>OZ024813.1:75172879-75302122 GCA_964017055.1 Chloromyia formosa | reverse complement strand
TGGCATGTTGAAAAATATGCCATCAAAATTGCTCGTGGAGACTGTCTATGGCATGCCATTTCTGATGGCATGCCAGATATTGCAAACTTTATGGCTTGCAATTGAAGCTGCCATCAACCCTGGCATATTTTGACGTTTATTCTAAATCAAAATGGCGTTCAATCGAGAGCGGGTGTTGTTGCTGATAAATGACCTCGGAATTATACTGTGCGCGAATTACGGCCCCAAGTCGCAGTCAACGAAAATCAGCTGTTCAGCCAGTTATAGCACCGCCATCTTTATCCTCAGGCCGGAGTGTCAAAGTAATGACGTCATGACAAGCAGTGAACCATATGTAAACAAAGTGAAAAACGCGTGCAGTCGACCTCTTGAAATCTGATGATTTTCGTGCGAAAAAGTGATTTTAGTGTCGCGATTTGAAGTGCAATTGAAAGTAGTGCTTGTCACTGATATTTAGAAGTGAAAAAAACGCAAGGTGCCGCGAACTTCCGAACAAAATGAACTGCTCGAAAGTGCGCGAGACATGAGTGTGGTTATGAAAGTGCGACACGAAAAATTTCGCATTTTTCATTAATTTCCCGGTAATTTGGCTAGTGTGAATGGTACAGCACTACTCTGGGACGAATCCTTGGGCCGGTGAGTTCAGCGGAAACTCCCGGAAGTGCCCCAAAAAGTGAATTCAAAGTGGTTGTCAAATGACAACATTACAGGTGATTTCCGGCCTTTTCATCGGAATTCATAGGGTAATTATACGTTTTTTGTTGTGCAAAAATTTTAGTGAATTGATGCGCCCCAAAATACGGGTTTTAAACGCGTTGTTGACGAGCCAGACGAAAGTTTCACTGCAGCTGACAGGACTAGATGCCTAGCAGTGAAACTTTCGTCCGGTTCGTCAACATCGTGGTCAAAATCCACACTTTGGGGCGCATCAATCCACTTAAATTCTACCACAACAAAAAACGCATGCTTACCCTATGAATTCCGATGAAAAGGCCGGAAATCACCTGTAATGTTGTCATTTGACAACCACTTGAAATTCACTTTTTGGGGCACTTCCGGGAGTTTCCGCTAAACTCACCGGCCCGAGGATTCGTCCCAGAGTAGTGCTGTACCATTCACACTTCCCGAATTGCCGAAAAATAAACGAAAAATGCGAAATTTCCCGTGTCGCACTTTCCTAACCTCGCACTTTTCAATACACCATTTTACTCGATATTTCCCGGCACGTTTTTTTTTTTCACTTTCACACGGCACTGATAGCCACTTCTTTTAGTTACACTTAAAATTCCGGCACTAAACTCACTTTTACACACAATTATCGCGATATTTCACCGGGCGACCGCACGCGTTCACACTTCGTTGACTGCTTGTCATGTCGTTAGTGCATTGACAATCAGCTGACACTCCGGCCTGAGAGTAAAGATGGCAGTGGTTATAGTCAAATCTCTTGTTCGCGTTCTTTTGACACATTTGAGCTGTGAAAAACTGGCTTCCTAACAAACATGAAACACTTTTTTGAATTAAGAATAGAAACATGCACTTCCAAGCGCATAACAGTAACTTACAACAAAACAAATGATCACCCACAGTTTTAAACCACATGCCTATTGTGAATTGATATCTCGCGGCTCGTTGATTGCGACAAAGTTGAACTCGTCTCAACTTTCGCGACGTGAGCGACGTGTTGTTCGCGCACAGTATACTTATCGCCATATGAAATACATTGGTTCAACTTTATTTGGCAGCAGAAGCCGCGTTGTTCGCGCATACTCTTTCAGCCATTAGAGCAGTCAGTGCTCGAACAGCGCGCACCTGTTCACTCGTCAACGACATTTTTCAAATGATATGGCATGCCATGTACTACCCACACAGCTTATCACTTACCATCAACTGACAGTTCATGCCATGAATCTCTGCCATGGTTCATGGCTAGTGGAGACGTAGTGATATGGATTTGGACACCGCCATCTTTATTCTCAGGCCGGAGTGTCAAAGTAATGACGTCATGACTAGCAGTGAACCATATGTAAACAAAGTGAAAAACGCGTGCAGTCGACCTCTTGAAATCTGGCGATTTTCGTGCGTAAAAGTGATTTTAGTGTCGCGATTTTAAGTGCAATTGAAAGTAGTGCTTATCACTGATATTTAAAAGTGAAAAAAACGCAAGGTGCGCCGAACTTCCGTCCAAAATGAACCGCTCGAAAGTGCGCGAGACATAAAAAAAAAAAAAAAAAAAAAATATCATCGACATAAAGGAAAAGTTGTATCATTTAAGATGGAACATGGGTGTGGTTATGAAAGTGCGACATGGAAAATTTCGCATTTTTCGTTAATTTTCCGCCAATTTGGCTAGTGTGGATGGCGCAGCACTACCATGGGACGAATCCTTGGGCCGGTAAGTTCAGCGGAAAATCCCGGAAGTGCTCCAAAAAGTGAATTCAAAGTGGTTGTCAAATGACAACATTACAGGTGAGAGCGCGTTGACATGATCAAAATCAAACTACGGTTTGACAAACCACCTATTTGAACGTGTGAACCGCTTGTCAAACTGGTTTGAAGTCTTGTGCTTCTGTTAGGCTGCGCCACTGCCATCTTTACTCTCAGGCCGGAGTGTCAGCTGATTGTCAACGCACTAACGACATGACAAGCAGTCAACGAAGTGTGAACGCGTGCGGTCGCCCGGTGAAATATCGCGATAATTGTGTGTAAAAGTGAGTTTAGTGCCGGAATTTTAAGTGTAACTAAAAGAAGTGGCTATCAGTGCCGTGTGAAAGTGAAAAAAAAAACGTGAAGTGCCGGGAAATATCGAGTAAAATGGTGTATTGAAAAGTGCGAGGTTAGGAAAGTGCGACACGGGAAATTTCGCATTTTTCGTTTATTTTCCGGCAATTCGGGAAGTGTGAATGGTACAGCACTACCCTGGGACGAATCCTCAGGCCGGTGAGTTTAGCGGAAACTCCCGGAAGTGCCCCAAAAAGTGAATTCAAAGTGGTTGTCAAATGACAACATTACAGGTGATTTCCGGCCTTTTCATCGGAATTCATAGGGTAAGTATGCGTTTTTTGTTGTGGTAGAATTTAAGTGGATTGATGCGCCCCAAAGTGTGGATTTTGACCACGATGTTGACGAACCGGACGAAAGTTTTCACTGCTAGGCATCTAGTCCTGTCAGCTGCAGTGAAACTTTCGTCTGGCTCGTCAACAACGCGTTTAAGACCCATATTTTGGGGCGCATCAATTCACTAAAAATTTTACACAACAAAAAACGTATAATTACCCTATGAATTCCGATGAAAAGGCCGGAAATCACCTGTAATGTTGTCATTTGACAACCACTTTGAATTCACTTTTTGGGGCACTTCCGGGAGTTTCCGCTGAGCTCACCGGCCCAAGGATTCGTCCCAGGGTAGTGCTGCACCATTCACACTAGCCAAATTACCGGAAAATTAATGAAAAATGCGAAATTTTTCGTGTCGCACTTTCATAACCACACTCATGTCTCGCGCACTTTCGAGCAGTTCATTTTGTTCGGAAGTTCGCTGCACCTTGTGTTTTTTTTCACTTCCAAATATCAGTGACAAGCACTACTTTCAACTGCACTTAAAATCGCGACACTTAAATCACTTTTACGCACGAAAATCGTCAAATTTCAAGAGGTCGACTGCACGCGTTCTTCACTTTGTTTACATATGGTTCACTGCTTGTCATGACGTCATTGCTTTGACACTCCGGTCTGAGAGTTAAGATGGCGGTGGCTGCGCGCATGTTGGCTCACGTTCGCGTGTCGCGTTCACGTGTTTTATGTCAAACGGTTTGTGTCTATGGTTTCCAACCAAAGACGCGAATCTGTCAATATGATAAATGCTCGGCTATTGTCGTATCAACAAATTGAGTTCATTATTGTGCCTTAAAATGGATAATTAGGTAAGAATTGAGTGGCAAAACAAACGACTGGGGAGTAGTAGGATGTGCATAAATACACATTTCATACTAAATTATTGGCGTCAATACACAATAATGAATCCAATTTGGTGATACGACAACAGCCGAGCATCTATCAAATTGACAGATTCGCATCTTTGGTTGCAAACCATAGATTCAAACCGTTTGACATAAAATACGTGAACGCGACACGCGAACGTGTGCCAACTTGCGCGCAGCCTTAAACCTTAGTTGGACGGTACTCAACTTTTCATCAAATGCTAGTTTGTCAAATCGTAATTTTATCATGTCAACGCGCTTTGATTTGCGGCCTTTTCATCGGAATTCATAGGGTAAGTATACGTTTTTATGCTGTGTTAAAATTTTAGTGGATTGATGCGCCCCAAAATACGGGTCATGCATGCGTTGTTGACGAGCCAGACGAAAGTTTCACTTCAGCTGACAGGACAGGATGCCTGGCGGTGAAACTTTCGTCCGGTTTGTCAAGATCGTGGTCAAAATCCGCATTTTGGGGCGCATCAATCCACTAAAATTTTAGCACAACAAAAAATGTATACTTACCCTATGAATTCCGATGAAAGGCCGGAAATCACCTGTAATATTGTCATTTAACAGCTACTTTCAATTCACTTTTTGGGGCACTTCCGGGAGTTTCAGCTGAACTCACCGACCCGAGGATTCGACCGAAGGTAGTGCTGCACCATTCACACTAGCCAAATTGCCGGGAAATTAACGAAAAATCCGAAATATCACGTGTCGCACTTTCCTAACCTCGCACTTTTCAATATAACATTTTACTCGATATTTCCCGGCACTTCAAGTTTTTTTCACTTTCACACGGCACTGATAGCCACTTCTTTTATTTTCACTTAAAATGCCGACACTAAACTCACTTTTACGCACAAATATCGCGAAATTTTACCGGGCGACCGCGCGAGTTCACACCTGGTTGACTGCTTGTCATGTCGTTTGTGCTTTGACAATCAGCTGACACTCCGGCCTGAGAGTAAAGCCTCAGTTACACGACGATAGTTGATGCGATAGTAGCTGTCATGACTATCACAACTATCACAGATACTATCGCCGTGTAGATTACTTGATAGTCACTATCGCACTATCACGACTGTACTATCACACTATCTATAGTTAGCTTTGCTAGATAGTGTGATAGTACTATCGCGACAGTCGCAGGAAATATCACGCACTGTCACGTGAACACTGAAGTGCGATAGTGACACTACTGCCAGTTCTGTTATGAACATATGATCCCATGTTTGAAACGTATGGCTCGTTTACATTTGCTGAGATGGAGAGGTTGATCGTGGTTGTTAAATAGTTAACTGCTGGCGTGTCAAAGTGTTTAAGCATGACCATCGAGATACCATACGGTTCAAGGGCTTGCATCTTCTTACCAGAGTAGGACAGGTGTAGCCATTTTCAATATCAATATATTTACTATCGCGATATCCACTTGTAGCGTGTAGACTGTGCACTATCACAACACATTGGGTGGTATGCATAATAATGAGGATATACTCAAGAGTGAAGTCTATTGAGGACATTCCTGAGTCTGCTATGTTCGGTGAATCGAGTGAAAAAGTTGTATGCATAAAACTACTCTCCGCTCCATAGTGAAAATTGAGTGAAATTCTGTCAACTCAGCTTTACTCCACTCGACTCACTTTATGCATACCACCCACTATCGAGGTGAACTATCACGATAGTACTCTCGTGATAGCACTATCATCGTGTAACTGAGGCTTAAAGATGGCAGTGATTTGGTCTCTGCTAAAGATGGATTGTTGATGATTCACAGAAGAGAGAATCATAGGAAATGAAAAAGAACGAAAGGAAGTAATTCGGCACAAGTGAGGAAGTAGGAAGGGGGATGGAAATTTGACATCTCATTTGCTTCAATACGGACCGGGCGGGTGTTAAGCGGCAGAGAGACAAAATGGAATGGTATTGTTCACAAAGTAGAAGTAGGAGAGGGGATGATATCTCATTTGCTTCCTGTGCTTCTATATGGACTGCGCGGGTGTTGTGCAGTGGAGGGCGTGTGTCTCTCTGTTTACTTTATATTACGTTTACACTATCCCCAGATTACTTCATCTGCTGCTTAATCTGGGTGTGGTGAGTTTAAAATTGTAATGTATTTGACAGTTGCAGATTAAATCAGCCGGCTCAGATGAAGTAATCTGGGGATAGTGTAAACCGTAATTTTATACTAGTTCGTATGTGGTGGAATTACGTCCAGAATTTAGTGTACAGTAAATGGTGGTTTCATCTCCTTCTAGATGTATATCTCTGTGGGATGATTGAATGAATGAATGATTGAAAAAAAAGAAACGTTCCTAAAACGCCAGCAGCGCTCAGCTGCTAGCTAGTTGTGATTTTTCTCGCTTTTTCTGCGCTATTTGCTACTTATCAAACTCGATAATCGTGTTTTTAACGTAATTTATTAAACCATTGTAAGGAAAACGAAGCAAAGCAGCTTGGTTCCGGAGAAAGTGGAGTTTGACAGGTTGGTTCACTACTATATGGACCGGGTGGGTGTTCTGGGGTTGAGAGCGCGTGTCTGTCTCTCTGTTTACTTTTCAGTAGATGAAATAAGGTAATTTAGTGCACAGAAGAGATAATTAGAATGAAACGAAAAAGAGCAAGAGAAATGAGGGGCACCGAAATAAGCCATAGCGAAATAAGGCATACGAAATAATCCATATGGATATTTTCGTTTGGAACCGAAAGTATTCATCGGAAAATTAACGAAATAATCCCTGTATGGATAATTTCGATTTCAAATCGAAGTAAAGTATGCGAACGAAAGCGAAAATAGCCATATACTTACTTTCCTTTCTAAACGAAATTAGGCATTGAGTGTGGAACCGAGAGAATCCATGCATAGAAATTTTCTGTTTCAAGCCGAAACAAAATACACGGCAGAAAGCAGTGATGTCAAGTTAGCCCCTCCAATTCAACAAAAATTGAATTTAATCATTCGAATCGTTTGTTGGTCGTTTGTTGGTGATTGTTGGTCTGTTAAGAACGTTTGTTGGTCGCTAATTAGTAAATTAAAGGCAAATTAAAAGTTTTTAGGTTATGTGAGCCTCTCCTCACATGAAAATCCCCAAAAAATGATGTTTCGAACCTTAACTTGCAAAATTCTGAATTGAAATCGTTTGTTGTTCGTTTGTTGGTGATTGTTGGTCTATTAAGAACATTTGTTGGTCGCTAATTAGTATATTATAAGCAAATTAAACATTTTTAGGTTAAGTTAGCCCCTTCTCACGAGAAAATCCCCAAAAAAAATTACGTTACGAACCTAGACTTGCAAAATTCTGAATTGAAATCGTTTGTTGGTCGTTTGTTGGTGATTGTTGGTCTGTTAGGAACATTCGTTGGTCGCTAATTAGTAAATTATAAGCAAATTAAACATTTTTAGGTCAAGTTAGCCCCTCCTCACAAGAAAATGCCAAAAAATCATGTTACTAACCTAAGCTTGCAAAATTCTGAATGAAAACCGTTTGTTGGTCGTTTGTTGGTGATTGTTGGTCCCTTAAAAACATTTGTTAGTGACTAGTTTTTGAAATTATAAGCAAATTAAAATTAGTGTATGAAGCTGAGAAGCAAATGGTTGCGATACCGGCTGGATTCTCGTTATCTCAGGTTTCGGCTAGCAGATGGCGCGGAATTCGAATGAAAATGGTTGTGAAATGGGATGAATATATATAGTTTCCGGTTTAATTCTAAGTTTCTCCGAACATTGTTGCCTTTTCAAACGCCAAAAGTTATAAGCTTACGTCACATTAGCAATTTTTTGTACAAATGTTTTAACAAACATTTCAAGATTTAGTGTTTGTGCTAAAATATAAACCGCAAACACCGCTATTCTGGTGCAATGTTTATGCGCAAACACGAAATCTTAAGTTGTACACACATTTGATGTTCACCTTTAGACTTTTGTTCAAAGATTTGTCCAAAAATTTTCGTATTTGAGGTGGGTGTTGGTAATGTTGCACTTGCATATGGTAACAATTCGCAGCCATCGCATAAGGAATGCTTTCTAACTTTTTGGTTTTATTACTGTATAATAATTATTATATTTCGATGCGCCACTATAGTAACTGTAATGAATTATATTATGAGCTGTGTTCTTTAAAGCAGTGGAGAACGATGGGGTAGATTTGTCCTTCAACAAGCGGTGCAGAGTATGTTAAATAAGGATTTTGAGTTTATTATAGTATGCATAATAGCTTTTGTAGCAACCGAGTGATGAATTATGAATTTTTTATCATAGCAAGGAATAAGAAACAGATGCCTTGACTGTGCTACCTCTGTCATATTTGCCAATGTATATTTTGTTCACGATCGATTTGATTGTTGGCATGAGCCGTATGTTACAACATACGCTTACATGATCAATTTGCTTCTCAAAGAAGAAAATGGATGTAGCTTCGCCGTAAAAATATTTGCGAAGGTCGAATAGACGCGACTTGCCTACGATGTAAGTTCGCAATGTCGACTAAACCCGTATCTCTAATATTACGAGTTAGACACATTCGCTAGACTTGCCGAGTTTAAGTATAACATTCGGAATTTAGACCTAGAGGTGTCAGTCTCATGTCCAACAACGGTCGTTATGGGTTCAAGTTCTGTTCACGGCGTTCGTGGCCTTGGATGTTTGTGTTGCCTTTCTCCAGAGGCGTAATAATAAGCCACAACATCTCCCGATAGGAGCAGGAGATGCTGGCAACATGCATCGTCCGAGACTGGTTTATGCCAACGAAACGTCCGCTAAGCCATGGAATAGTTGTCCCGCTGTGGCCCACTAGGGGTTAGGCAAAGAATTATATCGCTTCCTAAATATAACTTGATTTCATCCAAACACGTCAGGCGAGTCAGCCCAAATTTGGAAAATATTCCAAAAATACAGTGCTAGAGTAGCCGCACTGCTTAGCCCAATGTACGAGTGAGGAAAGGCGATTCAGCGCCATACAAGACTCTAGTCTAGTCATCAAAGAATTCAAATATGCTCCTCCGAATGTGAATCTGTTACGATTTATATTTATATTACCTTCGGTGGATAGCACTGACAGTCTTAATTGCCATCCTGTAAGTCAATAAATAAATAAGAAAGAACATTTCTATTTCTAGCATGATTTATTTTAATTTATAAATTTAAGAGTAGGTAGTATATCAAACAATTTGTACATTGTATATTATTAAAAAAAGGAAACAACTAGTCGTCATTTAATCATAGCTCGCCTAAATTATATAATATGCTCCCGAGTGGCTTAAGAAATGGATTAAAGATCTTTAATTTTGAAATCAAACTTAAAATGTGCATTCTAAAAAGAAGACAAATTTTCAACTAATTAAAATATTTAAATATTTGAATTAAGTAAAACAAATGGTTACTAGTCAACATTAATCTGTAAAATTTAATTTATGGTGAATTGTTAAATGTAAGTATAAGTACATAGGAATTTTAGATAATATTAGGAGAATCAACAGTTGCAGCTCTCACATACGAGCCTAGGCTTATGTGAGTTGCTGAAATGAATTTTATTTGATAATTTATATGTGTAAGCATTGAAAACCACTCTCAATAATTTTTGTGTGGTCAACATTTAAAAATGCTTTGCGAAAAAAGTATCCGTGCAATTGAATTCGGAACATTTAGTGCGAGTGCATTTTTTTCTAGTTACCAGGATATTCATCTGTGACGCCAACTTCTGAAAAGCAGAGCAAATATTTCCAATGCTATCCCGAAATTCATTATAGAAATGCCAATATCGGAGCAAAGAACAAATGCTTCCTTTTAAAAAATGGCATCAGGCTTAAGCCAATGAAAGAGCGAAACTTAGTCAAATTTGTTATAAACACTTGTCCATTTGACTCGATTGTTCAGCTGTTGACTTGCTCTGTTTTGGACAACCCAAAATACAAAGAATTTACAGAAAATGTATTCACTAGACTGTCAAAATTTATTTTAAAATTCGTGTTAATAGGCGCTTCCGTAGCAATATATAAAGACAGGATGCATTTGCTAGAGAGCGTCCAGAAAAGCACAATCCCCAGCATCTTACCATAAATGCATTCGACAGTGTGACTGAAGCATGGTCAAAGATGGTGAAAGAGGACATGGAATACCACTCTGCATGCACTCGCACTAAATGTTTCGAATTCAATTGCACGGATACTTTTTTTCGCAAAGCATTTTTAAATGTTGACCACAAAAAAATTATTGAGAGTGGTTTTCAATGCTAACAAAGTGCCATTGATCATCATGGGAAGGAACGTTCACGCAATTGTGACGTAGTTGGTTGTGATGGTGTCACCACTACTTCCAACGAATTCAAAAACACCATATTTTTGGACGTTGACGTGAGGGAATCACATGGAGGGTCCATATCGCATACCCCAATGAGCACAGCATTGTGCAATTTGCCAACGTCCTTGAATCTACGATCAAAAACGTACAGTTTTGCAAAAAGAAACGTCTTAGCGAAAATGAAAAGATATTGACTTTTAATAATTTTCCCTTTGTTTACAGACTATGTGGAGTTATCGGACATGCAGAAGCCCATTTTATAGCCTACTGCTATAGAATAAATGGACTTTGGGAAAAGCACGATGATATGGCACCAAAAATTGTTCCAGTCAATAAAAGACATATTGTCAAGCCAGTGGCTGCCATTTATATACTAATAGAAAATATTTCTGGGTATTGACCCATATGACAAACGAATTCTTTCCTATTTACCATAATAACTATTTTTTTATTATTTAAATTGCTTTATAGAAGAAAATATCGTAAATTATCATATAAAATTCATTTCAGCAACTCACATAAGCCTAGGCTCGTATGTGAGAGCTGCAACTGTTGATTCTCCTAATATTATTTAAAATACCTATACAGGGTGGCGCAAAACTACCGTTATGGTTTGAATGTTTAATAACTTTTTTATTTAATGGTTAATTATTATAATTTTTTTTTGTTATACAGTATATTAATGAGGAATAATTTTGGCTTAAGTATGAAAAATTATATCCCGCAAGTGGTGGCCATTTTCGGCTTCGCACATTCGTGCTCTTTCCAGTACATTTTCCATAACTTTTTGTAAAATTTCGGGTGTTATGGCTCGAATTTCATTGCGAATGTTTTGTTTTAGCTCTGGTATGGTCGCTAGCTTATTAACGTATACCCTTTCTTTCAAATAACCCCAAAGAAAACAGTCTGGCGCTGTTAAATCCGGTGAACGTGGGGGCCAATTGAAATCGCTTCTGCGCGAAATAATGCGTTGATTTTGATTTTCAAAATAAAATTCAACCATTTTTGATCGCTGCTGTGTTGTGTACTGTTCCATTTCAAATTCCCGAAGTTTTCCTCACAAAATTCTGAAATAAAAATAAAAAATAAAAAATTAAATTAAAAAGTTATTAAGCATTTGAACCATAACGGTAGTTTTGCGCCACCCTGTACTTATACTTACATTTAACAATTCACCATAAATTAAATTTTACAGATTAATGTTGACTAGTAACCATTTGTTTTACTTAATTCAAATATTTAAATATTTAATTAGTTGAAAATTTGTCTTCTTTTTAGAATGCACATTTTAAGTTTGATTTCAAAATTAAAGATCTTTAATCCATTTCTTAAGCCACTCGGGAGCATATTATATAATTTAGGCGAGCTATGATTAAATGACGACTAGTTGTTTCCTTTTTTTAATAATATACAATGTACAAATTGTTTGATATACTACCTACTCTTAAATTTATAAATTAAAATAAATCATGCTAGAAATAGAAATGTTCTTTCTTATTTATTTATTGACTTACAGGATGGCAATTAAGACTGCCAGTGCTATCCACCGAAGGTAATATAAATATAAATCGTAACAGATTCACATTCGGAGGAGCATATTTGAATTCTTTGATGACTAGACTAGAGTCTTGTATGGCGCTGAATCGCCTTTCCTCACTCGTACATTGGGCTAAGCAGTGCGGCTACTCTAGCACTGTATTTTTGGAATATTTTCCAAATTTGGGCTGACTCGCCTGACGTGTTTGGATGAAATCAAGTTATATTTAGAAAGCGATAAACTTCTTTTCCTAACCCCTAGTGGGCCACAGCGGGACAACTATTCCATGGCTTAGCGGACGTTTCGTTGGCATAAACCAGTCTCGGACGATGCATGTTGCCAGCATC
Organism: Chloromyia formosa; assembly: GCA_964017055.1. NCBI lineage: Eukaryota > Metazoa > Arthropoda > Insecta > Diptera > Stratiomyidae > Chloromyia > Chloromyia formosa. The sequence continues at coordinate 75,289,963 of OZ024813.1, read as the reverse complement.
TCCTGCTCCTATTTAGCCGCCTACCTGCAATAAGTCGGGAGATGTTGTGGCTTATTATTACGCCTCTGGAGAAAGGCAACACAAACATCCAAGGCCACGAACGCCGTGAACAGAACTTGAACCCATAAAGACCGTTGTTGGACATGAGACTGACACCTCTAGGTCTAAATTCCGAATGTTATACTTAAACTCGGCAAGTCTAGCGAATGTGTCTAACTCGTAATATTGGAGATACGGGTTTAGTCGACATTGCGAACTTACATCGTAGGCAAGTCGCGTCTATTCGACCTTCGCAAATATTTTTACGGCGAAACTACATCCAGTCCTCTGCATGATGCTGCACGCAAGGTTGACGCAAGTTTTACTCGGCTCAACTTAAAAGATCCTTGATTTTCTTCTTTGAGAAGCAAATTGATCATGTAAGCGTATGTTGTAACATACGGCTAATGCCAACAATCAAATCGATCGTGAACAAAATATACATTGGCAAATATGACAGAGGTAGCACAGTCAAGGCATCTGTTTCTTATTCCTTGCTATGATAAAAAATTCATAATTCATCACTCGGTTGCTACAAAAGCTATTATGCATATTATAATAAACTCAAAATCCTTATTTAACATACTCTGCACCGCTTGTTGAAGGACAAATCTACCCCATCGTTCTCCACTGCTTTAAAGAACACAGCTCATAATATAATTCATTACAGTTACTATAGTGGCGCATCGAAATATAGTAATTATTATACAGTAATAAAACCAAAAAGTTAGAAAGCATTCCATATGCGATGGCTGCGAATTGTTACCATATGCAAGTGCAACATTACCAACACCCACCTCAAATACGAAAATTTTTGGACAAATCTTTGAACAAAAGTCTAAAGGTGAACATCAAATGTGTGTACAACTTAAGATTTCGTGTTTGCGCATAAACATTGCACCAGAATAGCGGTGTTTGCGGTTTATATTTTAGCACAAACACTAAATCTTGAAATGTTTGTTAAAACATTTGTACAAAAAATTGCAAATGTGACGTAAGCTTATAAACTTTTGGCGTTTGAAAAGGCAACAATGTTCGGAGAAACTTAGAATTAAACCGGAAACTAATATATTCATCCCATTTCACAACCATTTTCATTCGAATTCCGCGCCATCTGCTAGCCGAAGCCTGAGATAACGAGAATCCAGCCGGTATCGCAACCATTTGCTTCTCAGCTTCATACACTAATTTTAATTTGCTTATAATTTCAAAAACTAGTCACTAACAAATGTTTTTAAGGGACCAACAATCACCTACAAACGACCAACAAACGGTTTTCATTCAGAATTTTGCAAGCTTAGGTTAGTAACATAATTTTTTTGGCATTTTCTTGTGAGGAGGGGCTAACTTGACACTTAAATTTTTAATTTGCTTATAATTTACTATTTTAATTAGCGACCGACGAATGTTCTTAACAGACCAACAATCACCAACAAACGACCAACAAACGATTTCAATTCAGAATTTTGCAAGTCTAGGTTCGTAACGTCATTTTTTTTGGGGATTTTCTTGTGAGGACGGGCTAACTTAACCTAAAAATGTTTAATTTGCTTATAATTTACTAATTAGCGACCAACAAATGTTCTTAACAGACCAACAATCACCACCAAACGACCAACAAACGATTTCAATTCAGAATTTTGCAAGTTAAGGTTCGAAACATCATTTTTTGGGGATTTTCATGTGAGGAGAGGCTCACATAACCTAAAAACTTTTAATTTGCCTTTAATTTACTAATTAGCGACCAACAAGCGTTCTTAACAGACTAACAATCACCAACAAACGATTTCAATTCAGAATTTTGCAAGTTGAGGTTCGTAACGTCATTTTGGGGATTTTCTCGTGAGAAGGGGCTAACTTAACCTAAAAATGTTTAATTTGCTTATAATTTACTAATTAGCGACCAACAAATGTTCTTAACAGACCAACAATCACCAACAAACGACCAACAAACGATTTCAATTCAGAATTTTGCAAGTTAAGGTTCGAAACATCATTTTTTGGGGATTTTCATGTGAGGAGAGGCTCACATAACCTAAAAACTTTTAATTTGCCTTTAATTTACTAATTAGCGACCAACAAACGTTCTTAACAGACCAACAATCACCAACAAACGACCAACAAACGATTCGAATAGTTAAATTAAATTTTTGTTGAATTGGAGGGGCTAACTTGACATCACTGCAGAAAGCGAAATAATATATGCATCTTTTACATAAGTAGGGACGGCGCGAATGCAATTTTTTTTGTATGGGGGTGATCATTGTGATAAGGATGGTTGTGAAGCTTAATGGCTTGCTGTTGATCAATGAATCATGAAAAGGACATTCTTTGCAGTGAACTGGGATATAGGCGATATGGGTGTCATATGAATCGGGGTGATGAGGCGGATGCTGTGGAGTACTAATGAGGGTGTTTCGAGTCCTTTGGTCAGGAGAAAAGGACATTATTCACGATGAACTGGGATATAGGCGATATGGGTGTCATATGAATCGGGGTGATGAGGCGGATGCTGTGGAGTACTAATGAGGGTGTTTCGAGTCCTTTGGTCAGGAGAAAAGGACATTATTCGCGATGAACGGGGATATAGGCGATATGGGTGTCATATGAATCGGGGTGATGAGGCGGATGCTATGGAGTACTAATGAGGGCGTCTCGAGTCTTCTGGTCAGGAGAAAAGGACATTATTCACGATGAACTGGGATAAACACTACGTTTAGACCGCGGGACTATCTTCGAGATCTAACTAAATCGATCTAACTCTCGACGATATAAACGTATCGATTTAGTTAGTTTTGGACTTGGCTTATCTCTACTCGCGATGCGGAACTGGACTAAAAAAATTGGGACTATGTCGCTGTCATCGCTAATGTTGATTCGGTGGTTGACGTTTCCTTTGTTGTCGTTTTTTTGTTCGGCGTTTGCTTTGTTTGCAATTTCAGGAAAGCAGTGCGTGATCACGGGCAAGAAAAAGTCTTTTTCTGTCGTAAAATTTATATTTGTAAAATTTATCTGTGCTGTCAATGGAGAATGAAGAAGAAGAAGTACCTCTCCGTATGGTCGGTATAAACACTCCACCAACAAGTACTAACACTAAAATGATTTAGTTAAATTTAGTTCCACGGTCTAAATGTGGCCATAGGCGATATGTTGCGATAGACGATTTTGATTATGATTTATTAAAATATATAGAATTAAACGTACATCTTCGCTTTGATGATAATGTAATAATAACCTTGAATAACTTTTTAGCATAAGCTTCCAACATTTTCACTTTCTAATTTTGACAAAATCGACTCAATTAACAAGAATAACCTCACTGTTGTTTGACGACTCGGCAACATTCGGCCCTTTAAAGAAATAATTATTTGAGAGTTTCGTTGAGTTTTTGGTTTCGTTCTAAAATCTGCCTATCGCTATCTCTTTCCGATTTACGAGATCATATGAATGGACATATTTCTGTCTATTTTTTGCAATCGTCTCGCAAAGCGATTGTGTATGGATAGTGGGATTTAACACAACTACAGGCATAGGGAGCAACCTTTGGGCAACTTATACTGAGTGCCCCTTCTATGTCTCCATGTTCGTTGCCTGCCTATGTCGAAGATGGGGCGCCCTAAAAGCGCGTTGACATGATGAAAATATGGTTCGACAAACCACGTTTGACAACCTACTTGAACGTGTCAGCCCCTTGTCAAACTTGTTTGAAGTCTTGTCCTCCCGTCAAACCATAGTTGGACGGTGCTCAACTTTTCATGAAATGCTGGTTTGTCAAACCGTAGTTTGATCATGTCAACGCGCTTTAAGGCCGGCCCCATCTTTTGGGTTCGACCAGGAACATTTGGCGTTTGGGCGTCCATGAATGTCCACCATTAAAAAAAATTTTGTATATGAGTTCACAAGAGTTAATTTGCCCTCGGTAGAGTTATCACCTGTGAACTGGCAACTGCATTCTGCCCAGTGAAACCGAAAAGGGGAAATTTACCCCATCGTTCCGGAACGGTTGTGCCTTCTGAACCCATCCAATAATTTACAACTACCTTTTTCCAGCATTTCAATTTTCTAAACGTTGAAATGAATAAAGTGTCCGGATGTTTTTACTAACATTGGCTAACAACGTGTTGCAATACTACTTCGATACTGTTGCCACAGCATGTTGCGATTCCGCTGTTTTATGAACTTAGGCGGCTATTACACTATAAAAGTTCTTTTACAAATATCGTTTGTAAACGATATTTTCGAAGAACTTTTCTAGTGTAATAGCCGCCTAAAAGCGCGTTGACACGATTAAACTAGGGTTTGACAAACCACCTACTTGAACGTGTCAACCCCTTGTCAAACTGGTTTCATGTCTTGTGTTTCTGTCAAACCGTAGTTGGACGGTGCTCAACTTTTCATCAAATGCTAGTTTGTCAAATCGTAGTTTGATCATATCAAAGCTCTGTGAAGTTGGCACCGTCATATTCGATTTTTCAAATTTGAATTAAGCAGTTCGTTTGCCCATCGTAGGCCCACGTTTGCCCACGAAAAATTTTCGTTTGCCCACCCTTACAAAAAAAGTTATTAACAAAATACTTTTTTTTTCAAAATGCAAAAACCCACGAAATTTTTTTTTCAAAAATTGGGATTTTTTTTGGCTATTTCGTTTGCCCAACGTTAGCCCAGGATTGCCCACCCAAAATTTTCGTTTGCCCACCCCTCAAATTTTTTTAATTCAAAAAATAAAATTTTTGTCCCACATTGGGCGTCATATTATACACCCTCAAAACGATAATATTTAATTTAAATTGCCCACCCCATTAGCCCATTATAAGCCCTCGTTTGCCCAGTACAAATTTTCGTATGTCCACCCTTGCAGAAAAAGTTATAAGAGAATCAAATTTTTTGGGTTGCGAATACTTATATCCTTAATTAAGCTCCTTAAAGGATAATTTTGTAGTGTAAACTCATCAGATCGATTGCCCATCGTGCACTATCGTTTGCCCAGGAAAAAGTTTCGTTTGCCCGCCCCTGCAAAAAAAGTTATAAGCAGACAAGTTTTTTTAGATTGGATATACTTATACTGTTATTTTGGCTCCTTAAAGGATCATTTTGTAGTGCAAGCTGGGCAGTTCATTTGCCCATCGCCGATTGTCGTTTGCCCAGGAAAAAGTTTCGTTTGCCCACCCTTGCAAGAAAAGTTATTAGAGAATTAAATTTTTGGGGTTGCGAATACTTATATCCTTAATTTGGCTCCTTAAAAGATAATTTTGTGGTTCGAACTCATCAGTTTGATTGCCCATCGTACATTATCGTTTGCCCAGGAAAAAGTTTCGTTTGCCCGCCCCTGCAAAAAAAGTTATAAGCAGACAAGTTTTTTTAGATTGGTTATACTTATACTGTTATTTTGGCTCCTTAAAGGATCATTTTGTAGTGCAAGCTGGGCAGTTCATTTGCCTATCGCCGATTGTCGTTTGCCCAGGAAAAAGTTTCGTTTGCCCACCCTTGCAAGAAAAGTTATTAGAGAATTAAATTTTTGGGGTTGCGAATACTTATATCCTTAATTTGGCTCCTTAAAAGATAATTTTGTGGTTCGAACTCATCAGTTTGATTGCCCATCGTACATTATCGTTTGCCCAGGAAAAAGTTTCGTTTGCCCGCCCCTGCAAAAAAAGTTATAAGCAGACAAGTTTTTTTAGATTGGTTATACTTATACTGTTATTTTGGCTCCTTAAAGGATCATTTTGTAGTGCAAGCTGGGCAGTTCATTTGCCCATCGCCGATTGTCGTTTGCCCAGGAAAAAGTTTCGTTTGCCCACCCTTGCAAGAAAAGTTATTAGAGAATTAAATTTTTGGGGTTGCGAATACTTATATCCTTAATTTGGCTCCTTAAAAGATAATTTTGTGGTTCGAACTCATCAGTTTGATTGCCCATCGTACATTATCGTTTGCCCAGGAAAAAGTTTCGTTTGCCCGCCCCTGCAAAAAAAGTTATAAGCAGACAAGTTTTTTTAGATTGGTTATACTTATACTGTTATTTTGGCTCCTTAAAGGATCATTTTGTAGTGCAAGCTGGGCAGTTCATTTGCCTATCGCCGATTGTCGTTTGCCCAGGAAAAAGTTTCGTTTGCCCACCCTTGCAAGAAAAGTTATTAGAGAATTAAATTTTTGGGGTTGCGAATACTTATATCCTTAATTTGGCTCCTTAAAAGATAATTTTGTGGTTCGAACTCATCAGTTTGATTGCCCATCGTACATTATCGTTTGCCCAGGAAAAAGTTTCGTTTTCCCAGGAAAACCTTCCGTTTGCCCACCTTTGCAAAAAAAGTTATAAGCAGACAATTTTTTTTAGATTGGTTATACTTATACTGTTATTTTGGCTCCTTAAAGGATCATTTTGTAGTGCAAACTATGCAGTTCGTTTGCCCATCGCGGATTATCGTTTGCCCAGGAAAAAGTTTCGTTTGCCCACCCTTACAAGAAAAATTATTAGAGAATTAAATGATTGGGGTTGCGAATACTTGTATCCTTAATTTGGCTCCTTAAAGTATAATTTTGTGGTTCGAACTCATCAGTTCGATTGCCCATCGTGCGCTATCGTTTGCCCAGGAAAAAGTTTCGTTTGCCCATCCCTCCAACTCTTTTTATTAAAAAGTAAGTATTTTGATCCCACTTGGGCGCCACTTTGGCTCCTTAAAGGACATTTTGAGGTCGTAAGCTGGGCAGTTCGTTTGCCCATCGTGAATCATCGTTTGCCCAGGAAAAAGTTTCGTTTGCCCGCCCCTGCAAAAAAAGTTATAAGCAGACAAGTTTTTTTAGATTGGTTATACTTATACTGTTATTTTGGCTCCTTAAAGGATCATTTTGTAGTGCAAGCTGGGCAGTTCATTTGCCTATCGCCGATTGTCGTTTGCCCAGGAAAAAGTTTCGTTTGCCCACCCTTGCAAGAAAAGTTATTAGAGAATTAAATTTTTGGGGTTGCGAATACTTATATCCTTAATTTGGCTCCTTAAAAGATAATTTTGTGGTTCGAACTCATCAGTTTGATTGCCCATCGTACATTATCGTTTGCCCAGGAAAAAGTTTCGTTTTCCCAGGAAAACCTTCCGTTTGCCCACCTTTGCAAAAAAAGTTATAAGCAGACATTTTTTTTTAGATTGGTTATACTTATACTGTTATTTTGGCTCCTTAAAGGATCATTTTGTAGTGCAAACTATGCAGTTCGTTTGCCCATCGCGGATTATCGTTTGCCCAGGAAAAAGTTTCGTTTGCCCACCCTTACAAGAAAAATTATTAGAGAATTAAATGATTGGGGTTGCGAATACTTGTATCCTTAATTTGGCTCCTTAAAGTATAATTTTGTGGTTCGAACTCATCAGTTCGATTGCCCATCGTGCGCTATCGTTTGCCCAGGAAAAAGTTTCGTTTGCCCATCCCTCCAACTCTTTTTATTAAAAAGTAAGTATTTTGATCCCACTTGGGCGCCACTTTGGCTCCTTAAAGGACATTTTGAGGTCGTAAGCTGGGCAGTTCGTTTGCCCATCGTGAATCATCGTTTGCCCAGGAAAAAGTTTCGTTTGCCCACCCTTGCAAAAAAAGTTATAAGCTGACAATTTTTTTTTTAGATTGGTTATACTTATACTGTTATTTTGGCTCTTTAAAGGATCATTTTGTAGTGCAAGCTGGGCGGTTCGTTTGCCCATCGCGGATTGTCGTTTGCCCAGGAAAAAGTTTCGTTTGCCCGCCCTTTCAAGAAAGGTTATTAGAGAATTAAATTTTTGGGGTTGCGAATACTTATATTCTTAATTTGGCTCCTTAAAGGATAATTTTGTGGTTGCAGCTCATCGATTCGATTGCCCATCGTGCATTACTGTTTTCCAAGGAAAAAGTTTCGTTTGCCCAGGAAAAGGTTTCATTTGCCCACCCTAGCAAAAGAAGTTATTAAAAAAACATAAAAGAACTACGATTGGGGTAAACCCCAATCATGCAATACTCTAGATGAATTTGAACCTGAAGCTTGAAGCTTTATATTCCAAATTTCAGCCTAATAGCTGTAACATTTTTCGAGAAAATCAGCTTATTGTCAAAAGACAACATTTTGTATTAGCTCAAAGCGATATCCAGCTAGAGAGCAACGTTGGTAAAATGTGTCATATTGTATAGGAGGGGGTAGACGGAGTAAGGGTAATCGACTATTTTTTTTGAATCTAACTGATATTGTTAATTAAGTGTTAAGTACAAAATTTCAGCCCGATAAATTGTATACGTACTGAGTAAATAGGCTTAACGTATTTCATGAAATAGTGCAGTTTGTATGGGAGGGGGTAGAAGTAGGGTGAGGATTACAATAAATTTTATAATGTAGGTTACGATTATCATAAAAGTGATATATTCAAAATTTCAAAGCAATATGTTTTATAGTTTCTGAGAAAATCTGATTATTGTAAATTATCAAAAATGTGTCATTTTGTATGGGAGGGGGTAGACGGAGTAAGGGTAATCGATTACTTTTTTTGAATCTAACTGATAATGTTAATTAAGTGTTAAGTACAAAATTTCAGCCCGATAAATTGTATACGTACTGAGTAAATTGGCTTAACGTATTTCATGAAATAGTGCAGTTTGTATGGGAGGGGGTAGAAGGAGGGTGAGGATTACAATAAATTTTATAACATAGGTTACAATTATCATAAAAGTGATATATTCAAAATTTCAAAGCAAGATGTTTTATAGTTTCTGAGAAAATCTGATTATTGTAAATTATCAAAAATGTGTCATTTTGTATGGGAGGGGGTAGACGGAGTAAGGGTAATCGATTAATTTTTTTGAATCTAACTGATATTGTTAATTAAGTGTTAAGTACAAAATTTCAGCCCGATAAATTGTATACGTACTGAGTAAATTGGCTTAACGTATTTCATGAAATAGTGCAGTTTGTATGGGAGGGGGTAGAAGGAGGATGAGGATTACAATAAGTTTTATAACATAGGTTACAATTATCATAAAAGTGATATATTAAAAATTTCAAAGCAATATGTTTTATAGTTTCTGAGAAAATCTGATTATTGTAAATTTTCAAAAATGTGTCATTTTGTATGGGAGGGGGTAGAAGGGGTGGAGCGATTTAGCCCGTTCACGAACTTAGCCTTCATTTTTTGTCAAAAATAACGTGTGCAAAATTTGAACTTCATAGCTCAACGCGTTCTCGAGCTAGAGAGGTCACGGACGGACGGACGGACAGACGGACAGACGGACATCCGGTTTTGAGATATTCGAGTGATAATATGAACTTCTGTATCATTCATTTTTTTCTGCGAGCCTTATTTCTTAGCGTTACAAACTTTGTGGCAAACTTATAATACTCTCAGATTTCATCTAGAGTATAAATAGGATTTTTTTACGATGGGAATTCTTAATTTAGCTTTTAAAGGAATTTTTTTTATGCGAACTGAGTTTTTCGTTTGATCATCGTAGGCGTTCGTTTGCACATGCAAAAAGGTGCGTTTGCGCACCTGTAAGAAAAGTTATTGGCAAAATAATTTTTTTAGATTGGGAATCATAAAGGCTCAATTTACATTGCCCTATGAACCGGATGAACCGAATGAGTGGCATGAGCAAACCACTTTGACGACCAACTCAATAGTAGATGGTTGTTGCGCGAGAGCATGTGGTTCATGCGGCAATGTAAACTGAGCTTGAGTTAGCTCTTTAAAGTACAAAAAATATGTACACACATTTATGCAATCAGCAGAAATCATTTCCACTTTTTCCAACCATGAGTGCACTGTTTTCAAGGTTAAACTTTCAGTCTTATATTGCATTCATGCGTATGTTGAGTTACATATATAATAAATGAAAGCTTGGGGAAATGTCTTATCTTGCATATTTGATGCTGCAGATGCAAGTGTGTGTTGGTCTGGGGGTTTGATTGTGCCTTTGCTCCAGTGGGGTTTCGGGTTCTACTCGCATCGTGGATCTTTCTAACTTTTCCTATTCATGAAAGGCTTTTTTTACCAAAAAAAAAACGTTTAATTTTAAGGAAAAAAAATGTAAGAAATTTTTGAAAAGATTAAGAGCATAACGAGAACTTTAATAACTTAAATTAAAGTGTAAACATGGTTAAAGAAATTGCTTGGATGGTCAAAAATTTCGTACTTTTACTTTTTTTTAGTAACTGTATATTAAATACTAATCTGCTAAGTTGTTTTTATTACGAATAAAACACAAAACTACTAGAGCTTTTAGGAGATGATGCCAGGGGGAAACGACGATGAAAACCAAAGGTTTGCTGTTTTTCCAAGAGTCATCCATACAGCGCGCGTTGTGTGGCTCCTATACAAATCGTCTAAATTAAAACCCCCCAAAATATAAAAATTTTAATTTTAAATATATGTATGTATATAAATATTTCATACTATTCAATTAATATTTATTGATTTTCTACCAAAAAAAAAAAGAAAACGAAAAAACCGCCCTCGGGGATTTGAACCCACAACCCCAAGCTCGGCGGTCCGGCGCACTCACATCTACGCTAACGAGACCCTTGAAGGCTGCTTTGCACGGCTTGCAACTTTAACCGCACAAGCTAAACTATCGGCAAGGTTATGAAGTTTCCATGCAGCTAATGAAATCGCTGTCAACTCGCTCAATCGACGCTACCTATATACAAGCATGCCGTGCAAAGCAGCCTCCGAGGGTCTCTTTATATTACGTTTACACTATCCCCAGATTACTTCATCTGCAGCGTAATCTGGGTGTGGTGAGTTCAAAATTGTATGTATTTGACAGTCGCAGATTATCTCAGCTGGCGCAGATGAAGTAATCTGGGGATAGTGTAAACGTAATATTAGCGTAGATGTGAGTGCGCCGGACCGCGGAGTTTCGGGTTGTGGGTTCGTTCGTGGGTTCGTTTCCCCCTGGCATCATCTCCTAAAAGCTCTAGTAGTTTTGTGTTTTATTCGTAATAAAAACAGCTTAGCAGATAAGTATTTAATATACAGTTACTAAAAAAAAAGTAAAAGTACGAAATTTTTGACCATCCAAGCAATTTCTTTAACCATGTTTACACTGTAATTTAAGTTATTAAAGTTCTCGTTATGCTCTTAATCTTTTCAAACATTTCTTTCATTTTTTTTCCTTAAAATTAAACGCTTTTTTTGGTAAAAAAAAGTCTTTCATGAATAGGAAAAGTTAGAAAGATCCACGATGCGAGTAGAGCCCGAAACCCCACTGGAGCAAAGCCACAATCAAACCCCCAGACCAACACACACTTGCATCTGCAGCATCAAATAAGCAAGATAAGACATTTCCCCAAGCTTTCATTTATTATATTATATAACTCAACATACGCATGCATGCAATATAAGACTGAAAGTTTAACCTTGGAAACAGTGCTCTCATGGTTGGAAAAAGTGGAAATGATTTCTGCTGATTGCATAAATGTGTGTACATATTTTTTGTACCTTAAAGAGCTAACTCAAGCTCAGTTTACATTGCCGCATGAACCACATGCTCTCGCGCAACAACCATCTACTATTGAGTTGGTCGTCAAAGTGGATTGCTCATGCCACTCATTCGGTTCATCCGGTTCATAGGGCAATGTAAATTGAGCCTTTATGATTCCCAATCTAAAAAAATTATTTTACCAATAACTTTTCTTACAGGTGTGCAAACGAACCTTTTTCCTGTGCAAACGAACGCCTACGATGATCAAACGAAAAACCTAGTTCGCATAAAAAAAAATTCCTTTAAAAGCTAAATGAACAATTCCCATCGTAAAAAAAATCCTATTTTTTTAATAACTTCTTTTGCTAGGGTGGGCAAACTTTTTCCTGGCCAAACGATAGTCCGCGAAGGGCAAATGAACTGCCCAGCTTGCACTACAAAATGATCCTTTAAGGAGCCAAAATAACAGTATAAGTAGAACCAACATAAAAAAATTGCTTATAACTTTTTTTGCAAGGGTGGGCAAATGAAACCTTTTCCTGGGCAAACGATAATCCGCGATGGCCAAACGAACTGCATAGCTTGCACTACAAAATGATCCTTTAAGGAGCCAAAATAACAGTATAAGTATAACCAACATAAAAAAAAATTGTCAGCTTATAACTTTTCTTGCAAGGGCGGGCAAACGAAAGTTTTTCCTGGGCAAACAAAACTTTTTCCTGGGCAAACGATAATGTACGATGGGCAATCGAACTGATGAGTTCGAATCACAAAATTATCCTTTAAGGAGCCAAATTAAGGATATAAGTGTTCGCAACCCCAAAAATTTAATTCTCTAATAATTTTTCTTGTAAGGGTGGGCAAACGAAACTTTTTCCTGGGCAAACGATAATCCGCGATGGGCAAACGAACTGCATAGCTTGCACTACAAAATGATCCTTTAAGGAGCCAAAATAACAGTATAAGTATAACCAATCTAAAAAAAATTGTCTGCTTATAACTTTTTTTTGCAAAGGTGGACAAACGGAAGCTTTTCCTGGGCAAACAAAACTTTTTCCTGGGCAAACGATAATGTACGATGGGCAATCAAACTGATGAGTTCGAACCACAATATTATCCTTTAAGGAGCCAAATTAAGGATATAAATTTTCGCAACCCCAAAAATTTAATTCTCTAATAACTTTTCTTGCAAGGGTGGGCAAACGAAACTTTTTCCTGGGCAAACGACAATGGGCAAACGAACTGCCTAGCTTGCACTATAAAATGATCCTTTAAGGAGCCAAAATAACAGTATAAGTATAACCAATCTAAAAAAACTTGTCTGCTTATAACTTTTTTTTTGCAGGGGTGGGCAAACGAAACTTTTCCCTGGGCAAACGATAATCCACGATGGGCAAACGAACTGCCCAGCTTGGGACCACAAAATGTCCTTTAAGGAGCCAAAGTGTGGAAAGTTGCGTCCAAGTGGGATCAAAATACTTACTCTTTTATAAAAAGAGTTGGAGGGATGGGCAAACGATAGTGCACGATGGGCAATCGATCTGATGAGTTTACACTACAAAATTATCCTTTAAGGAGCTAAATTAAAGATATAAGTATTCGCAACCCAAAAAATTTAATTCTCTTATAACTTTTTCTGCAAGGGTGGACATCCGACAATTTTTACTGGGCAAATGGGGTGGGCAATTTAAATTAAATATTATCGTTTTGAGGGTGTATAATGTGGTGCCCAATGTGGGACAAAAATTTAATTTTTTGAATAAAAAAAATGTGAGGGGTGGGCAAACGAAAATTTTGGGTGGGCAATCCTGGGCTAACGTTGGGCAAACGAAATAGCGAAAAAAAAGTCCCAATTTTTGAAAAAAAGATTTCGTGGGTTTTAGCATTTTGAAAAAAAGTATTTTGTTAATAACTTTTTTTGTAAGGGTGGGCAAACGAAAATTTTTCCTGGGCTAACGTGAGCCTACGATGGGCAAACGAACTACATAATTCAAATTTGAAAAATCGAATGTGACGGTGCCAACTTCACAGAGCTGGACAGACGGACGCATGACCGATTTCATAAGGGTTTTGTTTTTACTTCAAAACCCTAAAAAACATTGGTGCATATGTTGCTGCTTTTATAACACTGTAACCACCAAAGCTATCCACTTCATATTCACAACATATGTTCATTTCGTTCTCCGATAACTTTTTTTTGTATCCGGCAGATGGCACTGGAGTGGAGTTATTTACAAAATTCTTATTAAAGGTCCAATTTGGCTCAAATTCACAACATATGTATGTTATTTAAATAAGAGTAAAGTTGTTGACAAAATTTCGACCCAGTAGGATAATCTTGAAAATGTGTTTAGGTCTTATTTCGTCCAGTGTATGCAGATTTGACATTTCAGTATTCATTATTTGAATTTAGCAAAATTGTTGCGCATACATTTAATCACTTTTTAAATTCAATTGTGTTAAATTTTTTTTGTACCACTTTTTTAATTCAATTTTGTTAAACTTAAATAGGTAAAATACTGAAATTCTACAAATTAGTGAATTTTGAGCGCTACTTACATTGGCTGGTATGAATAAAAACTAGCAAATTCTAAAATTTGTAGTAACTACTCAAAAGTAAAATAAACTCTACCGAAAAAGTCCAAGGGCCGTATGAATAAAAACCATTTTTCGAAGTTACAGCAAATGCTACTTCGAAAATAAAATGTAGCATGTGTCACGTATTGACAGATAGTATCGCCGTTTGCGTTACTGTTTTTACCAGGGCGATGTTTCTAAGCCTAATACAGCCTCGCCGACAAAAAAAATATTCTAGCCGTCGTGTAGCTACTGAAGATAATTTTAAGTCCCTGTACAGATTTACGGCGGAAAACGTGCATTGGTTGGCTGATTATTTTAATGAATTCTCAAAGAATGAGAACATTTCTACGATATGTTGGCGATCCTGGCTTCCAGGTATAAAAAGAAATATTATATTTATTTATGAAACCAACGGACGACAGTCCTTTTATAATAAATGCATAACATTTTGTTTGTTTTAGAATTTATTTCTAATGAAGTTATACTTTTTACAAAGGTCGGTGTTGGAGAGGATATCGGAATTCACCAAACAACGGCCAGTAAAATCATTTGGGATGTTTGTGAAAAAATTATTGCAAGGGTTGATGATTGGTTTAGATTTCCGACTACAGAAGAAGAAATGATTCGGGCCAAAGAAATATGGCAACGCAAATTTACTTTCCCTAACGCAATAGGAGCTCCAGACTGTACACATATATTGATTGTTAAACCACATCTTCATGGCGTCGGTTTACTCATAGAATTACGAAACTCAACTGTAGTAAACACAGGTGTAGGTTGCATTTTGTTTACTATATGAAAAATGTAGTATAGTCAGGTTTTATTCATATTAAATCGACAAAACTCGCCATTTTTGTAGTAAGTTCGAAAGTTGTAGTGCAGTAAACAACCGTTTATTCATACCAAACCATACCTCTAGTACATAATATGTAGTAAACTTATCATTACTACATTTAGTACATTATTCTTCATACCAGCCATTATGTTCGGTGCCCAAAGCATATGTTTACGACGTAACCAACGATACATTTCACTTTTATTCTTTTACAGATTTGACATTAAACAATTCATTTATTTATATATTGTATTTTATATTTTTTCAGCGAGATTAATGACAAGAAATCGCACACAATTTTTACAAGTGGCAAACCATCGGGCCGCAAATACAATTAAGAACGGCTACCAACCCAGGACTAGCCTTTGTAAGGACAAGGATGGAAACATCATCAGCGACACCGATGGTATTAACAAACGATGGGCCTCTTATTTTGAAGAGCTTCTAAACCGACCATCTAACATCCCCACACAGGAAGCTCTCGACGATATTGTTGATCTAGGCCCACCCATTCATCCCCCGACAGTAGAGGAAGTTGATCTCGCGTTGCGGTCACTAAAACGAAATAAAGCGCCGGGCGCTGACGAGATTCCAGCTGAACTGCTAAGATTCGGTGGAACGAGTCTAGTTGATGCCATACATCAATTACTCCTGCGAGTATGGGAGAACGAGGAGATCCCAGACGATTGGCGCAGAAGCATCATCTGTCCAATTCATAAAAAGGGAGATAAACTGCGGTGTGAGAACTACAGGGGCATCTCACTAGTTTGTACGTCCTATAAAATTTTGACGAAAATTCTGGAAAATAGAATAAAACCGTACGCAGAACGAGTCATTGGCGAATATCAAAGCGGTTTCAGACCTGGGCGCTCCACAACCGATCAGCTCTTCTCAGTCAAACTGATACTCCAGAGGTGCTGGGAATACAACGTAAACGTATACCAAATCTTTGTCGACTTTAAGCAGGCATACGACAGTATCGATCGTGGAGTACTGTACAACATCATGCTGCAATTTGGTATACCGGCAAAATTAGTGCGACTGACAAAGATGACGATGACCAACTCCGTCTCACAAGTCAGGATCCAGAATAGACTTACTGATCTATTTGAAACACGCACTGGTTTGAAACAGGGCGATGGACTGGCACCGACGCTCTTCAACCTAGCACTGGAATACGTTATTCGGGCCATGAATATGGACAACAGCAAGACGCTACTCATCAAGTCGACACAATTAGCAGCGTACGCCGACGACATCAACATCATGTCCCGAAGATTGGCTGACGCAGAAGAACTTCTGCATACGCTCGATACCGCTGCAAAGGAAGTTGGATTACGTATTAACGAGGGTAAAACTAAAATAATGATGCAATCGGTGACAAGGACACCTGCACAACCGAGCATCAATGTGGGGGACCTCAACATCGAGTTCGTGAACAACTTCATCTACCTGGGTTGCAACCTGTCAAGGGACGCCAACGAAACTGACGAAATCAAGCGACGGATACAGTTAGCTAATAAGACTTTTTTCTCGGTTCTCCCCATAATGAAATCGAAACATGTGCACAGAAACACGAAGCTCCGCGTGTACAAAACCATTATACGACCAGTGCTATGCTATGGCTGCGAAGCATGGACCCTAACTCAAGCCTCCGAAAACATGCTAGACACTTTCGAACGTAAGGTTCTACGGCGAATTTTCGGGGCTGTTTGCGATCGAGATGGATGGCGCATCCGGTACAACCATGAGTTGTATGAAATGTACGATGAGCTGCAAGTCTCGAAAATCGTCAAACTACAACGACTTCAATGGGCAGGGCATGTACAAAGAATGGACGATGATCGCATGCCTAAGAGAGTAATGAATGCAGAACGAGTCGACGGAGCGAGACTGCGAGGACGACCGAGATCTCGTTGGGAGAGCTAAGTAGGTGTGGACGCCGCGCAGCTGCTGGGCTCCCGAAATTGGAGGACGCGGTCACGTGACCGAGATAATTGGAGGACAATGATCCAGGCGGCCAAGGCCCGACGTCGGGCTGTCGCGCCACGATGATGATTTTATATATTATAAAATATATTGAATTTAATGTTTAAACTTTTCTGTTGAGTTCACAATGTGTTAGCTTTCGAACGGCATATAAATTTCAACGACTTGGATTTTAAAATTTTCAGCAAAGAACAAAGACTTGGTCACGAGATAGAAACAACGACGTACACAAGCGTCCAAAATTTACGTGCTTAAGTTTAGTATGCACAAATATGTAGTAGTTTTCGTTATGAGCTGCATAGCTGCGTCGGTAACGTGGTGGACATGAACATGCTCGATGCAGTCCCGGGTTCTAGTTCCCGTCGTGTCGAGAGTTTCTTCTTTTAGGGTTTTTGGGGTCGCGAGCCATCAGTTTGGGGTCGCGAAAAAAAATTTGGAATTCCCAAGTTTATACAAACAAATCCCTGTGGGAACTATGAATATTGTGCATTACATATTTTAATTTTTGCCGGTCCATTCCGAAATCGAAATTCATTCCAAATTGATTGGTACCGCATGTAACATACACAATAAAAATTAGCTTCACCGTTCCATACCATTCCAAAATGTACGTATTACCTTTCGTTGCTTAACATTTTGTCAAATTTCTAAAACGGCACATTTGCCATCAAAATAACGCAACGTGTGAATTATTGTCTCAAATGCACATAGTGCGCAGCAGAATCCGGACCAGAACACGTACGAGAGTACCGCAGTGGTGAAAATATTAGTGATTCGTTTTACCATTTACTGTTTTGCCGTAAATTCATTTGTTTCGGTATGTATACAAGTATCACATTCCATAAGATGTCAATCTTAATGGTCAATTATTAAATAACTTTATACAGTTGCTAATATAAAGAGCCAATTTCATATCTATACATTGACGGCGCTATGAACTAGCCCCCAATGAACTAATACGCCCAAAAAAATTAATAATTCCTCCAAAAGAATTGTATGGGATTCCAGTGTACTATCACCCCATAATTGGAAATGTAATTCTCCAAATTACCTCGAGGGGATATCCACATGAACCTAGTCCCCAAAATTTATAAAATTAGAAAATGAACTATCCCTCAACATTAAATTTGAGGGGAGTGTTCATTTTTAGGGTTTTGTGTAATGGTATTGGACGGAGTTTCTCAGTATGTAGCGCTGGCTGCTCATAACGGGGAAGCTGCCTAATTGCAAAAGCAAAGCGAGAGTCTATTTTTCTCCATTTATTAAGGTTTTCATCTTACAAGCGAGGAACATTTATTGAAAGTTCTATATTTCTTGCATTGAACTCTGTTTTTAGTATTTTTGTGATCAGTCCCTTTGCGTGGGTTTGGCCAGCTCCGTACTTAAAGGATAACAACGTACACAATAAATAAATAGTTCACAATTTAATTTGTGGTCTTTGTCTATTCGCTTTTAAGGAAATAGTTTATTTTTTGGGGGAAAGTTCATAGCGCCTTTAAAATAATGAATTAAGAACTCAATAAAATATTAAGTTGTATACTGGTAGCCTTTTGATCAATTGATTGATTTTTGCTAACTAAAAAATAAATAACTGGCGCAACAGTCCAATTTGAACCACGGCCTCGAGATGAGTTAGCATCATCTCATTTTCTAGATCGTGACGGTTTTTTTTTTTTGCCCAGAGGTATGTGATCAGCAACACGCTCAACCGAGTTATTTACCCCATAATGGGTACTCATTTAACAGCTGAGTGGGCTCATAGTCCCACACGTAAATCCCCGGAATCGAACCGGGGCCCAGTGCGTTGAAGACGAACGTGCTAACCTTTGCGCCATCCGGACTACTATTTTTGCTAACTAGCTTTATGAAATTGAACAATTATCAATTCTAATACTGGCAATTTGTGATAAAGATACCGCATGACGTATATTTTTAATCATAAAAATATATATAGTATGTGTGTATGTATTTCAGGAGTGTTATTTAATCATGGATAGATGGTTAAAAAAGATAAATAAAGAGATTGTCACTGAGGCCAGTACAGTAAAAGACCAAGCAGGACCCAGTAATCTGAAGAAAACTTCTGTCCTACGAAAACGAAAATATGACGAGGTGTACAGAATGTAATGTTCACTGAAAATCCTTTGCCGATGAATTCCAATTGGCCCCTTTACTAGAATTACTGAACGGGAAATTTTTCTATAACAGAAATTAACGAATTAATTTACTTTGAATATAGATGTAATGATATTTATTATTTAATTGCAGAAAATAATACAGAGTATTCTTGATTGGCGACTGTACTCGTTGAATTCCAAATGACAAATGTAACAATAGCTGTCCGAGAGTTGAGTAACTGTGAAACATAGCCTGCATTCAGGAATCATCATCGCTCCCTGAGCGGTCCTTCCCTTCTTGAGCGCTGTGAAGTGCTACTGTCCCAATGTCTGGTGAATGCAATCGCTCCATGGAGCCGTTGCTGAGCGGTTACTTCTCCTTTTGAGCGAAAATTTTCCACGCTCCCTTGGCTTGGAGCGTGATACATTTTTGTTTTCACAATTCGCATCACAGATGGTGCGCGCGTCATATGTCATTTGATTGAGTGTTGAGTGCTTGAGTGTTTGACAACACAACGTCCTGCGTGTTATTTTACGGGAATTTTGCAGCAAAATTACAATTAAAAGGTGAGTGGTGTTTCAATTAATTGTATATTTGTATAACCCGGCCAAACCAAACAATTTAAACAGACAGCCGTTAGCCGTTTGGTAGACATTTGCCATGTCAGCTGATTGTCTCAAATTCGATATGTAGCCGGTGTATTCACAAAACAGGTGTGTGACGGTTGTGACAGGGAGCAGTCGCTCCGTGTGACATGGAGGGGAGATGTCGCTACGTAGCTGCTCAATGTTTTGTGAATGAGCCCATAGCAATGTTTTAATATCTAGCATGTTTTCGAACTGTTATACGAGCAATGACAAGACCAAATGTCAAATGACAAATATAAACAAGTAAGTAATTGTTATTTTGATAAGATAAACAATTGGATTAATTAATGTTATATTCAATTTCAATTACAGGTTGCGTGTTTCTGCCAGCGATGGAGTTCGTCCGTATGGTCCCCGATAGTCAGCGTTGGAATATACCTATATGTACGTCGACGTCCATCAGATTAGTTTCTTAAATAATATAGTTGCGTCTTTATGATTCTTTGTGGGTCCTTTTTGTATTTTTCAGGTGATGATCGAAGACGTTGGATTGTATTTGATTTTTGTTGGTGCGATCACGAACATTCTCCCCCCCCCCCCCCGCTGGGATGCATGTATCCCAGGATATGTTTTAGCAGTGCTTCTTCGGGGTCATGTGTTTCGTTGTCTCGATCGGTACACGCCCCTCCGGTTATTATTCTACATTGCTCCGCCGGACGATTCCGGGAGTTAGGCAGGGTAAAGTTCAAGCAACATATGTTGCCTGTTTACCTCAACCTATCCCATTGACTGATGATATGATATTCGTATTGGTGAGAAACATGGATATGGAGTTGGATATTGGAGGTAGGACTGGTAGAAGGTTTGTGCCATTTTTGGTTAATGTTCATTACATGGGAGTAACGCGATTTTTGTAATATTTCGTTTAAAGTCCGAACCATTTCTCGTTACAGTTACTACGCGCACCAAACCATCATTGTCCGGATGCAATGTAATAATTTTTGCCAAGGGCCATTTATACGCGGGGAGTCGTTTATCTTTAATTAGACATATGTCGCCGATTCGCGGTTCCGATCGACGCGAAAACCATTTTGGACGCTGTTGAAGAGGGGACAAATATTCCTCCGACCATCGCTTCCAAAACATTTGCGACAGCCGTTGTGTGAGCTGCCATCGAGATAAATAATTTTCCTTCACGTCCAGTAAGTGTGGTTCCGGGATGCTCAGCAAAGTATCTCCGATTAGAAAATGGGCGGGTGTCAAGGCGGATGCTTCGGATGATTCGTCGTGGATTTGGCATAAGGGTCGCGAATTAAGACAGGCTTCAATTTGAGTGGTGGTAGTGCATAATTCTTCAAAGGTAAGAATAACATTCCCAAGGGTTTTCCGCAGATGCAACTTCATTGATTTGACGTCTGCCTCCCACAGTCCGCCAAAGTGGGGAGATGCTGGGGGATTGAAATGCCAGTTGATACGCTCATTTTCCGCATATTCCGCAATTCGCTGATTGGCCTTAACAATTCGCAGTATTTCGGCGTTTGCTCCCACAAAATTCGTTCCCAAGTCACTGTAGACGTCCGTGCTTAGGCCTCGTCTTGACACGAAACGACGAAACGCTCCCAAGAAAGCCTCAGTTGTTAAGTCATTAACAACTTCAAGGTGGACAGCTTTTACTGCTAGACATACGAAGATTGCGATGTATCCCTTATGAATACGAGCTCCTCTACCTTTTCTGTCTTTGATGTTAACTGGGCCGCAGTAATCTACCCCAACGTGTGTGAATGGGCGCGACATATTTACTCTTGGAGCCGGTAAACTTCCCATAAGCTGTGTTGCTGTCTGTGCCTTGATTTTATAGCATTTGACCACCGCCATCTTGACTCTCAGGCCAGAGTGTCAAAACAATGACGTCGTGACAAGCAGTGAACCATATGTAAACAAAGTCAAAAACGCGTGCGGTCGACCTCTTGGCATTTCGCGATTTTCGTCCATAAAAATTGAGTTTAGTGTCGTGATTTCAAGTGGCATTTAAAGTAGTGTTTGTCGGTGTTGTGCGTGAGTGAAACCCCCGTAAAACGCCGTGAGCTTAATAAATAAATGGGGTTTTGAAAAGTGCGAGTGTAAGTGAGGTTATGCAAGTGCGAAGTGGAATGGTTCGCATTTTTCACTAATTTGCCGGTGATTTTTCAAATAGTTTGAACTCTAAATGTGTTCTTCACTGTCCTCGGACTAATCCCCGGGGGGCCAAAGTTTCCGGGAACTCCCGGAAGTGCCTCAAAAAGTGATGCGAAGTTGGCCTTCAAATGACAACATTGTACGCAATGTCCGGCCCTTCCATCGGAATTCAGCAGGTAAGTACAAATATTTTTTTTTTTTGTTAATGTTTGTTTTAGGAAGTGAAGTGACCGGAGGATTATTCTCAAAGGATCCTGACAACAATGTTGGCGAGCCGGACGAAAGTTTCGCTGCTTAATCTTGTCAGCTGCAGTACCCAAGTCCCAAGGTAAGCAATATTGTCGGCCGGTTTTTATATTTTTTTCAGATTCCGCAACTTTTTACATTCATATAATGGAAGTTCCGGGGATGGCAACAATTCGGTTCGTGAAAATGAAGTGAACCGATTGTGCACATTCCTGGACCAACTTCTGTTATTACAGCAGCACTTGTTTTTATCTTGAATCATCTCTATTTTAATATGTTGTAATCATGTTTTCCTATGAATATAATATATTTTTTGTGATTTATCATTTTAGGTCCATCAATAGAAGAATCATAAAGGCTTCCTGCACTATACTATTCTGAAGTCTCAAGCAACCAACGGCCAGAAACGCTACAGATTGACCAGAGAAGATGTCATGATGAATGAATGGAAAAGCAATAATATGGACACATCAATCGGAATAACCTACACAAGGAAAATTTGGAATTTATCGAAACGGTACGTAGAACACGATGCCGCAGGAACGCTCGTTCTGAATGAATTTGAAATGTGAAACATGAATCTTGTTTCTATTGTTTCTTTTGTTGGTTGAGCTAATTTCCACACCACCTAAGAGGTAAAGCTCACGGCGCGTTTTTTTTAACGTGGTCTTCCCCATTTAGTATAAGATCCCAATGGAAAAATCTGCACCTATCGGTCTTTTATGAGATGTATCTCAAATGAATGATAATAAAGAATAAAGTAAAATTCGGTTGGCAGCGAAATCCTACCACAGCCATCCTTAATTACCGCAATTGCAACTAAATGTTTATACTATTTGATTTAATTAAACTTTGTATTTATTTGATAATTAGATAAGAAAAACCCATTAATCAAATAAATACAAAGTTTAATTAAATCAATTGGTATAAACATTCAGTTGCAGTTGCGGTAATTAAGGATGGTTGCGGTAGGATTTCGCTGCCAACCGAATTTTACTTTATTCTTTATTATCATTCATTTGAGATACATCTCATAAACAAAAACCGATAGGTGCAGATTTTTCCAGTAGGATTTTGTACTAATTAGGCCTATTCCACAGCCTAGTATTGTGTTCCCAGTGATTCAAAATAAATTCCATATCAAAATTTAAATTATTTTGTTGACGGAACGAAATAATGAAAATGTTTATATGGGATTTACACTTCGGTTCGCTGTACACAGTACTCGGTTTAAATATACGATCCCGATCAATAGAATATGTTCAGTCGAATTCGGCTATATTTTGGGAAGAAGTAACGGCATATTGTGGAAACTCCCATCACATTATACACCGTAGCTTCTTTGTTCATTTTATTACAAGTGATATGAATTGGAAAGTTCCGTTAGGATTTTATTGGCATTTTATAGAAACTCACTAGAAAAAGAATAGTCACTAAAGTAGGTCCACTTGACTTTTTTAATGATTTTCTATAAAATGCCAATAAAATCCTAACTGAACTTTTCATTTAATATCACTTGTATTGTAATAAAATGAACAAGTAAGCTACTGTGTATAATGTCATGTAGTTTCTACAGTATGCCGTTAGTTGCTTCCACGATATAACCAAATGTTGAGTGGACGGACCTATCCTAGTGACCAGAAGTGTATTTAATTGAAAGTGAAAAGTACCTGTACGCTTAGAACTCCTCAATTCGCACGTAGTCCGGAGGATTGCCTACAATGTGGATTTCTGTATTATGTGCTTCGCAATGACTTCTTTGTTACAAATTACCTGAACGTAAATTTCTATTGCAAAGTCCGTACCTTGCGTTGCCTACTTAGGTTATTGGCAGAGCGAAAATTGTCATTTAAGTTCTTCGTGTAGTTATTCAAAAAAATATTACACCAAATTGAGGCGCTTTTTTTAGCAAGATCAAAACTATTTTTACCACAAATGCAAAACAGAATTTCCGAAATTTCTTCATCGTATAATTTGATAATTGCCGAAAATAAAATTTTTTTATGACACTTCTGTTCCAAAAAGTATTCTTCGAAACTTTTCGATATAATGGTTTGAAATACCCTGTATGCGTATACGCCCATGTCCAATGAAAATTGGGAAGGGCACTTCAAACCACCTCTATTGAGATTCGAAAAATACACATGGCTTCGGTCAATATCTAAATTTTGGTCACTAATCAATAAAGAAGAACACATGTCGCATTTCACTCTATCGCTGACCTTTCTGGCGACGTATCCGGACACAAAAACGACTGTTGCGGCTGAGGCTTTGTCTATTGGCACGTCATAGGACGATGAAATAATATTATCAAATTTTGAATCGTTAATCATTTCATCCTCTGGTGACATTTCCGAAATACAAAGATCTTTAATTTGGATTTCACCGCCCCGATTACTTTTAATTTTTAAAATACTACTAACGCGAAGCTTTTTTTCCGATTCTAATATCTGCTGAAGGGAAACATTGTAATTGGTCCCACTCATTTGGCGATATTTACTAAACCGGAATTCGAGTGGGTCTGTTTGAAATTTTCCTAATAGAACATATGGAAAGCCTAAATTATCTAACAGATAGCTTACTAAGAAAATAAAGGCAGCAGTAGTGTGAATAAGGGCCGAATGCGTTTCGGAGGTGAGTCGATGTCGATTTGGTTCTGCACTAATATCCCACTCAACTAACCATTGCGTGAAAGTCGTAAGAAATTTAAGGGAGCTTTGCTCAATATTATTAATGGGCTTTGCTAGGTCTTGTCTTAAATTTCGGCCCTTGAAAGGATGCTTGACATTGACGATGGTCCACCATTTAAGCATGTTTTGCAAAAATTCGATTGTGCCTTCTGCGTCTGGATAGTAGTATTTGACAGCCTCAATAGTTTTTTCATCAAAAATTTTCAACGCAAGATGAACATTTTGCCTTTCGAAGCTTGTGGGATGTAACGCTTTCCATGTTAAAGAAGGAGCCAGCTTCATGGAAGAAAACCGTTCCTTCTCATAAATTTCTTTTAGTATAGAGAATTGTGCACAATGGCTTTCAGGCACACCTGAAATTGACGGGATAAAAAAGGTTTGCGTTTTTTCATTCAACCAGTTGTTCCTAACGGATTTTAGTAGATGGACCGTATCAAACAATAGGAAAATTTTCTTGCCTGGGAGCAACGGCGACGGAATAAATGGTTGAAGCGTATTATTTGGAGAAAGTTTCTCGAAAGTTTTTCTATTCACTCTATTATTATCGGAGATGATAGCGACAACTTCAAACCCAATCTCATGGAGTATTTGTAAAATATCAATAGTTTTGGTATAGAGGAAAGTAGCATCCAAATTTGTTACTGGAAAGAGCCCAACCACATCTTTATTTTTTGATAAAATAGACGTGATCATAAAAGTTTGTACTGTTTTCGCTGGTTTATGGTCTGAAGTGTCTGCCATATTCTGAGCGAGACCTTCTACTTTGTTCCCCTTATAGCAAATATCTTGTTTTATGTATATTTCGTCCATTAGTAAAACTACATACTTCTCGTGCGGCTCTAATAAACTAAACTTTTTTTTTAAATAATCAATTGCCAATCCCGTATTCAAGTTGCCTGTACAAAAACTTTTAATATAATTAGGATGTGGCATAGTCAGCACACTCCTATCGCGAAAATACTTATACGCGCCAGGAAAAGTGAAATAAAAAAGACTAAATAGTAAAATATCGTCAGCAGTGTAACGCACATGGCCAGAGAACAAAATAAAAAGTTGCGAATATATGAATTTCAGTTTGGAACTTGTTTCCAAGCAGGAATTCACATCGTTTTCAATTAATTTACTAATATCGTCCAAAATTTTTTTTTTTATATCGCTTACAGTTATTTCTCTATGATCTAAAAAATTTATCAAATTTTCCAATTTAGAAAAAAGATTACATTTAAAATCCATTCCTAAAATAGGTTTAACCGCGTCAATATTGATTTTTTTTTCCGTCTAGGAATATTTCGACACTAAGGTCTAAATTAATAAAAAAACTTTTCTCTATCTGCGGTACACTGCTTTGGGTTGTTACTTTATAAAATAAAATGCGCGAGTTTTCTTTCTGGAAATGCCACGATTTTATATTAATTTTGCTTATGTTATGGAAAATATCTAAAATAGATGTTATTTCATCATCCCGTAGCCGATTTTCCTGTTCCTCATTAAATCTTGTAATCGCTGCATGTCGTCTCAGTTCCGGATCTGTACGCGCTGGCGGACGAGCTTTAGAAATATATCCAGGCAACCCCGGAAACTGTGAAGGAACGGCTTCCTTCCTAAGTGAGAGCCTTTCCCTCTTCACGGGTAGTCCATCGATGTTTAAAATATCCTCGCTAACGATGTCCTCTTTGGTGAAATGTAGACTACAAACCAGGCAACTTCTATTCACAACAAGATCTTTTCTAGGGATAGCCGCAACCCATCTCTTCATCATGGCTTCATCCCTAGGAAAGTTGAATAAATTTGCCGATTTGTACGTCGACTTGCACCCCGGGACGCAACAATATGTCGGCATTTTAAATCTGAAATAAATAGTAATTGAAGCCCTTTCTTTAGGAAACCGTTACTTCCAATATATGTTTATTAAAATAATATCTTCGACAACCCCTTAAACCTGCAGAGAAAAGAAAATATTCTTTTTTGCTTTCCTTAAGCTTTTAAATATGAAGATACATTTGGAACGTACCATTCGGGGACTACCATGATTCGCCGCACATCATTTTATTCCTAATTGTAAACAAACAGGTGTTGGCAACAAAACGATTGAGCCCGAATAACGTATTCCAGTGCTAGGTTGAAGAGCGTCGGTGCCAGTCCATCGCCCTGTTTCAGACCAGTGCGTGTTTCAAATAAATCGGTAAGTCTATTCTGGATCCTGACTTATGAGACGGAGTTGGTCATCGTCATCTTTGTCAGTCGCACTAATTTGGCCGGTATACCAAATTGCAGCATGATGTTGTACAGTACTCCGCGATCGACACTGTCGTATGCCTGCTTCTTTCTATTGCACGCTGTAAATATGTCGGAACCAACGGAATCGGACCACTACGTCATACAGCTATCAACCAGGCTAAATGCGCATTCGGCATGCTGCCTAAAATCTGGCAAAGCAGTATCTCAGTCAGACATTGCGGAAGAATGATAACTGCATTGCTTTACATGCTATGAAATGGAACTCCATTTCCAATCAATGCCAACCAAGGGGGTGTCTTAAAATTTTGTGGCACCGTTCTGTGGCAAAAGTGTGTGGGTCTCTGCAGGAATAGTTGACGCGCTGTGCCCCACTAAGGGCTAAGGGAAAGTCGTATCCACAACAGGCCAATAACAGCATTGATGGGCGTGCTTTGGTATGACTTACCTTTTATTCGTCAAGAATTGGAATGTCTTCTTCGCAAATCACTGTTTTTTTTAATCTCCACTTCACTTTAACGTTTTCCACAGTTTTCCAAACACTCACGAGCTGTTAAATAACGGCAAATATTACCTGTCACAAATTGGCGCGCTTGTTTGGGGGGACAATTGGCGCAGTTTAAATGGGGAAACCCCGTACAGAATCTTACACTGCCATGGTAGGAGCTCGATTCTCATCATTTACTCTTTGAGGAAATTTTTAGTAGTCCTGAAAAGGACTATTGCAATTATATGGTCGTAATGTTCGATTGCGTATAGCAGCCGAACGCCATCCTAGCGGCTAGAGTTGAGATCCAGCCAGCACAAACTCCACACTCAAAAATCTAGCCTTACACATGGTGGCAGTAACTTCAATAACCATCCGGTGAAGGACACCGATGACCAAAGAACATGTCATCATTATATTGTGCTCGTATAACTGCTGTGCTGCTGTTGTTCCGATTGGTGGGTCCAAGTGCATGGTATTGTTTCGACATTACTACTTTGCCTTAACCCCTAGCGGGGCATAGCGCGTCAACTACTCCTGCGCGCCCTCGTACTCTGTTCTGGGCAATGAATTGCTGAGCAGTTCCGTTGCCGTTCCACATCAGTGTGCATTTTGTGAACCTAATCAATATTTCATCATAATTTCTTAATTTCTGACGGCCACAAGCACATAATTCAAAATTATTTTCTTCTTTCAGCACGTCGTGTATGGAAGGATTATTTCCCAGCGGTGGATGCTATCGTTTTCCTAGTTGACGCTTGGGATGAACTGAACTCGCTCCTAACAGACGAAGCTCTATCGAATTGTCCCATCCTAATTTTAGGTAATAAAATCGATATGCCTGGTGCAGCAAGCGAGGACGAGCTTCGCAATGTTTTCAGTCTTTACCAATTGACGACTGGAAAGGTGCGTACCACAAAGCCAAGTCAGTTCCTGACCCATTTATAATTTTCTTTCTTTCCCCGACCCTACATGTTAGCATCAGGTTAAAGAGTTGTGCCAATGAGCCGACATTCAGTCCTGTGAGAGGGCCATTCGTCTTAGTAATTGACCACACGGATAAGATGTATAGGCATTGGCCCTCTGCCAGCCTTCAATCAATAGCTTGGAATGGCACGTGATGGGCTTCACTAGAGAAAGATAGTTTCAATGTTGCATCAGAATGACAAGAAATAGACACCGTTCATGTAGAAAAACACATTTATTTTGTACGATTTTTCCGTTTTTTTTTTACTTTTGTCTCCTTAAATGTTTTCCTTTACCACATTTTTTTATGTGTGTACGATAAAGTGTTTTTATTTCGTTATGTGTTCTTAAACAAGAAATAAATGAAATAACCTTTCATGGTATTTTCTTCAACTCTCCCTTGTCATGTTCACCTCTCAATCTTTGAGTTTACTTTTTTTAGTGATTATTCTTTCTTTATTTTGTTGTTTTATAAATCTTATTTTAGCATCATCATCCTGCTTTCGATATTTCTTAGGAAATAATAATATTAATATTTACTAAATGTAGATACATAACACGACGATTCAATGACGACACCATGCTTGTTGTTGTTTTGCTGCCCGACAATAATATGCATCAGAGAAAGAACCGAGTTTCTTACATTTTTTGGTTGGATATCAAAGTTCATGATAGGAAATTTCAAAAGAGAGAAAACAAAAACAATTTAAATGATAAATCGAATCGTACAGATAAAATAGAAGAAGAGAAACATGGCGTCCGTTGTTTGTATAATGTTAATGTTAATATTTGGAACCGAACCAGGTCTATAAATAAATTTTCACTCTTGCATTAAATTACCACTTAAGCGCATTGTAAATCGCTTTAAATTACACAATCGCGAAAGTTGATATTATTAAAAAAACAGTAGTAATTAATAGGTACAACGAAATAATGCAGTATGGAACAAAATGATGTACATGTGCCCCTAGCCCCGACGAAAACGTAAGGATGTTCGTTTGCTCTTGTTTCCCAGTAAACATAATTTTATGATCTACTGGGAACATTTTAGTTGCTTGCTGTTGGTGAGTTGATGCCTCTATCTATGATCTTAAAGTTTCTGTGTACGATTTGGTTGTTCGGTAGAATGACGAAGAAACATTCGTTCAGTATTGCGTTCGTTGTGGATTCTGATTTACTTGGATGTTTTCACTTCTTGTTTTTGTTTTGTTTTCTTTAAAAATTCTCTTTAAATCGATATACTGCGCTAACCAACGGAAATCCTCCCGTAGCCTTGCCGTTTCAACACAGGACACATATACAGTTCTAATGGATGTCCGGGAAGTTCAGAGCGTGCTACATTAGCCTGGAAGGGGAAAGAAAGAAAACTATAAATGGGTCAGGAACTGACTTGGCTTTGTGGTACGCACCTTTCCAGTCGTCAATTGGTAAAGACCGAAAACATTGCGAAGCTCGTCCTTGCTTGCTGCACCAGGCTTACCGATTTTATTGCCTAAGATTAGGATGGGCAATTCGATAGAGCTTCGTCTGTTAGGAGCGAGTTCAGTTCATCCCAAGCGTCAAATAGGAAAACGATACCATCCACCGCTGGGAAATAATCCTTCCATACACGACGTGCTGAAAGAAGAAAATAATTTTGAATTATGTGCTTGTAGCCGTCAGAAATTAAGAAATTATGATGAAATATTGAATAGGTTCACAAAATGCACTCTGATGTGGAACGGCAACGGAACTGCTCAGCAATTCATTGCCCAGAACAGAGTAGCGTTTCTGGCCGTTGGTTGGTTGAGACTTCAGAATAGTATAGTGCAGGAAGCCTTTCATGATTCTGCTATTGATGGACCTAAAATGGTAAATCGCAAAAAATATATTATATTCATAGGAAAACATGATTACAACATATTAAAATAGAGATGATTCACGATAAAAACAAGTGCTGCTGTAATAACAGAAGTTGGTCCAGGAATGTGCACAATCGGTTCACTTCATTTTCACGAACCGAATTGTTGCCATCCCCGGAACTTCCATTATATGAATGTAAAAAATTGCGGAATCTGAAAAAAAATGTAAAAACCGGTCGACAATATTGCTTACCTTGGGACTTGGGTACTGCAGCTGACAAGATTAAGCAGCGAAACTTCCGTCCGGCTCGCCAACATTGTTGTCAGGATCCTTTGAGAATAATCCTCCGTAATCCTCCGGTCACTTCACTTCCTAAAACAAATATTAACAAAAAAAAAAAATATTTGTACTTACCTGCTGAATTCCGATGGAAGGGCCGGACATTGCGTACAATGTTGTCATTTGAAGGCCAACTTCGCATCACTTTTTGAGGCACTTCCGGGAGTTCCCGGAAAATTTGGCACCCCGGGGATTAGTCCGAGGGCAGTGAAAAACACATTTAGAGTTCAAACTCTTTGCAAAAAAACCGGCAAATTAGTGAAAAATGCGAACCATTCCACTTCGCACTTGCATAACCTCACTTACACTCGCACTTTTCAACACCCCATTTATTTGTTAAGCTCACGGCGCTTTACGGAGGTTTCACTCACGCACAACACTGACAAACAATACTTCTAATTCCACTTAAAATATCAAATAAAACTTAACTTCTACGCACGAAAATCGCGAAATTTCACAATGTTGACCGCGCGCATGTGCCCACTTTGTTTACATATGGTTCACTGCTTGTCATGACGTCATTGCATTGACAATCAGCTGATACTGCGGCCTGAGAGTTAAGATGGCGGTAATTTGACGCAATTGTGTATGCATTTCTTAACTAAATTACGAGCATCAAGTATCCAAAATTTCTTTCGTAGTGATGCAAGCATAAGTTGTATATCTCCGTGCATAGTTGTTAGATGGGTATGTTCGATCAGTAGTTTGCTGAGATTGCTATTTTTGGGTAAAATTATGGGGAACTTTTCATCAAAGCTCATGTTGGCGTAAACTAGACGTCCACCCAATCGCATAATTCCGTCACCGTCCAAAAATGGGTTGAGTCCAATTAAATTGCTGCTTCTGCTGATAGGTTGTTCACTCCTTAGCGATTGTAGTTCTGCCGTAAGTTCTGTTTTTTCGACGAACAAGATCAATAGATTCATGGAAGCATCCAGTTCCTGCACTGATAAAAAACTGCGGTTTATATTGCATTTCTTGACAGCTTGGCAAAATCGTTGGCAATATGAAAGAACTCTTATTAAACGATTAAGTGTTGAATATTTGCAAATAAGCTCGTCGAGCCACAATTCCTTCAAATGTGTATTATGGCAAAGTAGTTTTGCGCAACGATTTATTTCTAACTCGGTAGATTCGACCTTCTCATCGATTGGCCATTCCTCCTTCGAACATCGTAGCCAATTCGGACCATTCCACCAAAGACTATTATTGACGAGTTTTGCAGTCTCCAAACCACGAGAGGCGAGATCGGCAGGGTTCGACTTTGTTGGTACATATCTCCATGGTATATTCGGTACATTCTCCAATATTTGACATGTGCGATTCGAAACAAACACTGTCCATCTGCTGGGATGTGCACGTAGCCATGATAGCACAATTTTCGAGTCCGTCCATAAAGTTGTTCGAGACAACTTCTCCTCTCTACTGAATGTTGTTAATAGAGACTTGATCACCTTTGATAAAAATGATTAAGAGAAAAAATCGGGCTCGCTCTCGATATAAGCGCTCTAAATGTTTCTCTGATCTGGTCTCTTTAAAAAAACTTAGATCTCACACCAAACGACTAATTAAATCCGCACGCGCTACCTATCTGCTTAACATCGAGAACAGCGTCAATAAAAACGAGTCAAAACTTTTCTGGTCCTTTGTCAATAATATGCGTTCTTCTTCTTCATCTCGCCCGTCTTTCCTTGTCCACGAAAACACTACCGCGCAAACTCCTCAGGAAATTTGTCAGCTTTTTGCTTCCTACTTTTCTAGCACATTTCGACAGCCCTCCACGCATCTTACCACCTACAATTTTTCCCAGCAGGTTGATTTTCTTTCCTCTCTGCCACTTATTTCACCGGCGTGTGTAGATCTCATCATTTCCACCCTTAAAGCTAACTCTTCCCCCGGCCCAGATGGTATTCCGAACTACTTTTTAAAACATACGCACAGCTCCATCTCACTTCCTCTTGCTATTCTTTTTAACAAAAGCGTACAAGAAGGAGTTTTCCCATATCAGTGGAAAACATCCTCCATTGTTCCCATTCCAAAGAATGGTGACCCAACACTTACTTCCAACTACCGACCTATCTCACTCCTTTGCTGTTGCTCCAAAATCTTGGAACGAATTGTCTATAACCATATTTATGATTCGTTTGGCCATCTAATCAGTCCAAACCAACACGGCTTCTGCAAAAGCAAATCTACTGTGACCAATTTAGTTGAGTTTGTCAATTATGTTGCCAAATCGTTTGAAAACCACCTGGACGTTCATGTAATTTACACTGACTTCTCAAAAGCATTTGACTCAGTTAACCACAAAATTCTACTTGACAAATTGAAAAATTTCAACTTCCCTCCTTATCTAGTTTCCTGGCTTTCTTCTTATATTCTTGACCGTACCTCCAATGTTATATTTCAAAATTCTGTCTCATCGTCTTTCTGTCCATGCTCAGGTGTTCCACAAGGCTCTATTCTTGGTCCCTTGCTGTTTGCCTTTTTTATAAACGATCTTCCTGTTCTATTTGACTGCCTCTGCTTGCTATATGCTGACGATTGCAAGCTTGTCTCCTCCATATCAGGTCCATCTGACTGTTCTGCCTTGCAATCGGATATTAATGTATTACATTCCTGGTGTTGCTCTAATGACCTTGCTCTCAACGTATCTAAATGCTCTGCTATGGTTTATTCCCTAAAATTATCTCATGTCTTTTTTCCATATAAAATTAATGGCTGTCCGCTTGAGTATGTCCCCTCTACCAAGGACCTTGGTGTAGTCTTTGATTCCAAACTTAAATTTAATGATCATTATGCTGTCATCATTAGCAGGGCCGCTAAACTAGCTGGTTTTGTTTTGCGCTGTTCCCAAGATTTCCGTTACATAAGTACTGCAGTAAACTTGTACATTTCACTTGTTCGGAGTATTATGGAGTACGCATCCGTGGTATGGTCACCTTCTACAACTGTCTCCTGTGAAGCATTAGAGTCCGTCCAACGTAAATTTACCCGTTCCTTGTTTTTTAAATTCAACATTCCCTATACTCCTTATGCTGAACGTCTTACTTTCCTCAAGTTGATGTCCCTTCAGAGCAGACGAATCTTTCTTGATGAATGTTTCCTCTACAAAATATGTAGTGGTTCATTACGCTCACCGTTTTCCCGTGACATTGCTCTTAGGCATCCTTCCTATAATACCCGCACTACCGCCGTTTTCGATCCTCCCACGGCCTCACTGTCTGTCTACAAGAATTCGCCACTACCTCGAATTATGACTAATTATGACAAACTGGAGCTTGGTCCTTTATCCATCTCATTTCTTGCCTTCAAAAAAAAATTACTTCATAAAGTAGCTTCGGCGGATCTTTAAATTTCTTAATTAATTTTTTTTTTTTTCCTTTCTCTTATTACCTTGTAACCTTATTATTTGATTCTGTACTATTTTATTTTATTTTTTTTCTTCTCTCTTTTTATTTTTAAATTGAATTTCAATCTTGATCCTTCATTTTACTGTATTTCTTTTTTTCTTGTTATTATTTTAATTTTGGATTCTTATGTATTACAATAAATTTTCTCTTTGTTAATTTTTTTTACTCACAAAATATTACTGTATTTTTGGGACTATGCCCTGTTCGGTAATTTCCTTCAATAAATAAAAGTAACGCACCACACAGCTCCAATCGAGGAATCGTCATCGGTTTGATGGGTGCAACCTTCGTCTTTGATATTATCAAGTGAGATTTCACATCAGCGCCTACTTTGCTAACGCAGTAAACCGCTATCCCATATGCTTCTTTTGATGCATCACTAAAGCGATGAAGCTCGATTTCGCTTGCATCTTCAGTTATAATCCATCGAGGTATCTTGATTGATTCTACCGCTGAGAAGTCGTTTCGCAATTGCTCCCATTGTTGTAATAAATCATCGGG
Source organism: Chloromyia formosa (assembly GCA_964017055.1). Lineage (NCBI taxonomy): Eukaryota > Metazoa > Arthropoda > Insecta > Diptera > Stratiomyidae > Chloromyia > Chloromyia formosa. Next base: position 75,255,497 of record OZ024813.1, on the reverse strand, counting down.
CAAATTTTCGTCCCAGTCGTAACCTCGCATCCAGAGTGTCTGCATCCAACATTTAGCACGTACGATGATAGGGGATATCCACCCGAGAGGATCATACAGTTTTGCGATATCTGATAAGACAGATCGCTTAGTGTGACAACTATTGCTCTGAAGATTGTAGCGATAAGAAAGTGTGTCGTATTTGTAGATACATTTTTTAATATCTGCGATAAAGGCGTACCGCTTCAATCTCCAGTTATTAATAATAGACACAGTATCGTTTTGGATTGATGGTCCAGTTAGCAAAACATCATTCAATGAAATGCCAGTTGACGTTTTGCGCGAAGAATCGAAGACAATTCTAGTTCTGGTTGTAGAACTATCCTTTTGCACCGCGTGATACGGTAAATAATGTGGCTTACAATTTGTATTCGAGTCACCATTTTTGACGTGAGACAAATATTCATTATCAATGTATTCCTGTATACATTTTGAATATTCCGATTTTAGAAGAGGATCACGACGAAATTTTCGTTCCAAATTTGCTAAACTTGTCTCTGCCGAGAATCTGGATTCCCCTAGTTGTTGTTTTGATTCGTCTTTTTTGAAGGGCAAACGTACGCTAAATCTCCCTGAATCCAACCGCGTTGTTGTAGATTTATAAAACTCTTCGCACCGGGCATCTTCGAGGTTGATTGGTTTGAGGTTAGGTGGTTCCTCAACCTTCCAAAAACGTTCCAGCAAATTTTCCAATAATGTTTGATGCTCCACTTCGATTGTAAATGACTGTATTGACATGGTTTCGTTATGAGGGATGACTCCAGAAAGTATCCATCCGAGCTTTGTACGTTGCAGAAGTAGACCGTCAAAAAGTAGTTCGGATTGTGGCATCATCAATTTGCCGTAAATATCAGCACCGAGAATTAAGTCAATTCGTCCAGAAGTATTATAGTGGGCATCAGCTAGACGTACTTTTTTCAAACTAGGATGTTGAATAACATGTTCGCGACGGGATGGTAACAAATTGGTTGGCTTTGGCAATACGAATGCTTTAAAACTGATTTCCTCGTTCTCCAGTGTGGTCATAGTAGCTTCAACAAAACCTTTGGCTCGTGTAGATCCTGATGCTCCAATACCGGTTATAAGTGTGTTGCCTGTATATTTTTTCAATTCTAACTGCTGCGCTGCATCCTCGGTAATAAAAGAAGCTTGGGACCCTTGATCCAGTAGGGCTCTTAGCGTTATGATTCCACTTCTTCCGTTTATCTTAACCCAAGCAGTTGCTAATAAAACAGCATCCGACACAACTCCACTCAAGGAGTTTAAGGAGTTCGAGTTGGTGGGCACAAATATCTCCGCTGAACTGGATAGACTAGATGTTGGAGCATTTGTTTCAGTGACGTTGGTGTTCCGATGTAGCATAGTATGGTGCAGACCTTTACACTTAAAGCATCTAGAAGTGCTAGGGCAATTTGACGCCATATGGCCCCTTCCTAGGCAATTCAAACAAAGCCGATGTTTTTTTGTCATATTGAAACGTTGTGTGGTATTAGCCTTAGTGAATTTGGAACACATTCGTAGCTTGTGAGCTTGTCCGCATTCACAGCATGTTGTTATCGTATTATCATGATGAGTTTGTATTTTCCGGTTATTATTGTTCGTCGGTTGAGTACTAGTAGCCTCTAACGTACGGAAACGGGTCTGCAAAAATTGCCGCAAATCTTCTAAAGACAATAATTCTGCCTTTGTTGCCTGTTGTTGCTCCCATAGTGCTCGAGTGGGAACCGGGAGTTTTTGCACTGCCAAGTAGACGACGATAGTATGCCACAAGTTTTTTATTTCCATTGCTTCCAAAAGTTGAACCGACTCCATCGTCCTGTCGAGTAATGCCTTGATGGATGATGATGACTCCGTCACCTCTTCATGACCAACTAAAGTCTTAAGTTGCGCGTTGACAATGACGTTCGGGTTGTCGTACCTTTCTATTAAGGTTTTCCACGCTAACTCCAAATTGTTTTCGGTTATTGGGTACGCCTTCAAAAGATTTGCTGCTTCCCCCTTTAAACTGCACTTAAGGTAGTGCAGCTTTTCTACATTACTAATGCCCTCTTTATGATAAATTAAAGAGCAGAATAGATCTTTAAACGATATCCAACTGGAGTAATCCCCGTCGAAAGTCGGCAACTCTATCCGTGGTAACCTGACGTCGTTGCTGCGGGTGTTGGGTTTGGTGTCATCCTTGCTCGCAAGTTGCGCTGCGTTGTCTAACTCAAGTTGCGCTGATTTGGCTAACTCAGATGTAAGGTCATCCACATCAATCAAGAAGTCCATACACAATTCATTAAAGGCCATATACTTCTTTTCCTTAAAATAAGGATGGTCATATTCCGCGTCCGCGCCAGTTAGTTTATCCAAAATGAGACGATGCGTACAGGAATGCTTTTGCTGAAGATCCTCCAATTTGCCCCGCATACGTGCTAAATAACTACTTGTTTTGCGTGCCCGGGACTCCTTTTTATAATTGGTGCGGGTACGCATGATAGGAAATTTCAAAAGAGAGAAAACAAAAACAATTTAAATGATAAATCGAATCGTACAGATAAAATAGAAGAAGAGAAACATGGCGTCCGTTGTTTGTATAATGTTAATGTTAATATTTGGAACCGAACCAGGTCTATAAATAAATTTTCACTCTTGCATTAAATTACCACTTAAGCGCATTGTAAATCGCTTTAAATTACACAATCGCGAAAGTTGATATTATTAAAAAAACAGTAGTAATTAATAGGTACAACGAAATAATGCAGTATGGAACAAAATGATGTACATGTGCCCCTAGCCCCGACGAAAACGTAAGGATGTTCGTTTGCTCTTGTTTCCCAGTAAACATAATTTTATGATCTACTGGGAACATTTTAGTTGCTTGCTGTTGGTGAGTTGATGCCTCTATCTATGATCTTAAAGTTTCTGTGTACGATTTGGTTGTTCGGTAGAATGACGAAGAAACATTCGTTCAGTATTGCGTTCGTTGTGGATTCTGATTTACTTGGATGTTTTCACTTCTTGTTTTTGTTTTGTTTTCTTTAAAAATTCTCTTTAAATCGATATACTGCGCTAACCAACGGAAATCCTCCCGTAGCCTTGCCGTTTCAACACAGGACACATATACAGTTCTAATGGATGTCCGGGAAGTTCAGAGCGTGCTACATTAGCCTGGAAGGGGAAAGAAAGAAAACTATAAATGGGTCAGGAACTGACTTGGCTTTGTGGTACGCACCTTTCCAGTCGTCAATTGGTAAAGACCGAAAACATTGCGAAGCTCGTCCTTGCTTGCTGCACCAGGCTTACCGATTTTATTGCCTAAGATTAGGATGGGCAATTCGATAGAGCTTCGTCTGTTAGGAGCGAGTTCAGTTCATCCCAAGCGTCAAATAGGAAAACGATACCATCCACCGCTGGGAAATAATCCTTCCATACACGACGTGCTGAAAGAAGAAAATAATTTTGAATTATGTGCTTGTAGCCGTCAGAAATTAAGAAATTATGATGAAATATTGAATAGGTTCACAAAATGCACTCTGATGTGGAACGGCAACGGAACTGCTCAGCAATTCATTGCCCAGAACAGAGTAGCGTTTCTGGCCGTTGGTTGGTTGAGACTTCAGAATAGTATAGTGCAGGAAGCCTTTCATGATTCTGCTATTGATGGACCTAAAATGGTAAATCGCAAAAAATATATTATATTCATAGGAAAACATGATTACAACATATTAAAATAGAGATGATTCACGATAAAAACAAGTGCTGCTGTAATAACAGAAGTTGGTCCAGGAATGTGCACAATCGGTTCACTTCATTTTCACGAACCGAATTGTTGCCATCCCCGGAACTTCCATTATATGAATGTAAAAAATTGCGGAATCTGAAAAAAAATGTAAAAACCGGTCGACAATATTGCTTACCTTGGGACTTGGGTACTGCAGCTGACAAGATTAAGCAGCGAAACTTCCGTCCGGCTCGCCAACATTGTTGTCAGGATCCTTTGAGAATAATCCTCCGTAATCCTCCGGTCACTTCACTTCCTAAAACAAATATTAACAAAAAAAAAAAATATTTGTACTTACCTGCTGAATTCCGATGGAAGGGCCGGACATTGCGTACAATGTTGTCATTTGAAGGCCAACTTCGCATCACTTTTTGAGGCACTTCCGGGAGTTCCCGGAAAATTTGGCACCCCGGGGATTAGTCCGAGGGCAGTGAAAAACACATTTAGAGTTCAAACTCTTTGCAAAAAAACCGGCAAATTAGTGAAAAATGCGAACCATTCCACTTCGCACTTGCATAACCTCACTTACACTCGCACTTTTCAACACCCCATTTATTTGTTAAGCTCACGGCGCTTTACGGAGGTTTCACTCACGCACAACACTGACAAACAATACTTCTAATTCCACTTAAAATATCAAATAAAACTTAACTTCTACGCACGAAAATCGCGAAATTTCACAATGTTGACCGCGCGCATGTGCCCACTTTGTTTACATATGGTTCACTGCTTGTCATGACGTCATTGCATTGACAATCAGCTGATACTGCGGCCTGAGAGTTAAGATGGCGGTGATTTGACGCAATTGTGTATGCATTTCTTAACTAAATTACGAGCATCAAGTATCCAAAATTTCTTTCGTAGTGATGCAAGCATAAGTTGTATATCTCCGTGCATAGTTGTTAGATGGGTATGTTCGATCAGTAGTTTGCTGAGATTGCTATTTTTGGGTAAAATTATGGGGAACTTTTCATCAAAGCTCATGTTGGCGTAAACTAGACGTCCACCCAATCGCATAATTCCGTCACCGTCCAAAAATGGGTTGAGTCCAATTAAATTGCTGCTTCTGCTGATAGGTTGTTCACTCCTTAGCGATTGTAGTTCTGCCGTAAGTTCTGTTTTTTCGACGAACAAGATCAATAGATTCATGGAAGCATCCAGTTCCTGCACTGATAAAAAACTGCGGTTTATATTGCATTTCTTGACAGCTTGGCAAAATCGTTGGCAATATGAAAGAACTCTTATTAAACGATTAAGTGTTGAATATTTGCAAATAAGCTCGTCGAGCCACAATTCCTTCAAATGTGTATTATGGCAAAGTAGTTTTGCGCAACGATTTATTTCTAACTCGGTAGATTCGACCTTCTCATCGATTGGCCATTCCTCCTTCGAACATCGTAGCCAATTCGGACCATTCCACCAAAGACTATTATTGACGAGTTTTGCAGTCTCCAAACCACGAGAGGCGAGATCGGCAGGGTTCGACTTTGTTGGTACATATCTCCATGGTATATTCGGTACATTCTCCAATATTTGACATGTGCGATTCGAAACAAACACTGTCCATCTGCTGGGATGTGCACGTAGCCATGATAGCACAATTTTCGAGTCCGTCCATAAAGTTGTTCGAGACAACTTCTCCTCTCTACTGAATGTTGTTAATAGAGACTTGATCACCTTTGATAAAAATGATTAAGAGAAAAAATCGGGCTCGCTCTCGATATAAGCGCTCTAAATGTTTCTCTGATCTGGTCTCTTTAAAAAAACTTAGATCTCACACCAAACGACTAATTAAATCCGCACGCGCTACCTATCTGCTTAACATCGAGAACAGCGTCAATAAAAACGAGTCAAAACTTTTCTGGTCCTTTGTCAATAATATGCGTTCTTCTTCTTCATCTCGCCCGTCTTTCCTTGTCCACGAAAACACTACCGCGCAAACTCCTCAGGAAATTTGTCAGCTTTTCGCTTCCTACTTTTCTAGCACATTTCGACAGCCCTCCACGCATCTTACCACCTACAATTTTTCCCAGCAGGTTGATTTTCTTTCCTCTCTGCCACTTATTTCACCGGCGTGTGTAGATCTCATCATTTCCACCCTTAAAGCTAACTCTTCCCCCGGCCCAGATGGTATTCCGAACTACTTTTTAAAACATACGCACAGCTCCATCTCACTTCCTCTTGCTATTCTTTTTAACAAAAGCGTACAAGAAGGAGTTTTCCCATATCAGTGGAAAACATCCTCCATTGTTCCCATTCCAAAGAATGGTGACCCAACACTTACTTCCAACTACCGACCTATCTCACTCCTTTGCTGTTGCTCCAAAATCTTGGAACGAATTGTCTATAACCATATTTATGATTCGTTTGGCCATCTAATCAGTCCAAACCAACACGGCTTCTGCAAAAGCAAATCTACTGTGACCAATTTAGTTGAGTTTGTCAATTATGTTGCCAAATCGTTTGAAAACCACCTGGACGTTCATGTAATTTACACTGACTTCTCAAAAGCATTTGACTCAGTTAACCACAAAATTCTACTTGACAAATTGAAAAATTTCAACTTCCCTCCTTATCTAGTTTCCTGGCTTTCTTCTTATATTCTTGACCGTACCTCCAATGTTATATTTCAAAATTCTGTCTCATCGTCTTTCTGTCCATGCTCAGGTGTTCCACAAGGCTCTATTCTTGGTCCCTTGCTGTTTGCCTTTTTTATAAACGATCTTCCTGTTCTATTTGACTGCCTCTGCTTGCTATATGCTGACGATTGCAAGCTTGTCTCCTCCATATCAGGTCCATCTGACTGTTCTGCCTTGCAATCGGATATTAATGTATTACATTCCTGGTGTTGCTCTAATGACCTTGCTCTCAACGTATCTAAATGCTCTGCTATGGTTTATTCCCTAAAATTATCTCATGTCTTTTTTCCATATAAAATTAATGGCTGTCCGCTTGAGTATGTCCCCTCTACCAAGGACCTTGGTGTAGTCTTTGATTCCAAACTTAAATTTAATGATCATTATGCTGTCATCATTAGCAGGGCCGCTAAACTAGCTGGTTTTGTTTTGCGCTGTTCCCAAGATTTCCGTTACATAAGTACTGCAGTAAACTTGTACATTTCACTTGTTCGGAGTATTATGGAGTACGCATCCGTGGTATGGTCACCTTCTACAACTGTCTCCTGTGAAGCATTAGAGTCCGTCCAACGTAAATTTACCCGTTCCTTGTTTTTTAAATTCAACATTCCCTATACTCCTTATGCTGAACGTCTTACTTTCCTCAAGTTGATGTCCCTTCAGAGCAGACGAATCTTTCTTGATGAATGTTTCCTCTACAAAATATGTAGTGGTTCATTACGCTCACCGTTTTCCCGTGACATTGCTCTTAGGCATCCTTCCTATAATACCCGCACTACCGCCGTTTTCGATCCTCCCACGGCCTCACTGTCTGTCTACAAGAATTCGCCACTACCTCGAATTATGACTAATTATGACAAACTGGAGCTTGGTCCTTTATCCATCTCATTTCTTGCCTTCAAAAAAAAATTACTTCATAAAGTAGCTTCGGCGGATCTTTAAATTTCTTAATTTATTTTTTTTTTTCCTTTCTCTTATTACCTTGTAACCTTATTATTTGATTCTGTACTATTTTATTTTATTTTTTTTCTTCTCTCTTTTTATTTTTAAATTGAATTTCAATCTTGATCCTTCATTTTACTGTATTTCTTTTTTTCTTGTTATTATTTTAATTTTGGATTCTTATGTATTACAATAAATTTTCTCTTTGTTAATTTTTTTTACTCACAAAATATTACTGTATTTTTGGGACTATGCCCTGTTCGGTAATTTCCTTCAATAAATAAAAGTAACGCACCACACAGCTCCAATCGAGGAATCGTCATCGGTTTGATGGGTGCAACCTTCGTCTTTGATATTATCAAGTGAGATTTCACATCAGCGCCTACTTTGCTAACGCAGTAAACCGCTATCCCATATGCTTCTTTTGATGCATCACTAAAGCGATGAAGCTCGATTTCGCATGCATCTTCAGTTATAATCCATCGAGGTATCTTGATTGATTCTACCGCTGAGAAGTCGTTTCGCAATTGCTCCCATTGTTGTAATAAATCATCGGGCAAATTTTCGTCCCAGTCGTAACCTCGCATCCAGAGTGTCTGCATCCAACATTTAGCACGTACGATGATAGGGGATATCCACCCGAGAGGATCATACAGTTTTGCGATATCTGATAAGACAGATCGCTTAGTGTGACAACTATTGCTCTGAAGATTGTAGCGATAAGAAAGTGTGTCGTATTTGTAGATACATTTTTTAATATCTGCGATAAAGGCGTACCGCTTCAATCTCCAGTTATTAATAATAGACACAGTATCGTTTTGGATTGATGGTCCAGTTAGCAAAACATCATTCAATGAAATGCCAGTTGACGTTTTGCGCGAAGAATCGAAGACAATTCTAGTTCTGGTTGTAGAACTATCCTTTTGCACCGCGTGATACGGTAAATAATGTGGCTTACAATTTGTATTCGAGTCACCATTTTTGACGTGAGACAAATATTCATTATCAATGTATTCCTGTATACATTTTGAATATTCCGATTTTAGAAGAGGATCACGACGAAATTTTCGTTCCAAATTTGCTAAACTTGTCTCTGCCGAGAATCTGGATTCCCCTAGTTGTTGTTTTGATTCGTCTTTTTTGAAGGGCAAACGTACGCTAAATCTCCCTGAATCCAACCGCGTTGTTGTAGATTTATAAAACTCTTCGCACCGGGCATCTTCGAGGTTGATTGGTTTGAGGTTAGGTGGTTCCTCAACCTTCCAAAAACGTTCCAGCAAATTTTCCAATAATGTTTGATGCTCCACTTCGATTGTAAATGACTGTATTGACATGGTTTCGTTATGAGGGATGACTCCAGAAAGTATCCATCCGAGCTTTGTACGTTGCAGAAGTAGACCGTCAAAAAGTAGTTCGGATTGTGGCATCATCAATTTGCCGTAAATATCAGCACCGAGAATTAAGTCAATTCGTCCAGAAGTATTATAGTGGGCATCAGCTAGACGTACTTTTTTCAAACTAGGATGTTGAATAACATGTTCGCGACGGGATGGTAACAAATTGGTTGGCTTTGGCAATACGAATGCTTTAAAACTGATTTCCTCGTTCTCCAGTGTGGTCATAGTAGCTTCAACAAAACCTTTGGCTCGTGTAGATCCTGATGCTCCAATACCGGTTATAAGTGTGTTGCCTGTATATTTTTTCAATTCTAACTGCTGCGCTGCATCCTCGGTAATAAAAGAAGCTTGGGACCCTTGATCCAGTAGGGCTCTTAGCGTTATGATTCCACTTCTTCCGTTTATCTTAACCCAAGCAGTTGCTAATAAAACAGCATCCGACACAACTCCACTCAAGGAGTTTAAGGAGTTCGAGTTGGTGGGCACAAATATCTCCGCTGAACTGGATAGACTAGATGTTGGAGCATTTGTTTCAGTGACGTTGGTGTTCCGATGTAGCATAGTATGGTGCAGACCTTTACACTTAAAGCATCTAGAAGTGCTAGGGCAATTTGACGCCATATGGCCCCTTCCTAGGCAATTCAAACAAAGCCGATGTTTTTTTGTCATATTGAAACGTTGTGTGGTATTAGCCTTAGTGAATTTGGAACACATTCGTAGCTTGTGAGCTTGTCCGCATTCACAGCATGTTGTTATCGTATTATCATGATGAGTTTGTATTTTCCGGTTATTATTGTTCGTCGGTTGAGTACTAGTAGCCTCTAACGTACGGAAACGGGTCTGCAAAAATTGCCGCAAATCTTCTAAAGACAATAATTCTGCCTTTGTTGCCTGTTGTTGCTCCCATAGTGCTCGAGTGGGAACCGGGAGTTTTTGCACTGCCAAGTAGACGACGATAGTATGCCACAAGTTTTTTATTTCCATTGCTTCCAAAAGTTGAACCGACTCCATCGTCCTGTCGAGTAATGCCTTGATGGATGATGATGACTCCGTCACCTCTTCATGACCAACTAAAGTCTTAAGTTGCGCGTTGACAATGACGTTCGGGTTGTCGTACCTTTCTATTAAGGTTTTCCACGCTAACTCCAAATTGTTTTCGGTTATTGGGTACGCCTTCAAAAGATTTGCTGCTTCCCCCTTTAAACTGCACTTAAGGTAGTGCAGCTTTTCTACATTACTAATGCCCTCTTTATGATAAATTAAAGAGCAGAATAGATCTTTAAACGATATCCAACTGGAGTAATCCCCGTCGAAAGTCGGCAACTCTATCCGTGGTAACCTGACGTCGTTGCTGCGGGTGTTGGGTTTGGTGTCATCCTTGCTCGCAAGTTGCGCTGCGTTGTCTAACTCAAGTTGCGCTGATTTGGCTAACTCAGATGTAAGGTCATCCACATCAATCAAGAAGTCCATACACAATTCATTAAAGGCCATATACTTCTTTTCCTTAAAATAAGGATGGTCATATTCCGCGTCCGCGCCAGTTAGTTTATCCAAAATGAGACGATGCGTACAGGAATGCTTTTGCTGAAGATCCTCCAATTTGCCCCGCATACGTGCTAAATAACTACTTGTTTTGCGTGCCCGGGACTCCTTTTTATAATTGGTGCGGGTACGCACCAATTCATCAAAGTGCATTTGTTGCTCTTTAATTAAACGCTCCATTGTTCGTTATATAACGGAAGAAACAAAGTCCATATATTGATTATAGTGCCGAGACCGTTTTATATAACTGATTTTAGAAACTATCCTTTAGCTATTGAGCCCTTCTCCGAATAGAAGGCTATCAATCCATAAAAGAAGTTTCTGCGACGAAAAAAGCACTACGGACTCACAATAGTCATCACCATGAACGATAATTAATAAATTGTTCGATATAAAATTCCTCCCCGTGTGGAAGATATTTGTGAATTGACCGACATAAATTTCGAATACTTATCCTCCCCGTGTGGAAGACAGGTTGTAGTTGTTCAGGACATAAACTCCCAAAAGAAATGTTCGATTAACAGCTATAAAAGTTTTAGTTCTCTCCAATGACCTGTTAGTTAACGGAATTTGAGGCTTTATCATCATCATCATCATCGTGGCGCGACAGCCCGACGTCGGGCCTTGGCCGCCTGGATCATTGTCCTCCAATTATCTCGGTCACGTGACCGCGTCCTCCAATTTTGGGAGCCCAGCAGCTGCGCGGCGTCCACACCTACTGAGCTCTCCCAACGAGATCTCTAACGTCCTCGCAGTCTCGCTCCGTCGACTCGTACTGCGTTCATTACTCTCTTAGGCATGCGATCATCGTCCATTCTTTGTACATGCCCTGCCCATTGAAGTGATTGTAGTTTGACGATTTTCGAGACTTGCAGCTCATCGTACATTTCATACAACTCATGGTTGTACCGGATGCGCCATCCATCTCGATCGCAAACAGCCCCGAAAATTCGCCGTAGAACCTTACGTTCAAAAGTGTCTAGCATGTTTTCGGAGGCTTGAGTTAGGGTCCATGCTTCGCAGCCATAGCATAGCTCTGGTCGTATAATGGTTTTGTACACGCGGAGCTTCGTGTTTCTGTGCACATGCTTCGATTTTATTATGGGGGGAACCGAGAAAAAAGTCTTATTAGCTAACTGTATCCGTCGCTTGGTTTCGTCAGTTTCGTTGGCGTCCCTTGACAAGTTGCAACCCAGGTAAATGAAGTTGTTCACGAACTCGATGTTGAGGTCCCCCACAATGATGCTTGGTTGTGCAGTTGTCCTTGTCACCGATTGCATCATTATTTTAGTTTTACCCTCGTTAATACGTAATCCAACTTCCTTTGCAGCGGTATCGAGCGTATGCAGAAGTTCTTCTGCGTCAGCCAATCTTCGGGACATGATGTTGATGTCGTCGGCGTACGCTGCTAATTGTGTCGACGTGATGAGTAGCGTCTTGCTGTTGTCCATATTCATGGCCCGAATAACGTATTCCAGTGCTAGGTTGAAGAGCGTCGGTGCCAGTCCATCGCCCTGTTTCAAACCAGTGCGTGTTTCAAATAGATCAGTAAGTCTATTCTGGATCCTGACTTGTGAGACGGAGTTGGTCATCGTCATCTTTGTCAGTCGCACTAATTTTGCTGGTATACCAAATTGCAGCATGATGTTGTACAGTACTCCACGATCGATACTGTCGTATGCCTGCTTGAAGTCGACAAAGATTTGGTATACGTTTACGGCTTTATCACCGTTGATATTAAAAACACTGCAGGCATAACTATCGTAGTATACCTTATTTTTTGAGGACCATTTCCTACATTCCGCTTAAAAAATCGCATAAAAATAGCTTGCAAGTTCATTTATTGTACACTACGTGGTTTCATTTGAGCAGCTTCCAGATTAAGAATATGCTCTATGATTAGAGAATTGTTCAACATGAGTTGCCAGTCTCATAACCTCAAATTGTTTGAAAAGCCTCCCGCTTCTATGGAACACGTGAAAAAAGTGTATTTCAAGGACCTCGTTGTTCTTCACTCGCGACGTAATACTTTTCTTTCTCTACCGCACTTTTTTTTTAAAGGTCAATTCAATGGCACCATGGAAGGAATGAGGATAGGATTGATAAAAGAAAGGAACTCACCGACCTCTTTAATGATAGTTCCACTGCCATCCGGCTCGACGGATCATAAAAATGTACAGAATGTAATGTTCACTGAAAATCCTTTGCCGATGAATTCCAATTGGCCCCTTTACTAGAATTACTGAACGGGAAATTTTTCTATAACAGAAATTAGTGAATTAATTTACTTTGAATATTGTAAATTTTGAAAATCGTTTCACTAAGCACATAAACTTAGAGATGATCGCTGTTTCTAACAAGCACTTGAACTTGCTAGAATGTATGCACTGTACTGTTCTCTACTTTTGCTTTATGGAAATCACACGCCACGGTTGCAATGGAAAGACTGAGACTTTATTATAATTGAACTCTGCTTATACACAAAAATTATTCAACAACAACAATTCAATTCCTAATTTGGATTCTCTTTTGATTCTCTTGAATTCAAGTGACAATTTTACAACTAAGAGATTTTTATATTACTTTAAATTATATTATTGCCAAAGCAATTATATACAAATTAACATCCTCCCCCCGTTGAACGCAAGTTCAAAATCCTTTGTCCTTGTTTATGCTCGTGTGGTGTGAGGAGCTGAGTGGAGTGTTCGTCGATGCTTTGGAGGGTGATCAGCTGCTTCATTGCTGTAGTTCGCGCTTTGGGAGTCTAATCTTGTTCTTTTTGCTGATTCATGATTTTTTCCTTTTATATTGTCATCTTCAATAACTTCAATTGGTAGTGGGGCCACTTTATGTATCGGTCGTTCTATTATCTGAGATGATGTTTTAATCTTTATGACTCGTACATGATCATCCTTTCCCTTTATTGTGCTCGCTACTCGTCCTAGAGGCCACTGAAGTGGAGGGGTATTATCTTCCTTTATCATGACAAGTGTATTTGGTTGAATATTCGAATGACTGGTTTTCCACTTTAGCCGTTCTTGTAGCCCATGTAAGTATTCAGTCGTCCACTTTTCCCAGAAATCCTTTTTAAGTTGCCGTACTAGTTCCCATCGAGTGTCGAGCCTGATATTCATTCCCTTAGCCTCTGGATCAACATTGCTCGTAAGAGGTTCTCCAATAAGAAAGTGCCCCGGTGTTAGGGCAGTGAGGTCATTCGGATCTGAAGACATTGGTGTAATGGGCCTTGAATTTAATATTGCTTCGATCTCTATTATCAAGGTCTCTAACTCTTCGTAAGTTAGAGATGCTGCGCTGATTTGTCTCTGCATAAGCCGCTTTGTGGACTTTACAGCCGCTTCCCAAAGACCTCCGAAGTGGGGAGCTCGCGGAGGTATAAAGTGGAATGTTATGCCCTTACTAGCACAGACGGATGTTATTTGGTCCTTGGCCTGTTTTGAATGTATAGCATCGTATATTTCGTGAAGTTGGTTTTTTGCCCCGACAAAGTTGGTCGCGTTGTCCGAATAAATATTCAAACAATGACCGCGACGACTGATAAATCTTTTCAAAGCACCAAGAAAGGCGTTAGTGCTGAGGTCCGTAACGAGCTCGAGATGGAGAGCCTTTGTGGCAAAACAGCAAAAGATCGCCACGTAGGATTTTAGCGGCTTCTTCCCTCGAATCTTGAAGTGTGTCCAGAAAGGTCCACAGTAGTCGACGCCAGTATTGATGAAAGGTCTTGCAGGTTGAACTCTTTCCGCTGGAAGATTGCCCATAATCTGACTTAGTAATTTGGGTGCAAGCTTAGCGCAATGAACACAGTGATGTACTATTGATCGGGCAATGATTTTCCCTTTTATCGGCCAGAATCTTTGCCGAGCGATTGATAATAACGTTTGTGGAGGAGCGTGTTTATTGCTGAGGTGTAGATCTATCATCAATAATTTCGTGAAGGGGTGCGAGTACGGAAGTAGCATAGGATGTTTAGCGTTGAATGCCACATTAGCTTCTTGCAGTCTGCCTCCGACCCGAACAATGCCATGTTCATCGATAAATGGTGTCAATCCGTGCAATGGACTGTTCTTTGGCGTTTCATCGTGTTCCTCCAGATATGCAATATCTTCCGAAAATTCTTCTTGCTGCATGTATCTTATCAAAGTGTGGAGAGCATCGTTGAGTTCTTCAGCTGTGAGATGTTCGTGATGATTGTTGATTCCTTTCATCCTTTTAAAAAATCGCAAAACATACGCCACGATTCTCTGAAGCATTTTGAATGAATTACGATGATCGATATTTCTGATGGTCTCGAGTAAATCTTCGGATAGAGTTATAGGAAGTGCTGTAATTGGCTCCGAAACATATGCTGGTGGCCATGATGCCTCAGGCCCGTGCAGGAACAGAGGTCCGTAAAACAAGTTGACAATCTCTTAAGTTTCTGCGGAGTTGTTCCCCTAGAGAGAATATCGGCCGGGTTGTCTTCGGATGCGACATGTCTCCATTGAATAGGCGTGGTTCGACGTTGAATAAAAGCTACTCGATTCGCGACGAATGTTTTTTTCGAAGAAAATGTTTTATTCAGCCAAGCGAGGACAATACTAGAGTCTGTCCAATAGAACTCCTGAGTTTCATTCAGCTTAATGTCGGTCTTGACTCTGTTGCATAGCTCAGCCGCCAGTTTTGCAGCGCATAATTCCAATTTTGGAATTGTTTCCTTCTGTGTAGGTGCCACCCTTGATTTAGCACAAAGTAATCTTACTATTATCAAGTTCTCCTCGGTAATTGCTCTTACGTATATAGCGGCGCCGTAGGCTTTTTCTGAAGCATCCGCAAATGCATGCAATTGTACTTCCTTGGGAATATGATGATCAAATACATGCCTCGGAAATGTGAGATCCTTCAAATCTTTAAGATTATCTTTAAATCTGACCCATTCTGTCTGCAATGGGAGTGGAAGCTCCTCATCCCAATCAGATTTTAATTTCCACATCTCTTGCACAAGTATTTTGCCCGCTACTACAATTGGTGAGAGTATTCCTAAGGGATCGAAAATATGTGCTAAGTCCGAATAAGCTGACCTTTTGGTGATTTTATTTCGCTCTGGGCACGAAGACTGCACAGAAAATACATCCTTCTTTGGGCACCATGTTAAGCCCAACGTTTTGATGCGATCGTCGGAATCACTGCTGAAGTCTAAATCGATTTCCATATCTTGGGGTGGTAATCGTTCCAGAAGACGGGGATGGTTGGAGCACCATTTTCTTAAGTGGAAGCCGCCTTCACTGGCCAAGGCAATCAATTCTGTCTGCATACGAATGGCCTTCGAAAGATTGTTGGAACCTGTTATAATGTCATCGACATAGGCATCGCTTCGTAACACAGATGAACCAAGAGGATATTGTAGCGAGCGCTCTTCGGCTAACGTCTGCAAACACTTTGTGGCTAAATATGAAGCTGATGTAGTTCCATAAGTAACAGTTGTCAACTGATAACCCTTGAGTTCTTCCTGTGGATTACTCCTCCAAAATATACGCAGATATCTTTGGTCATCTTTATGTACAATTATCTGCCGGAACATTTGTTTTACGTCCGCTATAAAGACAAAAATATACATCCTAAAGCGGAGCAGTATCGAAAAAAGTTCATCTTGTATGACGGGTCCTTTCGCAAGTATGTCGTTGAGTGAAATATTATTGGTTGTTTTCGCTGATGCGTCGAATACAACTCTGAGTTTTGTAGTGCTGCTGTCCGGTTTACATACGAAGTGATGAGGCAGAAAATAATATGGATGCTCCAGTTGATTAAGGTCTATTGGCTTCATGTGGCCGAGCTGTATGTACTCTTCCATGAACTCAATATATTGTTGCTTTACTTCCGGATTTCCCGCCAGCCTTCGCTCTAGAGCAAGAAACCTATTCAAAGCGGTGTGCTTCGATTCACCCAAATCTGCTGGTTGCCTCACAAAGGGCAATCGTACTATAAAGCGTCCACTTGAGTCACGCTTCGTATTTTCCTTAAATTCTCGTTCACATTTATCTTCTGCCGCAGTAAAGGGGTTTTTGAAATAACATTCCTCGAGCCTCCAGAAGCGTTCAATTTGTCGAGAGATATCAGCTGCTTCGTCACCTTGTGTTGCGACACTGCATGACGACCAATTCTTTGACTGTAAGTCCGCTACCTTCCCTGCTAAAATCCAACCAAATGACGATTTTTGGAGAAGCGGTAGTTCTGGTCCCATTGAATACTGCTCGGGCTGCAAGAGATGATAGTAGTACTCTGCTCCTATTAACAAGTCAACGCGACTAGTGTGATTAAACTGCGGATCAGCTAGTGTGAAGTATGTGGGAATCGGCCATGACTTAATGTCAAAAGACTTAATGGGCTGGTTCCCAGTTATTTTCGGTAACACAAAGGCTTCCATTTGAATAGAGAAGTCTGTGTTGATCGCCTTCAAAAATATGTTCACTCTATGGGTTGCACAGCTGACTGATTTGCCTATGCCTTCAATCGTCATGTTAGAGCGTTTGTACTTGATTCCTAGTTTCTTGGCCACTCTTTCGCTTATAACGTTTATCTGCGAACCGGAATCCAGTAATGCTTTGCACAAAATCTCATTGCCATCGGACGTCAGAATCCGCACTCCAACTGTTCCCAGTAGAACAAAACCTGATTTTGGCTGCTCCGCATGGATGCTAAGTGATGCGGTCATATCGTTTGACGAGAATGATGGAGATAACGGCTGATTATCTGTTGATTCGGGTCCATGAATCAGTGTGTTGTGCTTTTTGCTGCATCTTAAGCACCCTCTTGAAGTACATTGGTTGGCAAAATGACCAGTTTTCATGCAGTTGAGACATCGGGAATCCTTTTTCAGAAACTGGGCTCTCTTGTCTGGTTGCCACAACAAAAAGGCTGTGCACTTGTAGAGCTGATGATATTCTTGAGGACCGCATGGGCATGGACGTGAAGAGGTTGCTGATAAACTCTTTGTCTTTGCTGGACTGTGTGATTCAAGTTTCTTAGAGGACCCTCGTTGAACGGCCTCTAGGGTAAGAAATCGGCTCTCCAGAAATTGAATAAAATGTTGCAGTGTTCCGAATTCTTTGGGATTATTCAATCCCTGTTCATATAGTGTGAGCGTAGACCGATCCAGTTTCCTTAGCAAAATGTACAGAAGAATTGGATCCCAGTAAATAACTCCAACATCTAGGTTCTTCAAACTAAGAAGACATTCATTAGTTACATCATGCATCAATTTGATTGGTGCCGCAGATTCCGATGTAATGTTAGGCTGACTTAAAAGTTTCGCTAATACTGCAGTTACTATAAGCCGCTTGTTGTCATATCGGCTAACAATTACATCCCAAGCTGTATCATAATTTTCACTCGTTGGGGACAGATGCCTTATCAGTGCTTTGGCTTCGCCTGTAAGATTGCTTGACAGATAGTACATCTTCTCGGCTTTACTCAATGGTTGCGAATGAATAAGCTCTACGTAAAGATCACGGAAATGATTCCATTGCAGGTAATCCCCATTGAAGGTAGGCAAAGTTATTTTCGGTAAATTAACTCTTGCACTATGTATCGGCTCTTTTATTAACGACGGCGAGAGTGAATCCATACACTGTTGCAATGTAATGATCGCATCTTGTAATGAATATTGTAATTCAAAGAAGGCTTCGGTTTTGGATGGGGGATCCTCGCTGTTTTGCTCCCATATCAAGTTTTGATTCTCTTTGAGCTCCTCCTCGTAATGTAAAAGCCGGTTGATTTTTAGTTGGTAATATTGGTGACTCTGTGGGTGCTCATTTTCTCTCGCAATGTTATTAAGAAAATGGGTCACCGCCTGATGTAAAGACTTTCTCTTTCGCTGGAGTCGTGCCAAGCTATCCGATAACTGTTCACTGCCTTTTGATGGGAACACTGGTATATCGTCTTTCACGTGTTGACTGGGTCCACCGATATCCGACAACCGAAATCAGTTCTTTCTGCATTTCGTCCACCAAATCAAAATAATTATCGCGGAAATAAGGCTCGTCGCCGTAATTTCCCTCGAACTTCAATAATTGGTCGTGATTGATGTTAAATTCCGTCCGCAATGCTTTCAGCGTTGAGATTCGCTTTTCGGCGTAGTCTACGTTTTTCCTTGCCGGTGCGTCCTTCTTGAAATTGCTCAGCATTTGCTCGATTCGAGTTCCTAACTCCCGCTGTCTTGCCAAAATTGTTGTCGCCGCCATGATGTTGTCGACTATGACGATGCTTCTTGACTCGTTTCGACGATGGTTTGCTCTGGCTTATCTGTGATTTCCTCTAATGATGATGTCTCGAATCTGATGATTGCAGGTCCTGTCACGGTCGCCAATGTAAATTTTGAAAATCGTTTCACTAAGCACATAAACTTAGAGATGATCGCTGTTTCTAACAAGCACTTGAACTTGCTAGAATGTATGCACTGTACTGTTCTCTACTTTTGCTTTATGGAAATCACACGCCACGGTTGCAATGGAAAGACTGAGACTTTATTATAATTGAACTCTGCTTATACACAAAAATTATTCAACAACAACAATTCAATTCCTAATTTGGATTCTCTTTTGATTCTCTTGAATTCAAGTGACAATTTTACAACTAAGAGATTTTTATATTACTTTAAATTATATTATTGCCAAAGCAATTATATACAAATTAACAAATATAGATGTAATGATATTTATTATTTCATTGCAGAAAATAATACAGAGTATTCTTGATTGGCGACTGTACTCGTTGAATTCCAAATGACAAATGTAGCAATAGCTGTCCGAGAGTTGAGTAACTGTGAAACATAGCAATGTTTTAATATCTAGCATGTTTGCGAACTGTTATACGAGCAATGACAAGACCAAATGTCAAATGACAAATATAAACAAGTAAGTAATTGTTATTTTGATAAGATAAACAATTGGATTAATTAATGTTATATTCAATTTCAATTTCAGGTTGCGTGTTTCTGCCAGCGATGGAGTTCGTCCGTATGGTCCCCGATAGTCAGCGTTGGAATATATGTACGTCGACGTCCATCAGATAAGTTTCTTAAATAATATAGTTGCGTCTTTATGATTCTTTGTGGGTCCTTTTCGTATTTTTCAGGTGATGATCGAAGACGTTGGATTGTATTTGATTTTTGTTGGTGCGATCACGAATACGAGGCATTTCTTGAATTTGGTTTTACTTCGAAAACTATTGATGGTATTGAGCGACCTATTTGTTTAATTTGTAATCATGTTTTGGAACCGGAAAGTATGAAGCCCTCAAAATTACGAAGACATCTTGAAACCAACTATCCTCCCCTTGCTAATAAATCGAAGGAGTATTTCGAACGATTGGCGAAGTCTTCAGAAAAAGAAAAAGATGGTTTCGAAAAATTTTTTACTTGCAATGAAAAACAACTACGTGCATCTTACGAAGTATCCTACCTTATCGCAAAAAACAAAAAACTGTTCACTATTGGGGAAGATTTAGTTCTACCAGCAGCAGTTAAGATGGTAGAAATACTGCATCGAAAAAAATATTCTGATGAAATTAAACAAATACCATTATCAAACAACACTGTAACCCGCCGAATTTCGGATATTAGTACTGATCAATTTGAGCAATTAATTATTAGACTTAAGGAAAGTAGAAAATTGTCAGCCAATTGGATGAAACGACCGATATATCCAAACAAGCACAACTGTTGGTATATGTCAGATACATTTTTAATAATAACATAGACGAAGAATTGTTGTTTTGTCAACCTCTGGAAGGACATACAAGAGGTGAAGATATATTTCATAAAATAGATGACTTTTTCAAAAAGGAAGATTTAGAATGGAAAAACTTTTTAGGAGTATGTATAGATGGTGCGAAATCGATGACTGGCGAGCATGTGGGTCTTAAATAATTTGTTAGAGCCACAGGAAATAGTCAAATCACTTTTACACACTGCCTTATACATCGAGAGGCCCTCGCAGCGAGAAAGATGTCATCGGAATTAAGCGATGTTCTTCAGGATTCCGTCAAAGTCATTAATTATATTAAGAGCCGAGCTAGTTATGTCGTTGCCGGTGGCGGAACGCAAAAAAAAATAATAATCCGAGTTTTATGAGAACAGTACTTTATTCTGACTTCAAATGGGTTGTATACAAATGTATCAAATCGCGGGGCTAGACTAGGCGAGAAGTTATGTTAGTGTCCCATTTATGCATTTTTGTATGCTGTGTCAGCAAGTGGTTTCAAGTAATTGGGAATTGAAAATACGTAAATCTTCCCATGCAGTATCGGATGTTACAGACGTTGACTTTATTTTTGTGGAATGCGACGGTGTCGTATACATAACTTCACCCCCTTCACAATAAGAATTCTCCTGAATTCTGGTTGGAACATTAATCTTACTAATTTGTTGTTTTTTTTTTTTGAGATAAATCAATAGCCCGAAAATGGTAAGTATTAAAATACAATTATAATTATAGTTATATTAATTCCATATGTCCAATTTTTAAGAATTTGGAGTTCTTTAATTTTATTTATATTGTTTATATTATCGATAACTATATCATCTAAAGTAATTTTATCAGTAAAATTATTAGGCTGCTTATTTGTTGGGAAGTAAAAACGATCTTCAAATGTTTCTTGAATGTTTGAAAAGTAATGGTCTAAAATTTGTATTGTACAATTATTGAAATGAATTAATACGTTTCCAGGTACTACAAGTTTTCTTACATCACATGTTTGATTTAATTTTAATTGTTTGGCATTTTTAATTAAGACTGTTTCACTATCCAATTCGATGATTTCTAAATTTGTGTTTTTGATCAATTTACATTTTTGGTAATTGTAATGATGGTAGTCGGAGGACGAGGGTGAGGAATGGCCGTGAAGGCCAGAGTAGGCGAAACAGTGAGCAAAACCCTCTCCAAACACTGCCAGCGATGTGCGCTTGGAGACCAACTCAGTAGCCGGGAGTTGCGGGGTGGGTTGACGGCAGCTATTGGCCTCCTCCACAGATACAATAAGACATATCGCACATCATGCCCGTTAACCAAAAAGAAATTCAACTTTACCAAGACAACTGATTCAAAAAAAAAATTAAACCGGAATATAGAGGGCTACGCCCGCAATTCGAGGGTTTTGTAGCACGGGCTTATTTTGGTATCTAAATATTGGCTCCCTGCTCTTCTTGGTACCACTCAGCTGAATAAAAACACCATAATTAAATGTTTTACCCATGACATAGTATCTTACATGCCAATTCACAAAAACACTGCATCTGTCACCTCTCAAAGTAATAGTTTTAATACGAGAAGCTGTAGATAGATATGTATGTATACGAGATAAACTGTCCTACACTTCGAGATGCTTACCCAAAAGAACACATTGCAAATTGCAAACTTGTGTAACGGCTTCGGAATTCAGGGCGGCTGGGACAAATTACGGCCTAATATTTTTTCCTCCTCCACTGTTCCCCTTTCTACAAATCTCAAGAAAATGCCAAAAATGGAATGTACTCAACATTACCTTTCTCACGACACCCCACTGGGCTATACCAGTGGATAAAAAAAATTGACCTTAATTTCGCCTATATGTGGACCCCCCCCCCCCCCCTCTTAAAGTTGGCCAATTACACCACAACGCTATTCCCAGCAAATTATAGCATTTCTACACATTCTCGCCGAATTATGTGTGCAGCTTCAGCCGTTCGTAAGATATTCTATGAACAGACGAACAGACAGGTATTTGGCCGATTTTGTAAGATTTAAGACACAAAACCCTAAAAAATAATTGTGTGAATAGTTATTATTAGGATCACCAATCACCAATCTTCACCCTTCCAAAATTGGTTCATTAAATAACTGCAATTCGCCCTACGAAAAACAACATGCAAGTAGTACAAGCATATCTATGCGTGAGGCCGGTAGGTATATTTTTTGTATGGATAGTGTCAAAATGCATAACTTTAAGTCAATGTACTATTATTAAATATCATGTCATTGTAATGAAACTTAGAGATATTATTGCCTATGATGTTGGTTATCATTAGCCATCAATATTTTTGACCTCAGGTGTGCTTGAGGGGTGCAGGGGTGTGCTAACTGCAACTATAGAAATGTACTATTATTAACCTTTTTCGATGAGATTTAAAAATTCTATTATTTTCGGTTTTCTATGCTAGTGAAATGCCGCTTTTCTGTAAATTTTCATATGTCTAGCTATAACGGTCTCGAAATGCAAGGGGGGGGGGGGGGGGGTCAAACTCGGACCACATATTTTCTCCTTCCTTCAAATTTGAAAAAAATTCCAAAAATGGAATGTACTCGACGGTACCGTTCTTACGATACCCCACTTGCCTATGCCAAACGAAAAAAAAATTTCGACCTTCATTTCCCCTCTATGGGGACCCCCCTTAAAGTTGACCTATTACAACGCATCGGTTTCTCCAGAGAACTATAGTATTTCTACATATTTCCACCAAATTTCATGCATGTAGCTTCAGCGGTTCGTGAGATGTTTCATGGACAGACAGACAGACGGACAGACGGACGCATGACCGATTTCATAAGGGTTTTGTTTTTATACAAAACCCTAAAAAAACTAAACGAGACGACGATGGGACGCCTACGCGTCAAACTCCCTAAACCGGCGGAAACAACGTTCCCGTGAAGGGAAAAAGAGCTCTACAGCCAAACTACTATCAAAAATGCTACAAAAGCAAACAAAAAATGAAACCGGAATATAGAGGGCTACGCCCGCAATCCGAGGGTTTTGTAGCAAGCGCTTATTTTGGTACATAAATATCGGCTCCTTGCTCTTCTTGGTACCAAATAATGGATAAAAAAAAAAACATAATTAAAATGTCTTACTCGCTTACATTTTACATGCCAATTCATATTACGTGATTGTAACGAAACTTAAAATAGAACATATTATTGCCTAAGGTGTTGGTTATCGTTGGCCATCAGTATTTTTGACCTCGAACGTGTTTAAGGCATGCAGGGGTGTGCTAATTGTAACTATGGAAATAAACTATTATTGACCTATTCTGAGAAGATATACAGATTCCATTATTTTCCATGTGTTTTCGGAACCCTCCTTCCTGTAAGTTTTTATAATTCTGCAGTAAGTATAACGGTCTCGAACTACAAGGGGAAAGGGACAAGTTACGAACTAATATTTTCTCCTCTCCCAATGTTCCCCTTTCTACGAATTTCAAGAAAATGCGGAAAAAAGGAATATACTCAACATTACCTTTCTCACGACACCTCACTTGCCTATACCATTCGATAAAAAAAAATTAACCTTAATTTCGCCTCTGGACACCGCCCCCCCCCCCCCTCCACCCGGTTAAGTTCCGGTTAAGTTGTATTAGTCAGCGCCCCAACCAATCTTTACCCTTTCAAAAATGATTAATTAAATAACTGCAATTCGCACTACGAAAAACAACATGAAAGTAGTACTCACACCTATGAGGCCGGTAGGTGTATTTTTTGTGTGGATAGTGTCAAAATGCCTAACTTTAAATGAATGTATTATTATTAAATATTATGTGATTGTAATGAAACTTCGGGATATTATTGCCTATGGTGTTGGCTATCATTGGCCATCAATATTTTTGACCTGTGATGTGTTTAAGGGGTGTGTTAACTGCAACTATAGAAATGTACTATTATTAACCTTTTTTGATGAGATATCAAAATTCTACGATTTTTGGTTTTCTATGCTAGTGAAATGCCGCTTTCCTGCAAATTTTCATATTTCTAAGTATAACGGTCTCGAAATGCAAGGGGGGGGGGACAAACTCTGATCACATATTTTCCCCTCTACCTCTTTTCCCCTTTTTTTTTAATTTGATGAAAATACCAAAAATGGAATGTACTCGGTGTTACCTTTCTCATGATACCCCACTTGCCTATACCAGATGAAAAAAAAATTTCGACCTTCATTTCCCCTCTATGGGGACCTCCCCTAAAGGTTTTGTACGGCTCGATCTACGGACCCCAGATGGGATGGGCCGGCGCGTCTATACCCTCCCGACCGTGGGACTTCGGGCGCATGTTGTGAAATCCCCCAATATTTTTTTTAATTCATCGAGAGAGAAGGGAAAGGAGTAGGATCCGGCCTTTAGCCACTCATTTTAGCTGGCCAACATTATTCAAAAACAAAAAATTCAATACAAAAAAATACATACTTTTGCAGTGAAATATATGTAAAATATAGGTATATAGTATACCTATATGTATATATATGTGGAGAGAAGGTTTTGGGGACAGTTTTTCATTCTATTGTATATTTCGGGGACAGTTGTACAGTTTGGGGACAGGACCCAAACTATCCACATACGCATCGTATAGTTTGGGGACATTTAGTGTTTCGTGCTATAGTATTATATGAGGCCAACTGTTTTGTATATAATTTATATACACTTTTTATACAAGTCCTTAGCAAATACGACAACCAACTACAGCGACATCTTTCTCTCACATCACACACTCCGGGTTTTGTGGAAATATATGATAGTTTTGGGCGAAGGTGGGTCGTGTCTTCGAGGCAGCGTGTCTCGTCGGTTTTTTATACGAAGTTTCTATGTGTGGAATGCCCGAACCAGAATGAACGCAGAATGCAGCAGTAGCGGCAGCGAAATGTCAAATTAGAAAGCGTGCATTTCACATACGCGACCCGGATTGAACGCAGCAGCGGCGACAGCGGCGAAAGCAGATCTGCGTGTTGCTGGTTCGGGCGTAATGTAATTGACTTCCTGGGTGGTGTCAGTGTCCCCGAACTAATCGATCGGCAAATTAGCTGGAACAAAAAATTATCAGGGAAATATGCCGGAACCAGATTGAACGCAGAAAGCAGCAGCGGCAGCAACAACATGCAGATATGCCTTTTCCGCGTCGGGTTTTTATGCGAAGTTTCTATGTGTGTAATGCCCGAACCAGAACTGCGGCAGTAGCAGCAGCGAAATGTCAAATTAGAAAGCATGAACTTCACATACGCGACCCAGATTGAACGCAGCAGCAGCGACAGCGGTGAAAGCAGATCTGCGTGTTGTTGTTGTTGCCGCTGCTGCTGCATTCTGCGTTCATTCTGGTTCGGGCGTAATGTGATTGAATTTCTGGGTGGTGTCAGTGTCCCCGAACTAATCGATAGGCAAATTAGCTGGAACAAAAAATTATCAGGGAAATATGCCGGAACCAGTTTGAACAAAGAAAGCAGCGGCGGTAGCAACAACATGCAGTTATGCTTTGGCCGCGTCGGTTTTTTATTCGAAGTTTCTATGTGTGCAATGCCCGAACCAGAACTGCGGCAGTAGCAGCAGCAAAATGTCAAATTAGAAAGCATGAATTTCACACACGCGACCCAGATTGAACGCAGCAGCAGCGACAGCGGCGAAAGCAGATCTACGTGTTGTTGTTGTTGCTGCTGCTGCTGCATTCTGCGTTCATTCTGGTTCGGGCGTAATGTGATTGAATTTCTGGGTGCTGTCAGTGTCCCCGAACTAATCGATAGGCAAATTAGCTTGAAGAAAAAATGATTAGGGAAATATGCCGGAACAAGACTGAACGCAGAAAGCAGCGGCGGCAGCAACAACATGGAGATATGATTTCGCCGCTGTTGCTGCCGCAGCGTTCAATCTGGGTTGCGTAAGGAAAATGCATGCATTCTAATTTGACATTTCGCTGCCGCTGTGAAACGCCAAGTTGGAAAGCATGCATTTTCCTTATGTGAGCCAGATTGAACGAAGCGGCAGCGACAGCGGCGAAAGCAGATGTGCATGTTGTTGTAGTTGCTGCTGCCGCTGCTTTCTGCGTTCATTTTGGTTCCGGCATTTCACAAATTTGAGCAAATGCGCACAACCCGACTATACTTGTCTTGTGCCCAATCTATACGTTCTGTAAACAGTGTCCCCGAACTAACCGATAGGCAAATTAGCTGGAACAAAAAATAATTATGGATTATATGCCAGAACCAGATTGAACGCACAAAGCAGAAGCAGCGGTGGCATCAACAACAACAACATGCACAGATGCTTTCGCCGCTGTTGCCTCCGATGCATTCAATCTAGGTTGCGTAAGGAAAATGAATGCGTTCTAATTTGACATTTCGCTGCCATTGATGCTGCTGCTGCAATTTGCTCTCAATCTGGTTCGGGTAATAGAATTAAAATGGTTACGGGTGCGTTTATGGCGAGTAGCGTCGCGCGAAGTGACAGCGAGTGGCTATTGTCGCGGTGTCGCTACTGGAGATGTCCCTATCGCTGGTAGCGATTTAATATTTATGATAGAGCGATTTTGTTTATTGGATACCATAGATTTTTCCTGAAATCCTGTGCTTACATTTTTTTAACACAGTCGCTAATTTCGACAAATATGAAATATCCGCGTTGAAATGTTTCGAAACGGCTGGTTACAAGTAGCGACTCACTCGGGCATAAACATAGCCTAATAGTATTATACACATATTCACGAGAGTGTTTACGAAAATTTTATTCCATTTGTATAGTTTAAGGGTATTTGGTGTTGTGATGATGTAGGCCCGAACCAGATTGAAAGCAGAAAAGAGGCAGCGACAGTAAACCTCAAGCTAGAAAGCATTTCCCTTAAGTGAGATTGAACGAAGCGGCAGTGACAGCGGCGAAAAGTAGATGTCATGTGATTGCTGTTGTCGCTTCTACTGCCGTTGATTTCTGCGTTCAATCTGGTTTGGTCAGTAGTGTAGTATGAGACATTTGGTATATAATAGCCGGATTTCAATGGCAGCAGCAGAAACAGCAGCATCGCGCATGTCCCGGCTAAAGAGAATACACGCAATCCCCTCCAGCAAATTATATTGGGGCAACAGCATCGTCAGAGCCGATGGTGTCTACCATGTTGGAATGGGTATACATTGAGGGATTGCGCCAAAAAGGGTTTCATTCAGCCCAATAGTTGTTTTCCTTGGAACTAGCATGTGGGGTGTGATATCACCGGGCCGACAAGTACATTCCATTTCTGTTGTTTGCCACCTTGGAATGCGCATACATTGAGGGATTGCCCCAATAAGGGCTAAAGTGAGCCCAAAGTGAGTCTTCCTTGGAGCACTAGCATGTGGGGTGTCATATCACAGGGGCTGACGAGTGCATCCCATTTCTGGTGTTTGTCACGTTGGAATATGCCTACATTGAGGAATTGACCCAATAATGGCTTCACTGGACCCAACACTTGTTTTCCTTGGAACACTAGCATGTGGGGTGTCATATCAAAGGGGCCGACGAGTACATTCTATTTCTGGTGTTTGCCACCTTGGGATGTGCGTACATTGAGAAATTGACCCAGCGGCAGTAACTACTACAGCAAAAGGCAGATCTGCTTTCGCCACTGTCGCTCCCGCTGGGTTCAATCTAGCTAACTTATGCCCGAACCAGATTGAACGCAGAAAGCAGCGGCAGCGGCAGCGAACAATAACAACAACATACAGATCTGATTTCGCCGCTGTCGCTGTGACAGCCGCTGCTGCTGCTACTGCGTTCATTCTGGTTCGGGCATTAAGGTAAATGCATGCATTCTAACTTGACATTTCGCTACTGATGCCGCAGCTACTTTTTGAGTTCAATCTGGCTCGAACATTATATACATATATTCGTATTATTCGGGGACATTTTTCTTTCAACGTATTTTTTGGGTCATTTGTATTGTTGGCAATTCAGAATTTGTACTAGTGACCCTTACAAAACCAGTCAGAATTATTGTCTGACCTCCATTTTCCCTTTATATAACGGCGGCCTCTATTGATTCATTTCTAATGCCCGACCAAGATTGACCTCAGAAAGCAGCGGCAGCGACAATAACAACAACATGCAGATCTGCTTTCGCCGCTGTCGCTGCTGCCGCGTTCAATCTAGATCGATTAAGAGAAATGCGTGCTTTCTAATTTGACATGCCGGCTGCATCCTGCGTTCATTCTGGCTCGGGCATACTATTTTTACCATTTCTACCAAGTTTCATATTATTCGCGCTGTTCAATTGGTGATAAATTTCACGCACATTTTGGCTCGCCATTTCCCATAGTTCCTTCGAATTAAGAATAAATACCGAAAGTATCTATTATGCCGAAACCAGAATGAACGCAGAAAGCAGTAGCAAATACAACAACATGCAGATCTGCTTTCGCCGCTGTCGCTGCGTTCAATCGAAGTTGCGTATGGGAAATGTGCGCTTCATAATTTGACGTTTCGCTGCCGCTGCTGCATTCTGCATCCATTCCAGTTCGGGCATTACAAAAACACAAACGCGAAACATTCAAAACAAAACTTCATGTAATTTTTTAATAATTACAATCGCATTTTTTATTCTGGTGACTAGATTATTAAATTTCCGAGTAAAAAAATTTTCGCGTGTGTGATATTATTTCTATTTGGCAGCCCTTTTCAGTGCTCGCTTTTTTCCATAGATATATATTGAACAGAAATGAAATAGTACTATCCACACTCTGCACTTCTGGTAATTTTCGAACAAATTCACGCATGCGCACTACTACCCATTTGCACGCGGTCGCTATATGTTCGGTAAATGTCGTGAAGCCATCGGTCACTCAGCCACAATTTTGACATTTGCGAAGCATTTGGCCCCTCGCTCCTCGAGTCCCTCGGCCATATGTTAATACGCGTTGTGCGTGTTTCACTGCGCAGACGCGAATCTGTCAACGATAACACGATGTTCAAATTTTTACCCCCACTCTGTGCCTATTTCGTATCTGTTCTATATATATCTATGCTTTTTGCAGTGGAAGCAAAGTACCGCTAGAACAACTGCATTTGGCTTGGAGTGCATTATCAGAATATGGCTCCACAAACGACATTGGGTGGTATGCATAACAATGAGGATATACTCAAGAGTGAAGTCTATTGAGGACATTCCTGAGTCTGCTATGTTCGGTGAATCGAGTGAAAAAGATGTATGCATAAAACTACTCTCCGCTCCATAGTGAAAATTGAGTGGAATTCTGTCAACTCAGCTTTACTCCACTCGACTCACTTTATGCATACCACCCAATATTTCTACTTGGTAGCCTTTTTCAGTGCTCGCTTGCTCTATTTTGTGTCACTTTCATTTTAGCCACAAACGAGTGAAATACTAGGCGCATTCAATTGTTATCGCTGTGGTCTGAGCTTTTACTGTGATGAGTTTTTCGGTTAGTTGTTATAATTCTCGAGTGAATTTGGTGGTGTTAATTGCTTTTAGGCCACGTTTATCTAACGAATTTTGTGATCACGTAAAGCGTAATGCTGCGTTTACATGTCAACGGTGAGTCAAACACAGAACATGGGAAAATTCCATTGAAAAGCACCAACAACAAAAAGATACCTTTTCTGTTTTACATGGCAAACATGAATTTATGAGCATTTGCGTCGTTCCCACAAGGGGAATTCATGTTGGCCATGTAAAACAGAAAATGTATCTTTTTGTTGTTGGTTTGGGGCTTTTTAATGCATTTTTTCAATGTTCCCTGTTTGGCTCAGCGTTCACGTGTAAACGCAGCATAAGGCTAATTGTCATAATTCTCGCAAGAATTTGGTCGTGTTCTTTGTCTGTCTCTCTTATGCGGTTTCGTGTTACGGTACGGATAACGCATTAAAGAGACAAAGAACACGACCAAATTCTTGCGAGAATTATGACAATTGGCCTTATGTTGCGTTTACACGTGAACGCTGAGCCAAACAGGGAACATTGAAAAAATGCATTAAAAAGCCCCAAACCAACAACAAAAAGATACATTTTCTGTTTTACATGGCCAACATAAATTCCCCTTGTGGGAACGACGCAAATGCTCATGAATTCATGTTTGCCATGTAAAACAGAAAAGGTATCTTTTTGTTGTTGGTGCTTTTCAATAGAATTTTCCCATGTTCTGTGTTTGACTCACCGTTGACGTGTAAACGCAGCATTACGCTTTACGTGATCACAAAATTCGTTAGATAAACGCGGCCTAAAAGCAATTAACACCACCAAATTCTCTCGAGAATTATAACAACTAACCAAAAAACTCATATCACAGTAAAAGCTCAGATCACAGCGATAACAATTGAATGCGCCTAGTATTTCACTCGTTTGTGGCTAAAATGAAAGTGACACAAAATGGAGCAAGCGAGCACTGAAAAGGGCTACCAAGTAGAAATAATGTCGTTTGTGGAGCCATATACTGATAATGCACTCCAAGCCAAATGCAGTTGTTCTAGCGGTACTTTGCTTCCACTGAAAAAAGCATATATATATATAGAACAGATACGAAATAGGCACAGAGTGGGGGTAAAAATTTGAACATCGTGTTATCGTTGACAGATTCGCGTCTGCGCAGTGAAACACGCACAACGCGTATTAACATATGGCCGAGGGACTCGAGGAACGAGAGGCCAAATGCTTCGCAAATGTCAAAATTGTGGCTGAGTGACCGATGGCTTCACGACATTTACCGAACATATAGCGACCGCGTGCAAATGGGTAGTAGTGCACATGCGTGAATTTGTTCGAAAATTACCAGAAGTGCAGAGTGGGGATAGTACTATTTCATTTCTGTTCAATATACATATATCTATGGAAAAAAGCGAGCACTGAAAAGGGCTGCCAAATAGAAATAATATCATTGGTGGAGCCACACACGCGAAAATTTTTTTACTCGGAAATTTAATAATCTAGTCACCAGAATAAAAAATGCGATTGTAATTATTAAAAAATTACATGAAGTTTTGTTTTGAATGTTTCGCGTTTGTGTTTTTGAAATGCCCGAACTGGAATGGATGCAGAATGCAGCAGCGGCAGCGAAACGTCAAATTATGAAGCGCACATTTCCCATACGCAACCTCGATTGAACGCAGCGACAGCGGCGAAAGCAGATCTGCATGTTGTTGTATTTGCTACTGCTTTCTGCGTTCATTCTGGTTTCGGCATAATAGATACTTTCGGTATTTATTCTTAATTCGAAGGAACTATGGGAAATGGCGAGCCAAAATGTGCGTGAAATTTATCACCAATTGAACAGCGCGAATAATATGAAACTTGGTAGAAATGGTAAAAAAAGAATGCCCGAGCCAGAATGAACGCAGGATGCAGCCGGCATGTCAAATTAGAAAGCATGCATTTCTCTTAACCGATCTAGATTGAAAGCGGCAGCAGCGACAGCGGCGAAAGCAGATCTGCATGTTGTTGTTATTGTCGCTGCCGCTGCTTTCTGAGGTCAATCTTGGTCGGGCATTAGAAATGAATCAATAGAGGCCGCCGTTATATAAAGGGAAAATGGAGGTCAGACAATAATTCTGACTGGTTTTGTAAGGGTCACTAGTACAAATTCTGAATTGCCAACAATACAAATGACCCAAAAAATACGTTGAAAGAAAAATGTCCCCGAATAATACGAATATATTTATATAATGTTCGAGCCAGATTGAACTCAACGAACGAAATGTCAAGTTAGAATGCATGCATTTACCTTAATGCCCGAACCAGAATGAACGCAGTAGCAGCAGCAGCGGCTGTCACAACAACAGCGGCGAAATCAGATCTGCATGTTGTTGTTATTGTTCGCTGCCGCTGCTGCTGCTTTCTGCGTTCAATCTGGTTCGGGCATAAGTTAGCTAGATTGAACCCTGCGGGAGCGACAGTGGCGAATGCAGATCTGCCTTTTGCTGTAGTAGTTACTGCCGCTGGCTCAATTTCTCAATGTACGCACATCCCAAGGTGGCAAACACCAGAAATAGAATGTACTCGTCGGCCCCTTTGATATGACACCCCACATGCTAGTGTTCCAAGGAAACAAGTGTTGGGTCCAGTGAAGCCCTTATTTGGTCAATTCCTCAATGTAGGCAAATTCCAACGTGACAAACACCAGAAATGGGATGCACTCGTCAGCCCCTGTGATATGACACCCCACATGCTAGTGCTCCAAGGAAGACTCACTTTGGGCTCACTTTAGCCCATATTGGGGCAATCCCTCAATGTATGCGCATTCCAAGGTGGCAAACAACAGAAATGGAGTGTACTTGTCGGCCCGGTGATATCACACCCCACATGCTAGTTCCAAGGAAAACAACTATTGGGCTGAATGAAACCCTTTTTGGCGCAATCCCTCAATGTATACCCATTCCAACATGGTAGACACCATCGGCTCTGACGATGCTGTTGCCCCAATATAATTTGCTGGAGGGGATTGCGTGTATTCTCTTTAGCCGGGACATGCGCGATGCTGCTGTTTCTGCTGCTGCCATTGAAATCCGGCTATTATACACCAAATGTCTCATACTACACTACTGACCAAACCAGATTGAACGCAGAAATCAACGGCAGTAGAAGCGACAACAGCAATTACATGACATTTGCTTTTCGCCGCTGTCACTGCCGCTTCGTTCAATCTCACTTAAGGGAAATGCTTTCTAGCTTGAGGTTTACTGTCGCTGCCTCTTTTCTGCTTTCAATCTGGTTCGGGCCTACATCATCACAACACCAAATACCCTTAAACTATACAAATGGAATAAAATTTTCGTAAACACTCTCGTGAATATATGTATAATACTATTAGGCTATGTTTATGCCCGAGTGGGTCGGATCGCGCGACGCGACCCTGAGTCGCTACTTGTAACCAGCCGTTTCGAAACATTTCAACGCGGATATTTCATATTTGTCGAAATTAGAAATTAAAAAAATGTAAGCACAGGATTTCAGGAAAAATCTATGGTATCCAATAAACAAAATCGCTCAATCATACATATTAAATCGCTACCAGCGATAGGGACATCTCCAGTAGCGACACCGCGACAATAGCCACTCGCTGTCACTTCGCGCGACGCTACTCGCCATAAACGCACCCGTAACCATTTTAATTCTATTACCCGAACCAGATTGAGAGCAAATTGCAGCAGCAGCATCAATGACAGCGAAATGTCAAATTAGAACGCATTCATTTTCCTTACGCAACCTACATTGAATGCATCGGAGGCGACAGCGGCGAAAGCATCTGTGCATGTTGTTGTTGTTGATGCCACCGCTGCTTCTGCTTTGTGCGTTCAATCTGGTTCTGGCATATAATCCATAATTATTTTTTGTTCCAGCTAATTTGCCTATCGGTTAGTTCGGGGACACTGTTTACAGAACGTATAGATTGGGCACAAGACAAGTATAGTCGGGTTGTGCGCATTTGCTCAAATTTGTGAAATGCCGGAACCAAAATGAACGCAGAAAGCAGCGGCAGCAGCAACTACAACAACATGCACATCTGCTTTCGCCGCTGTCGCTGCCGCTTCGTTCAATCTGGCTCACATAAGGAAAATGCATGCTTTCCAACTTGGCGTTTCACAGCGGCAGCGAAATGTCAAATTAGAATACATGCATTTTCCTTACGCAACCCAGATTGAACGCTGCGGCAGCGACAGCGGCGAAATCATATCTGCATGTTGTTGCTGCCGCCACCGCTACTGTTGCTTTCTGCGTTCAATCTGGTTCCTGCACATTTCCCTAATTATTTTTTATTCCAGCTAATTTGCCTATCGGTTAGTTCGGGGACACTGTTTACAGAACATATGGAGTGGGCTCAAGACAAGTATAGTCGAATTGTGCGCATTTGCTCAAATTTGTGAAATGCCGGAACCAAAATGAACGCAGAAAGCAGCAGCAGCAGCAGCAGCAACTACAACAACATGCACATCTGCTTTCGCCGCTGTCGCTGCCGCTTCGTTCAATCTGGCTCACATAAGAGAAATGCATGTTTTCCAACTTGGCGTTTCACGGCGGCAGCCAAATGTCAAATTAGAATACATGCATTTTTGATTGATTATTCAGCACCGGTGCTTCTGCTTTGTGCGTTCAATCTGGTTCTGGCATATTTCCATAATTATTTTTTGTTCCAGCTAATTTGCCTATCGGTTAGTTCGGGGACACTGTTTACAGAACGTATAGATTTGGCACAAGACAAGTATAATCGGATTGTGCGCATTTGCTCAAATTTGTGAAATGCTGGAACCAGAATGGACGCAGAAAGCAGCAGCAGCGGCAGCAGCAACTACAACAACATGCAGATCTGCTTTCGCCGCTGTCGCTGCCGCTGCGTTCAATCTGGGTCACGTATGGGAAATACGTGCTTTCTAATTTGACTGCTGCTGTATTCTGTGCTCAATCTGGTTCTAGCAATACATCTACTATTTTTGTTTGAAAATTTAATTCAATTGCCAACATCAAACGAAATAAATTTATCCAGAAATTCAATCGCATTCCAGACATAAACTTCGCATAAAAAAACCGACGCGGCACGCTCTCTCGAAGACACGACCCGTACGTGCATCCTTTCCAAATAAGACAACGCGCTTTGCCCTCATGGCGGCATACATTTCCATAGCGATTCATGCTTTCGAAACAAATGCGGTCCACAAAATAAAGCAATATCGCATGCTTTCCTCCCAAGGTTACATTGAATACAATTCATAAGTATATAAGCCGAGGCTTCATTGAACACAATTCATAAGTATATAAGCCGAGGCTTCATTGAACACAATTCATAAGTGTATAAATCAAGGCCTCATTGAATACTATCACCGCCATCTTTATTCTCAGGCCGGAGTGTCATAGTAATGACGTCATGACAAGCAGTGAACCATATGTAAACAAAGTGAAAAACGCGTGCAGTCGACCTCTTGAAATCTGGCGATTTTCGTGCGTAAAAGTTATTTTAGTGTCGCGATTTTAAGTGCAATTGAAAGTAGTGCTTATCACTGATATTTAAAAGTGAAAAAAAAAACGCAAGGTGCCACGAACTTCCGTCCAAAATGAACTGCTCGAAAGTGCGCGAGACATGAGTGTGGTTATGAAAGTGCGACACGGAAAATTTCGCATTTTTCATTAATTTTCCGCCAATTTGGCTAGTGTGAATGGTGCAGCACTACCATGGGACGAATTCTTGGGCGGGTGAGTTCAGCGGAAACTCCCGGAAGTGCTCCAAAAAGTGAATTCAAAGTGGTTGTCAAATGACAACATTACAGGTGATTTCCGGCCTTTTCATCGGAATTCATAGGGTAAGTATACGTTTTTTGTTGTGCTAAAATTTTAGTGGATTGATGCGCCCCAAAATACGGCTCTTGCACGCGTTGTTGACGAGCCAGACGAAAGTTTCACTGCAGCTGACAGGACTAGATGCCTGGCAGTGAAACTTTCGTCCGGTTCGTCAACATCGTCGTCAAAATCCGCATTTTGGGGCGCATCAATCCACTAAAATTTTAGCACAACAAAAAATGTATACTTAACCTATAAATTCCGATGAAAAGGCCGGAAATCACCTGTAATGTTGTCATTTGACAACCAATTTGAATTCACTTTTTGGGGCACTTCCGGGAGTTTCCGCTGAACTCACCGGCCCGAGTATTCGACCCTGGGTATTGCTGCACCATTCACACTAGCCAAATTGCCGGAAAATTAATGAAAAATCCGAAATTTCCCGTACCGCACTTTCCTAACCTCGCACTTTTCAATATAACATTTTACTCGATATTTCCCGGCACTTCACGTTTTTTTCACTTTCACACGGCACTGATAGCCCCTTTTTTTATTTTCACTTAAAATCCCGACACTAAACACACTTTTACGCACAAATATCGCGAAATTTTACCGGGCGACCGCGCGAGTTCATACCTGGTTGACTGCTTGTCATGTCGTTTGTGCTTTGACAATCAGCTGACACTCCGGCCTGAGAGTAAAGATGGCAGTGATACTATTGATAAAAGTGTAGCGGTTGCTGTCAGATGTAGTCTGGACAACCACCGCAGCGGAGAGGAAGCGCGTCGCACGAAAAGAGGAACACGACACGGTCCGTCACCCGGTACACGCGGTATTGTAAGCCAACTGTTTGTCAGTCTAAATAAAGTTGTTTCCTGAT
The DNA here is from genome assembly GCA_964017055.1 of Chloromyia formosa. NCBI lineage: Eukaryota > Metazoa > Arthropoda > Insecta > Diptera > Stratiomyidae > Chloromyia > Chloromyia formosa. The sequence continues at coordinate 75,219,276 of OZ024813.1, read as the reverse complement.
TATATGTAAAACCTCCGTGTTCTTATTCGATCGTTACCCGAGTCAGTCGCTACATAATTGGTGACCCCGTCAGAAAAGAACAAATCGAACCAGGTAAAATGTCGAATTCCGACGAAGAGCAACCGATCCAACCTCAAAATCCCCCGGACGACGAAATTTGGTACGAACCGAAAGCAGATATGGTAATGGCCGTTGCCGCCGTAAAATTACCCCCCTTCTGGGAGGAAAATCCTGCTTTGTGGTTCGATCAAATCGAAGCAATTTTTGCGGTTTTAAATATATCGAGCGACGCCTCCCGATTTCGGCATGTAGTCGCGAACTTGGATCCGTCCATCCTCCCGTACGTTGCAGCTGTCATCCGCAACCCGCCACAGAATGAAAACTACGCGACTATAAAGGCAAAAATCATAACCCTTTTTGCCGAAAGCGACGAGGACAACCTACGTAAACTATTAAACGGCGATCTGAAAGAAGAAAAGCCATCTCTCATCTTGGAAAATATGAGATACCTTTCCGGTAACGCATGCACCGACGAGATGCTCCGACACATGTTTCTGCACCAGTTGCCATCCAGAACGCAAGAAATATTAATGCTTAGCGGCACAACCGGTTTAAACGAATTGGCGAAGCAGGCAGATCGACTAGCAACCATCATCCCGAGTCTCGTAAACGCTGTCACCGTGACGGACACACCCTCCGACGACCATTCGGAGAATGCAAACTCAGACCGCGATCGAATAGCCCAGCTGGAAAACACCATCGACGCAATATCGAAGCATCTCAGACTCGGAAACGAGCAGCCGAGATCGTCAGAAAATCATAATAACGAAATCATCTGTTTTTTTCATCGACGTTTTGGTGCATCCGCACGAAAATGTGAAGGAAATTGTCGTTTCAGACGCGTAAAACAGCCGGGAAGCCAGCGACCGGGAATCGAGCCCGGCGGTCGTTAGAGGCGGTAAGCGACAGCCGGCATTACACAAACCGCTTATACGTCATTGATGCTAAAACAAAAATTCGGTATCTTATCGACACAGGGGCCGAAGTATCAGTGATGCCACGAACAGCTTGTCGAGGCCCATTCAGCGCATCATCATTGCGACTTTACGCAGCAAATTCGACGGCGATTACAACGTATGGCACGCGAGATTTACGTATTGACCTCGGACTCGGTCGCGATCTCCCATGGGATTTCCACGTGGCGGACGTCTGCAAACCGATCATCGGGGCAGATTTTGTAGCTCACCACGGAATAGTAGTTGACGTTCGAAAAAGGAAAGTCATAGACGGAACGACAAACACGAATATACGGGCAAGGGTTCGTCTAACAGCTGCCAACGTTTTGGCCATTCGTCATGAGAACATTTTTCGTAACATGCTATCCGAATTCCCAAGTCTTGTGTCGGACGAGAAGCGCCTTACCAAGATAAAATACAGCACGGTACATCACATAGAGACAAAAGGACCGCCGGTCGCAGAGCCACCACGTCGATTATCGCCCGAAAAACTCCAAATCGCAAAACAGAAGTTCGAAAGAATGCTCAAAGAGGAAATTTGCAGACCGTCCCGTAGCCAATACGCGAGCCCGCTGCACATGGCACCGAAGAAAACGGTAAGCGAATGCGACCGTGCGGCGATTACCGCCGGTTGAAAGCAGCCACCATCCCCGACCAGTCACCTGTGCCGCACATACATGATACGCTGTGGGTGGATGGTTCGAAAATTTTCACCACACTAGACATGAAAAGAGCGTATCACCAAATTCCAGTAAACGAGCGCGACATAAGGAAAACGGCCATCACAACCCCCTTCAGACTGTTTGAATTCACGAGAATGACATTCGGGCTGCGAAACGCTAGCCAGACTTTCCAGAGGTTCATGAACCAAGTCTTCGAGGGGCTGCATTTCGCGAAATGTTACATATATCGACGACATTTTAATATATTCTAAAGACGAAAATGAACATTTGCAACACGTGCGAACCGTTTTCCAGCGTCTACAGGAACATGGGTTGACCATAAACGAGTCGAAATGCAAATTTGGAAAGGATTCCGTAGAATACCTAGGCCATAAAGTATCATTGTTTGTATAAAAATATTCACTGTCCAAACAATCATTAAATCACCAGTGAAAATATCGATAAATGAACATAAAGTATCATCCTTGGGCGTAACACCGCTGCCAAATAAAGTCCAAACGATCCGCAGCATGCGGCAACCACAGACAATTTGCGAGCTTCGACGTTTTCTTGGACTAATTAATTTCTATCGCAGATTTATAAAGCACGCAGCTGAAATTCAAGCTCCACTGCATGAAGTCCTGGGAGAATCCAAAAAGAATGACAAGCGACCGATCAGTTGGACACCGAAAATGGTCGCCGCTTTCGAAGAATGCAAGCACACTCTGGCCGAGACAGCCATACTGACACATCCTAGAGAAGGCGCACCCATTCGTTTGACAACAGACGCGTGCGATACGGGAATAGGTTCGGTGATAGAGCAATTTTCAGACAATGAGTGGCGACCGATAGGGTTTCACTCTCAGAAACTGCGACCCGCGGAGCGGCGATATAGCACCTACAGCCGCGAACTGCTAGCCATATATATCTCCGTAGGGCATTTCAAACACCTTTTAGAAGGACGAAATTTCGTGATCCGAACCGACCACAAGCCCTTGGTGTGTTGTTTTACGCAACGTTCCCACAAGGCATGCCCCAGGGAAGCTCGGCAACTGGATTTCGTGTCGCAGTTCAGTACCAACATTCAACATCTGTCGGGAAAAGATAATGTGGTCGCGGACACTCTATCCCGCATAGAAGCCATCGAAATACCCGGTATCATCGATAGCAGGGAGTTGGCTGAAGCCCAATCAGCCGACGAAGAACTTAAAAAACTTTTGCATTCGAAGACAGCTTTGGACTTGCGCATGGTCCGAATCGACGGCACGGATAACACAGTATACTGCGATTTCTCACAAGGAGTTTGTCGACCATACATACCAAAAAAATTTCGCAAGCAAATATTCGAGATGGTCCACAATGCATCTCACCCCAGTGGCCGATGCACGAGCGAAATGATCAGGAGAAAATTCGTCTGGCCGTATGCGAAGAAGAACATTATGGAGTGGGTACGAACGTGCCTGTCATGTCAAACAAGTAAAGTCATCCGTCACGTGAAAGCAGCCAACATCAATTTTCCCGTTCCGGAGCAGCGGTTTCGGCACGCACACCTCGACATAGTAGGTCCACTGCCACCATCAAATGGATATCGATATTTGCTGACTATGATGGACCGCTTCACGCGCTGGCCAGAGGCAGTGCCCACCCAGTCTATCGACGCAGACACAATCAGCGCGGTTTTTTACCGACGATGGGTATGTCGTTACGGATGCCCGGAAATCATCACCACCGATCAAGGCAGTCAATTCGAGTCGCAGGTATTCGCGGCCCTGACACAACTAGTTGGATGCAAGAGGGCGAGGACCAGCGCTTATCACCCGCAGACAAACGGACTCCTTGAAAGGTGGCATAGGACACTCAAGACGGCATTGATGTGCAAAGGAAAAAACCAGTGGACGGAAATTCTCGACTCGGTTTTATTTGGACTACGAAATGCCATTAAAGAGGATATTGGATGTGCCCCAGCGGAACTAATGTTCGGAACACCACTACGAATCCCCGGGTCGGGCTCGTCGAGATCGGTGAATATGAATTCACCGATCTCGACGAGCCGGACCCCCAAGGTTTCCTTGGTAAATTTCGTGATCAGATGAGACAGCTGCAACCAGCACCAACAGCACATCACAGGAAAGAGAAGATTTTCGTGCACAAGGATCTGCAGACGTGTACACACGTATTCGTACGTGTCGATGCCACACGAAAGCCATTGGAAGCACCATATCGCGGACCATACCGAGTGCTCAGTCGTATAAGCGACCGACTATTTCACATTCAATTGGAAGACAGATCTGCCAACATATCCATTGAACGCATGAAGCCGGCATTTATCACCAACGATCATGAAATTTGTTCCAGCTAATTTGCCTATCGGTTAGTTCGGGGACACTGTTTACAGAACGTATAGATTTGGCACAAGACAAGTATAATCGGATTGTGCGCATTTGCCCAAATTTGTGAAATGCTGGAACCAGAATGGACGCAGAAAGCAGCAGCAGCGGCAGCAGCAACTACAACAACATGCAGATCTGCTTTCGCCGCTGTCGCTGCCGCTGCGTTCAATCTGGGTCACGTATGGGAAATACGTGCTTTCTAATTTGACTGCTGCTGTATTCTGTGCTCAATCTGGTTCTAGCAATACATCTACTATTTTTGTTTGAAAATTTAATTCAATTGCCAACATCAAACGAAATAAATTTATCCAGAAATTCAATCGCATTCCAGACATAAACTTCGCATAAAAAAACCGACGCGGCACGCTCTCTCGAAGACACGACCCGTACGTGCATCCTTTCCAAATAAGACAACGCGCTTTGCCCTCATGGCGGCATACATTTCCATAGCGATTCATGCTTTCGAAACAAATGCGGTCCACAAAATAAAGCAATATCGCATGCTTTCCTCCCAAGGTTACATTGAATACAATTCATAAGTATATAAGCCGAGGCTTCATTGAACACAATTTATAAGTGTATAAATCAAGGCCTCATTGAATACTATTGATAAAAGTGTAGCGGTTGCTGTCAGATGTAGTCTGGACAACCACCGCAGCGGAGAGGAAGCGCGTCGCACGAAAAGAGGAACACGACACGGTCCGTCACCCGGTACACGCGGTATTGTAAGCCAACTGTTTGTCAGTCTAAATAAAGTTGTTTCCTGATTATATGTAAAACCTCCGTGTTCTTATTCGATCGTTACCCGAGTCAGTCGCTACATAATTGGTGACCCCGTCAGAAAAGAACAAATCGAACCAGGTAAAATGTCGAATTCCGACGAAGAGCAACCGATCCAACCTCAAAATCCCCCGGACGACGAAATTTGGTACGAACCGAAAGCAGATATGGTAATGGCCGTTGCCGCCGTAAAATTACCCCCCTTCTGGGAGGAAAATCCTGCTTTGTGGTTCGATCAAATCGAAGCAATTTTTGCGGTTTCAAATATATCGAGCGACGCCTCCCGATTTCGGCATGTAGTCGCGAACTTGGATCCGTCCATCCTCCCGTACGTTGCAGCTGTCATCCGCAACCCGCCACAGAATGAAAACTACGCGGCTATAAAGGCAAAAATCATAACCCTTTTTGCCGAAAGCGACGAGGACAACCTACGTAAACTATTAAACGGCGATCTGAAAGAAGAAAAGCCATCTCTCATCTTGGAAAAGATGAGATACCTTTCCGGTAACGCATGCACCGACGAGATGCTCCGACACATGTTTCTGCGCCAGTTGCCATCCAGAACGCAAGAAATATTAATGCTTAGCGGCACAACCGGTTTAAACGAATTGGCGAAGCAGGCAGATCGACTAGCAACCATCATCCCGAGTCTCGTAAACGCTGTCACCGTGACGGACACACCCTCCGACGACCATTCGGAGAATGCAAACTCAGACCGCGATCGAATAGCCCAGCTGGAAAACACCATCGACGCAATATCGAAGCATCTCAGACTCGGAAACGAGCAGCCGAGATCGTCAGAAAATCATAATAACGAAATCATCTGTTTTTTTCATCGACGTTTTGGTGCATCCGCACGAAAATGTGAAGGAAATTGTCGTTTCAGACGCGTAAAACAGCCGGGAAGCCAGCGACCGGGAATCGAGCCCGGCGGTCGTTAGAGGCGGTAAGCGACAGCCGGCATTACACAAACCGCTTATACGTCATTGATGCTAAAACAAAAATTCGGTATCTTATCGACACAGGGGCCGAAGTATCAGTGATGCCACGAACAGCTTGTCGAGGCCCATTCAGCGCATCATCATTGCGACTTTACGCAGCAAATTCGACGGCGATTACAACGTATGGCACGCGAGATTTACGTATTGACCTCGGACTCGGTCGCGATCTCCCATGGGATTTCCACGTGGCGGACGTCTGCAAACCGATCATCGGGGCAGATTTTGTAGCTCACCACGGAATAGTAGTTGACGTTCGAAAAAGGAAAGTCATAGACGGAACGACAAACACGAATATACGGGCAAGGGTTCGTCTAACAGCTGCCAACGTTTTGGCCATTCGTCATGAGAACATTTTTCGTAACATGCTATCCGAATTCCCAAGTCTTGTGTCGGACGAGAAGCGCCTTACCAAGATAAAATACAGCACGGTACATCACATAGAGACAAAAGGACCGCCGGTCGCAGAGCCACCACGTCGATTATCGCCCGAAAAACTCCAAATCGCAAAACAGAAGTTCGAAAGAATGCTCAAAGAGGAAATTTGCAGACCGTCCCGTAGCCAATACGCGAGCCCGCTGCACATGGCACCGAAGAAAACGGTAAGCGAATGCGACCGTGCGGCGATTACCGCCGGTTGAAAGCAGCCACCATCCCCGACCAGTCACCTGTGCCGCACATACATGATACGCTGTGGGTGGATGGTTCGAAAATTTTCACCACACTAGACATGAAAAGAGCGTATCACCAAATTCCAGTAAACGAGCGCGACATAAGGAAAACGGCCATCACAACCCCCTTCAGACTGTTTGAATTCACGAGAATGACATTCGGGCTGCGAAACGCTAGCCAGACTTTCCAGAGGTTCATGAACCAAGTCTTCGAGGGGCTGCATTTCGCGAAATGTTACATATATCGACGACATTTTAATATATTCTAAAGACGAAAATGAACATTTGCAACACGTGCGAACCGTTTTCCAGCGTCTACAGGAACATGGGTTGACCATAAACGAGTCGAAATGCAAATTTGGAAAGGATTCCGTAGAATACCTAGGCCATAAAGTATCATTGTTTGTATAAAAATATTCACTGTCCAAACAATCATTAAATCACCAGTGAAAATATCGATAAATGAACATAAAGTATCATCCTTGGGCGTAACACCGCTGCCAAATAAAGTCCAAACGATCCGCAGCATGCGGCAACCACAGACAATTTGCGAGCTTCGACGTTTTCTTGGACTAATTAATTTCTATCGCAGATTTATAAAGCACGCAGCTGAAATTCAAGCTCCACTGCATGAAGTCCTGGGAGAATCCAAAAAGAATGACAAGCGACCGATCAGTTGGACACCGAAAATGGTCGCCGCTTTCGAAGAATGCAAGCACACTCTGGCCGAGACAGCCATACTGACACATCCTAGAGAAGGCGCACCCATTCGTTTGACAACAGACGCGTGCGATACGGGAATAGGTTCGGTGATAGAGCAATTTTCAGACAATGAGTGGCGACCGATAGGGTTTCACTCTCAGAAACTGCGACCCGCGGAGCGGCGATATAGCACCTACAGCCGCGAACTGCTAGCCATATATATCTCCGTAGGGCATTTCAAACACCTTTTAGAAGGACGAAATTTCGTGATCCGAACCGACCACAAGCCCTTGGTGTGTTGTTTTACGCAACGTTCCCACAAGGCATGCCCCAGGGAAGCTCGGCAACTGGATTTCGTGTCGCAGTTCAGTACCAACATCCAACATCTGTCGGGAAAAGATAATGTGGTCGCGGACACTCTATCCCGCATAGAAGCCATCGAAATACCCGGTATCATCGATAGCAGGGAGTTGGCTGAAGCCCAATCAGCCGACGAAGAACTTAAAAAACTTTTGCATTCGAAGACAGCTTTGGACTTGCGCATGGTCCGAATCGACGGCACGGATAACACAGTATACTGCGATTTCTCACAAGGAGTTTGTCGACCATACATACCAAAAAAATTTCGCAAGCAAATATTCGAGATGGTCCACAATGCACCTCACCCCAGTGGCCGATGCACGAGCGAAATGATCAGGAGAAAATTCGTCTGGCCGTATGCGAAGAAGAACATTATGGAGTGGGTACGAACGTGCCTGCCATGTCAAACAAGTAAAGTCATCCGTCACGTGAAAGCAGCCAACATCAATTTTCCCGTTCCGGAGCAGCGGTTTCGGCACGCACACCTCGACATAGTAGGTCCACTGCCACCATCAAATGGATATCGATATTTGCTGACTATGATGGACCGCTTCACGCGCTGGCCAGAGGCAGTGCCCACCCAGTCTATCGACGCAGACACAATCAGCGCGGTTTTTTACCGACGATGGGTATGTCGTTACGGATGCCCGGAAATCATCACCACCGATCAAGGCAGTCAATTCGAGTCACAGGTATTCGCGGCCCTGACACAACTAGTTGGATGCAAGAGGGCGAGCGCTTATCACCCGCAGACAAACGGACTCCTTGAAAGGTGGCATAGGACACTCAAGACGGCATTGATGTGCAAAGGAAAAAACCAGTGGACGGAAATTCTCGACTCGGTTTTATTTGGACTACGAAATGCCATTAAAGAGGATATTGGATGTGCCCCAGCGGAACTAATGTTCGGAACACCACTACGAATCCCCGGGTCGGGCTCGTCGAGATCGGTGAATATGAATTCACCGATCTCGACGAGCCGGACCCCCAAGGTTTCCTTGGTAAATTTCGTGATCAGATGAGACAGCTGCAACCAGCACCAACAGCACATCACAGGAAAGAGAAGATTTTCGTGCACAAGGATCTGCAGACGTGTACACACGTATTCGTACGTGTCGATGCCACACGAAAGCCATTGGAAGCACCATATCGCGGACCATACCTAGTGCTCAGTCGTATAAGCGACCGACTATTTCACATTCAATTGGAAGACAGATCTGCCAACATATCCATTGAACGCATGAAGCCGGCATTTATCACCAACGATCATGAAATTTGCGACAGAACCGACAAGACGCGAGCAGAAACACGAACAAATGGTCGTCCTAGATGTCAAAACCAACAGTCAACATCGCAACCCGACAAGCAAGTTGCTAGAGGGGGAGTTATGTAGCGGTTGCTGTCAGATGTAGTCTGGACAACCACCGCAGCGGAGAGGAAGCGCGTCGCACGAAAAGAGGAACACGACACGGTCCGTCCCCCGGTACACGCGGTATTGTAAGCCAACTGTTTGTCAGTCTAAATAAAGTTGTTTCCTGATTATATGTAAACCCTCCGTGTTCTTATTCGATCGTTACCCGAGTCAGTCGCTACAAAAGTATATAATGAGTGCCACCTATCCGCCAAATAATAAAGTAAGTGAAAAATGGCATGATCAAAGGCAAAAACCGTGTCCCCATTCTAGTCGATGGGCACATGCATGTCCTCGAAATATACGATCAGTAGTAAATCGTGAATAACAAAGAAAATACGCCAAACAATGAAAAATGGTTAAAAGTAGCATGTTAACGGGAACGTCAGATACCATTTTCCGATGGAAAATGGCAGTGGCCCAAACTAGTCACTGGACATATATATATAAGTATGTTTTTTTTTTTTTTTGTTTTTTTTATATATATATAATTGTTTTTCTTACTATTTTATAACAAATAAATGTGATAGAAATTTTGAAGCCTTTCTCCTGCTATCAAATGTTTCGCAGAAAAAAAATTAAATATATATAGCTATGTATATATCTCTTACACAGTGAGATGCGACTATAGTCCAATCGTGAGAAAAAAAAGAAATTCTTAATGCGAAAAGAAGTATTTTATAATTACTGAATGGAAATATTTACTATGTTCCATCAATACGAACGTGTAACTCGACTCAGGTCAGTCGAAATCAACAAGGATCGGTTTAAATCGATAATCGTTGGTCAAATCGACAGTCGCAATGAGGATGCACACCACGAATTCAACTTGTATCATCTCTTACAAAGTGTTCTCCAGATCAAAGTTGTTGCGAAAATCTGCACCTTCTCCAGATATGTAATTGGGGCGACCGGTAGCGCAGTGTGTTGAGGCATCAGTCTCATGTTAGACTACCGGCGTTTCGGGTTCGAATCCCGTCCACGACGATGTTCGTGGCCATGGATGTGGAGGAGGTGCATGCTGGCAACTGCATTCTCCGAAACCAGTTTATGCCAACGAAACGTCAACTGGGCCACATGGAACAGTTGACGCGCTATGCCCCACAAGGGGTTAGGGCACTTGAGTATGCGTTATTTTTTTTTGTATAGTACTTCAGCGGGCTATTATTATTTAAAATAAATGCAATTTATAATCGAAGAGGGAAAAAAAAGAAGAGTGACGTCATCTGTTGTATGAAGAAAGTTGTTAAATCAAACAAAAGTTCTCATTCCTTTGTTTCCTCGGATAATAATATAATTTTCGGGTTGATATTCTCTTAGCATCTAAGATAAAATTAAGTGAGAGTTTGCCACAACTAATGATCAATTGCCGAACTCGTACGGCAGACCATTTTCTTGTACAATATTCCTTCCTTCGCGCCTATAATCTAAGAACGCTGTAGGTAAAATTCAGATTAAAGTATCGACTGGAGTGCCGATGTATTATGTACCGAGATTAAATCCGATAGAAAAAAAACAATAAAATAATATTGTAGTACCACATACAGTACTAGCTAAATCCGTTTCCAACATATATTAAAATTCGATAATAGTCTTCATCTGTTCTCAGTGAAGTGAAGTGTCATATCGGCATAGTTCTGAACTTCGTTCCAAATTTTCCGGCTTCTTTTGATTGCCGGCTATCGAACCCCCCGAATAAGATTTCATAACTTCATTTCTGACGCGCGGACATCCGAGTGACAAAGAACAGATCGTAAAAGACAGCGAGGGGAGGATTCCCCAGGCGACATGTTCCTACGGGACAAGCTAAAAATTCCAAGGACTGGACGAACAGCGACTCCAGGCAACCGTTTTCAACTTCTGGCGGACTTGGAACCCGAAAACCATGACGATACACCTACAATTTCGGAGACACCGGGGGCAACTCCTAATTCCCCAAAAAAGGTAAAACCACCCGCAATGACATTTCCCGTATTACCCCGTGATACCGTAATGGCGATAATGGCAGAACTGCAAGTATCAGAGTTCGAAGTCCGTTTAATGTCAATCGGCAGACGACTACACCTTTCCAATTTGGATGACTATGAGCGGGTCGTCGAATATTTAATCAGGAAAAAAGTAGAATTTTTCACCTATCGCAGATCGGACCAACGGCCAGTGAAAATAATTCTCTCAGGTCTTCACGAAATGCCATGCGAAGAGCTTCACAAACACCTCAAACAAGTAACGCAATTCAAATGCATTGATATTAAAAAATTCAATACAGATAAAGTAGACAGCTTCTACTATCTGTTATATTTTGAAAAAGGCGTCAAATTGAGTGAATTACAACGCACCAAGGCAATACTGCACACGGTAGTTCACTGGAGCTATCACTCGCGCAGAAAAAGTGGACCCACACAATGCCGCAATTGCCAATTATATGGGCACGGATCATCGCATTGTCACCTGCCTCCTAAATGCTTAATATGCAGTGGTGAACACTCCATTACAAACTGCACCCTGAAAGAAAGCGACACAAATAAGATCAAATGCGCTAATTGCAATCAGCAGCATTTCTCTAACGATCTTAATTGCCCGAAACGCAAAGAATTTCTTGCCATTAAAGAAAAACTTAAGGATAAATTTAGAAAACAAGGTGCCACCTCGTCGAACACTACTTAGAGACTGTCCGAAATGAACTTCCCACCAATTAACAAGTCTACGCATGTAGCTTTTGAACAAAACGCCCGACACGGCTCCAGCTACAGTGGTGCTGTTAAGCAATCTCACGATCAGAACCCGGAGCTTTTTTCTTCAGGAGAATTAATCAAAATCTCAACCGAACTCATAAAAAACCTCTCTACGTGCAAATCTCGTATAGAACAACTTAATGTTCTTTTCGAAGTAACTGTGAAATACATCTATGGCTAATCAAGCACTTAATCTACTACTTTGGAACGCGCAAAGCATCAAAGGAAAACTAACCGAGACGTATGACTTTATAAATTCTCTTAAAACTGATTTATTTATCATTACCGAAACTTGGCTCAAAAGTAGCGACAAATTGTGGCTCCCTAATTATCGCATATACAGGAAAGATCGCGATGGCGCAAGAGGTGGCGGTGTCGCAACATGCATTAAAAGTGAAATCAATCACAAAGTTATTCACTTAAATACCAAAGTGATCGAAACAGTCGCTGTAGAAATCAAACCTATCAATGCAGTAGTAGTTGCCGTATATTTTCCGGGCACGAATCTATCGCAAGAGAAACTTAAAGGTTTCGAAGACGACCTAAAGATGTTAACGTCTGGACAAAAGTATTTACTTTGCGGAGACCTAAATTCGAGGCACAGTCTCTGGAATTGTGCAAGGGCCAATAAAGCTGGGCGCATCGTATATGAATTGATGTCTCGACGGCATTTTCTTATTCACGCGCCGTGTGAACCAACTTTCTTTCCAGGGAGGGGAAATAATTCAGTTCTCGATTTCATAATAAGTGACGGACTTATAGACATTTCAGAACCAACAGTACTGACTGCGCTTAACTCCCCCCATCTGCCTGTTCTATATCTTTTAAATGACTTTACTTCCAGATGCAGAAATAACCTTACTGAAGTATTCTCCTTCAAAAAAACTAACTGGAGGCAGTATCGAAATATACTTAACAGAGAGACTTCACTGTCAGAATTAGACCTAACAGGAATGACTCACCCCGATATGATTGAAAATCTGGTTGCCTCCCTTATCACTAATATAAGGAAAGCTATTGAGGCAAGCACACCTAAAGTTACTGTTATTCAAGACCCGTCATCACTATTACTTGATGATGCCACGCGAAGGATCATAGGCCTTCGGAACACTCTCAGACGCCAATGGCAGAGAAGTAGAGACTACCAAATTAAAAGGCAAATTAACCAAATGAATAGTGTTATAAATTATAGGGTAGCCTTGCTTAAAAATAAGAAATGGGCTACAATGCTTTCCAGTCTAGATAAAGGGACAAATAAATTTTGGAACCTTCAAAAATCTATGAAAGGAAAAAAATATATTAAAATTCCCCCTTTGCCAGACCGAGATGGCAACCTCTGCTATAGCGATCACGGCAAAGCTGCGCTAATAGCGCAAAAATTCAGCGAAGCACACGTAATCACTCAAGAAATGGGTAACAAAATTAACGAAATTGTTGTTGAAAGGGCATCACAACAGTTACTGCAATTCACTACGCTGCCGAATGAGGCACTCTGTAAACCCAAAGAAATCGTCGGAATTATCAAGAGATTAAAAAACAAAAAAGCACCAGGCATGGATAATATTCCAGTTTGTGCGCTTAAAAATCTACCAAAGAAGTGTATAGTACTTCTAAATTTTATTTTTAACTCCTGCTTAAAGCTCTCTTATTTCCCCAAAGATTGGAAGGAAGCAGCCGTCATTCCTATTGCCAAACCGAAGAAAAAGCCTAACGATGTAGCGAACTATCGACCCATCAGTCTCCTACCGATACTGAGTAAAGTTTTCGAAAGGATTATCTTATTTAGACTGCAGAAACATACAGAATCGGATGACATTATTCCAAACTTTCAATTCGGATTTCGCAAAAAGCATTCCACAACACACCAACTTTACAGAGTAACCAACTTCATAAAAGACGTTTTTCTGAACAAAAGTTCAGCAGCCATGGTCACACTTGACCTTGAAAAAGCATTTGATTCGGTTTGGCACAATGGTCTTCTTTTTAAATTATTGAAGTTTAGATTTCCGCTATACTTAGTAAAAATTATTAAGTCATTTTTATCCGATCGTAGATTTTCCGTTAGAGTCAATGGCGATTACTCAACCCCGAGAGAAATTCCGGCAGGCGTCCCCCAGGGTTCCTGCCTTAGCCCAATCCTCTTCAACGTGTTCGTTGCAGACATACCAACAGATGCTCGCTGCCAGCTTGCTGTCTATGCCGACGATACTTGCCTCCTCACAAGCGCAAAGGACCCACAATCTATTATAGAGAATCTGGAATCATATTTCTCTAAGGTTTATCAATACTTCTTCCGCTGGCGTCTGAAAGTAAATGCATCGAAAACGAATGCTATGTTTTTCACAAAAAAGATCAAAAGTCATAATCTCCCTCAAAGGAATCTGAACTTTTTTGGAGAAGACATCCCGTGGAATCTAACTATAGATTATCTTGGTATGACTCTCGACAAAAAATTAACTTTTAAGGATCACACCCAAAATTCAGCTATGAAACTCTCCAAGAGCATCCATGCCCTTTACCCGCTAATTAACCGCAAATCAGTAATGTCTGCAGACAACAAGCTGCTGCTATATAAGACTTGTATGCAACCAATACTCATGTACGCTTCACCTATCTGGAACGGCTGTGCCGATTGCCACAAGGCAAAGCTCCAAGTCTCACAAAATAAATGCTTAAAAATTATACTAAACAAGCCTTGGTATTTCTCAACCAGGCGCCTTCACGAAGTAGCTAAAATCTCAACGATTAAAGAGTACGCGGATAAAGCTACTACTGCATTTCAACAAAGATTGGTTTTCACCGACAACCCGCTTATTGCGCCACCGATCTAATCTGTTTTATACAAGCTGTTACTAGCCACCTCAGTGCTAGGGTAGGATAAGTATAGGATTAAGTTAGGATATAAATAGCTATAAGTTAGCCCTAAGATTCAAGAAAGGTTTTTTATCAAATGAATTTTTCCTTAAGCATTAGAAGCTATGTACCTTAAACACTACCTAATATCAGCAACTCGCTAAAGAAAACATATTAAGCTGTATAGAATTAAGTTCTGAAACACTTAAATTATAATACTCTGTAATGAATTATGAACGCCAAATAAAGACAAATCTATCTATCTATCTAAAATTCGATAATATGGTATAATAGAAAAAGAAAACACGTCATAAAGACTTTTTCATGCCTTGTATTCTTGGATGCATGTTGTGCTACCAATTGTCATAGTAGCAACCATGCCGTCTGGGGTGTACTCGCGAATGATGGTGGTTGGTTTACCGCCAGTCTGTTCATGTACTAGCTTTTCGAGACTCTCGAAGTTGCATATACTCTCCTCCTTACGTTCAGCTCATGTAACCAACCGTAATATCTTTAGATGTACAGGACATGTTTAGTAGTATACCAATTAATAAAGTATGTAACGTTTATCTTTTTTTGGCGTAGTAGCAAACGTAGGGGAAAGAAAAATAATCCATTTTTTTTAGTTATTTATTTTTGGGTACTTTCCAATGATACACCCTCTTAATAATTTTGTACCTGGCATGATGACGTCACACTCATCTGCCTTTGCATTTGCATGTAGTATATGTACTTGCACTTTGCACAGCGAAGCAAGCCTTCCCGCTATTCCAATGTATTGTAAGTGTTATTAAAACCACACGTTTCGGCAAAGTGAACGATATAAAATTTATTACAATAGTAGTTCAAATAATTCATACAAGTGGCATTACAAACGTCTAGGGGTTTTTGTATTAATTCACAATAGACATATTTTAATATTTTTCAACACCCCCACTTATTAAAATATTCTTGGCAAGTGTTTAGTTTCCGTGGCCCCGGGAAAGAAAATCACTTTCTTACTAAAACGTACCTGAAATGCACGAATCTGGTGGAATTTTTGACCAAATCGCAATGGTTTGCGAGATATCGGCTCATAAAGTTTCCTCAATAATTTTTAAAATTGACCGAAACTACGGGAAAAATGTTCCCTTCTTCCTTATTTCCGCCGATGAAAAATAAATGTTTGAGGACAATTGATCTTCGGCAAACATCTCTTTGGTTCCGGACTTTGCTGTCTTTCGGGTATTTGTTCCCAGGGAAATTGGATCTTGCCGGTGGAGGCATAGTGGAGACAAGAACCACAAAGACAATTAGACTGGCAGCTATTTGCCGGCCAATCAGCCAGCCACCCGATAATTATCCTAAGCTGAGCATGATAAAAAGTTGGAAAAAGGCGAAACTTTGAAAAACGGTGTGCAAAAGATGATTCAAATGATTATCTGAATTAATTACAAAGCATAACTTTGCGGTAGTGTCCCGAACTGCATTACCACAGGAAAGAATCCCATCGTAGACACGGCGGTAAACAACGCGAAGACAATCACCGTAGGGAAATCATCGGTAACAAGCTTTCACATTCTTTTCACTGCCGAGCAGAACAGCACAAGGCAAAAACGGACAATTACACAAGCAACTACTGCGTGGAGTGGTCCTGCACTGCTCTGCTCGGCTGCTAAAAACAGCACATATTAAGTGCGGGAAGAGGAAGAAGAAATTGGCGAAAATGTTAAGTTTTCGAAGTCGAACTTATGGCTAATTTTGTATTTTTGGTAGAGCCCCCAGATGGAAGAAACTGAAGTCCCTTTTCAAAAATCTGCTTCCGTTTCCAGGATATGGGGGTTGAAAGGTGTCCCTTTGTATGGGGGGTACTCACGGAAATGAAAATGTTTAGTTTCCGTGGCCCCACTTCTGGTTAATTTTGTATTTTTGGCAGAGCCCCCAGATGGAAGAAACCGAAGTCCCTTTTCAAAAATCTGCTCCCGTTCCCAGGATATGGGGGTTGAAAGGTGTCCCTTTGTATGGGGGGTACTCACGGAAATGAAAATGTTTAGTTTCCGTGGCCCCACTTCTGGTTAATTTTGTATTTTTGGCAGAGCCCCCAGATGGAAGAAACCGAAGTCCCTTTTCAAAAATCTGCTCCCGTTCCCAGGATATGGGGGTTCAAAGGACATGTGGGCACCTTTATTTTACATATTTGTAGTAGCAGATGCGACCGAACTATTGTTAAGTTCAAAGTTTATAGAAGGGCGCGTAAACATTGAATATTATTTTTCATCTACTACTGATGTTGAGATTAAGAAAAAAATTGAATCATTACTTAAATTTTTACCCTCAGTAACGATGCAGCTGGGATGACGCTGTACGCAATTAATTTTCGAATGTGGATTTTACAAATTGGATTTTACAGGATTTTCCAAATTGAATTTTTAAATTTATATTTTTTGGGTTCAGTTTCTTTTATTTCATATCTCTAAATTTCCATGTCTCATTTATTTCAATTTTCTGTGTCTTACTATATCATATAGCTGTCAAACAAACGACCGGTGCAATAGCAAGTTTTCGTCAGAGAAACTTTTTATTTTTTAATGTATTCTTACCAATTTTCAAAGTAATCAAACATAAATCTGTCGTCAAGCCAACGGAGTCGGACCACTGAGCCATATAAGTACCTTAAGAACGACCGGTCCAAAAGTCTGTGTTTCTGGAAAAACTTCTTTGTTTTCAAATACGTCGTAACTAAATTTCATATTTTTCAATGCCAAAAAACATTCCCGAAATTGGTTGAAGTAATTTGGGTGGAATTGGACCAACATTTCATATACCTCTCATAGGAACAGTAGAATTGGAGTAAATTTTACTACTAATTTCATAGTGGTAAATACAGAAGGACACTTTTGAACCCCCATATCCTGGGAACGGAAGCAGATTTTTGAAAAGGGACTTCGGCTCAGTCCATCTGTGGGCTCTACCAAAAATACAAAATTAACCAGAAGTGGGGCCACGGAAACTAAACATTTTCATTTTCGGGAGTACCCCCATACAAAGGGACACTTTCCAACCCCCATATCCTGGGAACGGGAGCAGATTTTTGAAAAGGGACTTCGGCTCAGTTCATCTGGGGGCTCTACCAAAAATACAAAATTAACCAGAAGTGGGGCCACGGAAACTAAACATTTTCATTTTCGGGAGTACCTCCCATACAAAGGGACACTTTTCAACCCCCATATCCTGGGAACGGGAGCAGATTTTTGAAAAGGGACTTCGACTCAGTCCATCTGGGGGCACTACAAAAAATACAAAATTAACCAGAAGTGGGGCCACGGAAACTAAACATTTTCATTTTCGGAAGTGCCTCCCATACAAAGGGACACCTTTCAACCCCCATATCCTGGGAACGGGAGCAGATTTTTGAAAAGGGACTTCGGCTCAGTCCATCTGGGGGCTCTACCAAAAATACAAAATTAACCAGAAGTGGGGCCACGGAAACTAAACATTTTCATTTTCGTGAGTACCCCCCATACAAAGGAACACCTTTCAACCCCCATATCCTGGAAACGGGAGCAGATTTTCGAAAAGGGACTTCAGTTTCGTCCATCTGGGGGCTCTACCAAAAATACAAAATTAGCCAGAAGTTCGACTTCGAAAACTTAACATTTTCGCCAATTTCTTCTTCCTCTTCCCGCACTTATGTAATATGTGCTGTTTTTAACAGCCGAGCAGAGCAGTGCAAGACCATTCCACGCAGTAGTTGCTAGTGTAATTGTCCGTTTTTGCCTTGTGCTGTTCTGCTCGGCAGTGAAAAGAATGTTAAAGCTTATTACCGATAATTTCCCTACGGTGATTGTTTTCGCGTTGTTTACCGCCGTGTCTACGGTGGGATTCTCTCCTGTGGTAATGCAGTTCGGGAGACTACCGCAAAGTTAAGCTTTGCAATTAATTCAGATAATCATTTGAATCATCTTTTGCACACCTTTTTTCAAAGTTTCGCCTTTTTTTAACTTTTTATCATGCTCAGCTTAGCATAATTGTCGGGTGGCTGGCTGATTGGCCGGCAAATAGCTGTCAGTCTAATTTTCTTTGTGGTTCTTGTCTCCACTATGCCTCCACCGGCAAGATCCAATTTCCCTGGGAACAAATACCCTGAAGACAGCAAAGTCCGGAACCAAAGAGGTGTTTGCCGAAGATCAATTGTCCTCAAACATTTATTTTCCATCGGCGGAAATAAGGAAGAAGGGGAAATTTTTCCCGTAGTTTCGGTCAATTTTAAAAATTATTGAGGAAATTTTAAGAGCCGATATCTCGCAAACCATTGCGATTTGGTCAAAAATTTCACCAGATTCGTGCATTTCAGGTACGTTTTAGTAAAAAAGTGATTTTCTTTCCCGGGGCCACGGAAACTAAACACTTGCCGGCCAAGGAATCCAGTTTCTTTATTCATAAAATTACATTTATTAATTTAGACTTTCAGTCTGTGACTTTCCAACACTTTGAAAATATCCGTAATGGCCTTAACGTGTTCCTCTAGGGAAGTACTAAAAATCAAGATATCGTCGAGGTAAACGACGCAAACTTTAGGCGTGTTTTTTTGTACTGCGGTGAGGGTTAATTGGGGGCTATCCGGGTTAACTTACACACATTACACAAACAACTAAGGTATGTTGTTTGTGTAATTTGTGTAAGTTAACCTGGATAGCCCCCAATTAACCTGCACCGCAGTACAAAAAAACACGCCTTTTATTGATAAAATCTCACAAAATCTCATTCATGAGACGCTGAAACGTTGCCAGAGCAATTTTGAGCCCAAATGGCATGCGAATAAATTCATATTGGCCATGCGGTGTTACGAAGGCAGTCTTCTTTCTGTCTTCTTCTTTTACAGGGATCTGGTGGTAGCCTTTGGCCAGATCAATTGTTGTAAATATTGTGCCCTTCCCAGTTTTCCTAGTATGGACTCAATATTTGGCAAAGGAAACTTGTCATCGATGGTGACTTCGTTTAATTTCCGATAGTCGATGACTAGCCTAAATTTTTTCTCCCCGGAATTGTCTGTTTTCTTTGGAATTACTATTAAAGGACTTGAGTACTTTCAGTTACTCTTCCTTATTATCCCTTGTTTTTCCATTTCCGCAATTTGTCGACGAACTTCCTCTTCGTATTGCGGAGGAGATCTGTACAACCTTGAGTTGATTTGTTGATCTGTGGTTGTAGGAATTTCGTGTTCTATACTAGGTGTGCTAGTAAGTTGATCTCCTTCTTTGAAGAAGATCTTTTCGAATTTTTTGATTATCCCCGTTACTTTTTGATACTCTTCAGTGTTCAGATGGTCTAACTTTAAATGTTTCATGTAATTGTATTCGATTTGTTCTAAAGTACATATTTCGTTAATTATATATGGATTATTGGAAAACTTTATTATTTGTCCGTTTAGAGTGATTGTCTTATTTTCAAGATCAATCACGGCACCAAGTTTGTCCAATAAATCTATACCAACTATGAAATCATATTTCCTGTTAGTGAGGTCCCTAACTTTCCACCTAATTTTTATTTCGGCTGGAATTTTCAATTCGGCAGGAGCGGACGTGTGAACTTCATAATCGGATCAGTGATTTGGCTCCTCAGAGATAGTTGCTGGATGGCTGCTGCTAGTTGCCCAACTTGTGTATCCCTCGTTTGATTGGACACTAACTGTTGAACTGCTGTCGCTAGTTGCGCAATTTGGTCCTCCTACTCCCGCATTTTACTTTCCATTTCCAACACTTTCTGCTCCATGTTTTCGTCGGATGCACTTATGTTTCGATTATAGCACTTGTCTCTCCCTTCTCTTCTTTTATTATTAAAATTTTCACTTTTTTCCGCCACTTTATGGTTATTAAAATAGCTGACTCACGAAGGTTGTGCTTCGAGGCCAGAAGCGAGTTTTCTTAAAATTCTGCTTATTGGGCAATGCAATTCCCTTTTAAATTTATTAGCTGACTCACGAAGTTTGTACTTCGAGGCCAGAAGCGAATTTTCTTAAAATTCTGCTTTTCGGGCAATGCAATTCCCCTTTTAAATTATTTATTATTTATTACGCGGGGATTCCTTCGCGGCTTTTCCCGTTTTATTCGAATTTTGTTATTAATTACGCGGGGATACCTTCACGGCTTTTCCCGTTCTGTTCAAATTTAGTTTCCCGACTGCGCCAGTTGTCGTTGCCGGTGACGGAACGCAAAAAAAATAATAATCCGAGTTTTATGAGAACAGTACTTTATTCTGACTTCAAATAGGTCGTATACAAATGTATCAAATCGCGGGGCTAGACTAGGCGAGAAGTTAAAATATGTTACTGTCCCATTTATGCATTTTTGCATGCTGTGTCAGCAAGTGGTTTCAAGTAATTGGGAATTGAAAATAAGTAAATCTTCCCACGCAGTATCGGATGTTACAGACTTTATTTTTGTGGAATGCGACGCTGTCGTATACATAACTAGCTTTTAATAGCCGATTATTTTCCAACTTATGTAAAGACATGGGATCAGAATATCATCTTTTGTTGTTACATGCAGAAGTAGGATGGCTGTCAAGAGGGCAGAGCCTGAAGAGATTGCTTTCTTTGAAAAATGAGGTTCTTATAAAATATTTCTAATTGAACACAAATCTGATCTCGCTGCTAATTTCAAAAATAATTACTGGCTATGCAAACTGTGCTACTTGGCAGATATTTTTGACAAGTTAAATGATCTTAATTTGTAACTTCAAGGTAAAAATACCAACGTATTTACCTTGAATTCTAAAATTGAGGGTTTTGATAAAAAAATAAAAATTTGGAAGAAAAGGGTTGAAAATGGTTCTTTGGAAATGTTTTCGTCAGTCGACAATTTTGTAATGGAAGAAGCTAATTGTAAATCTTCTATTTTAAAAATCATTGAAGACAATTTAAACTCAATGGAGTCACAGTTTTCAAAGTACTTCTCATTGGATTTTGATTTAAAGAAATCATTATGGATACAGAATCCATTTTTGGTAGAAATTGATGATACAAATCATCTACGATACGAAGCACAAAATGAATTTGCTGATTTGACAACCGATTCGAATTTGAGGCTGGAGTTTCCTAAAAAATCCCTAACAGAATTCTGAATCGGAGTCAGAAATGAATTCCCGGTAATGTCCGAACTGGCATTGAATGTTCTCTTACCGTTCAGCACCACGTACTTGTGCGAAATGACATTCTCAGTGTTAACTTCCATTAAATCCAAATACCGTTCAGCACTAATTAATGTTGAAAATGCCTTGCGTCCAGCTGTATCAAATATTCCACCCAGATTTGGAAAATGATGTAATCAGAAACAAGTCCAGCCTTCGCATTAAACATTTCTGTTGCAGTTTTTTTTGTTATGTATGAAATATGTTTCTTTTTAATTTTGTTATGCACATTTTTATGTTAAGAATTTTTTTACTTTTTGATTGGAAGGAATGTATTTATTTTATAAAAAAAAAAATATTGGCATTTTTTTTTATTTTATTTGAAATCGGGGGTCGCGAAATTTTATGGACGTTGAAATGGGGTCGTGGATGAAAAAAGGCTGGGAAGCCCATAGAGGGGAAATGAAGGTCGAAAATTTTTTTCGTCTGGTATAGGCAAGTGGGATATCGTAAGAAAGGTATCGTCGAGTACATTCCATTTCTGGAATTTTTTTTTAATTTGAAGAAACGGGAAAAGAGGGAGAGGGGAAAATATGTCATCCGAGTTTGTCCCCCCCCTTGAATTTCGAAACTGTTACATTTAGAAATATAAAAGAAATTAAAGTCAAATTTTGTTTATCGACTGGTATAGGCAAGTCGGGTGTAGATCGTAATTTGTCCCCCTTTGCATTTCGAGACCGTTACACTTAGAAAAATGAAAACTTTCAGGAAGGTGGGTTCCGAATAGCATATAAAACGGGAAATAATGGAATTTGTATATCTCCTCAAAATAGGTTAATAATAGTTTATTTCCATAGTTGCAGTTAGCGCACCCCTGCATCCCTTAAACACGTCCGAGATAAAAAGTACTGATAAATACTGATGGCCAAGGATAACCAACATCATAGGCAATAATATGTTTTAAGTGACCTTAATTTCGACTCTGTGTGGTCATCCCCCCCCCCCCCCCTTCCACCCGGTAAAGTTGGCCAATGAAGACGCAGCGCCCGCAACCAATCTTTACCCTTTCAAAAATGATTAATTAAATAACTGCAATTCGCACTACGAAAAACAACAAACAACATGAAAGTAGTACTCACACCTATGAGGCCGGTAGGTGTATTTTTTGAGTGGATACTAGAAAATCTGACGGCGGATGGAAGATCGTCATTGCAAGAGAAACCTAAAGACAATGCCAGGATTTATAAGGTCGCAGCCCAAAGGAGAAGAAACGCTCGAGAGATTCAGGCGGCAAAGTACGCTGAAAACTCACAAGGAGTACTACTGGTTGAAGACTCAGCAATCTGTAGCAGAATGCGTGAGTACTTTGACGAACTTTTGAACGAAGAATTTCCGCTAGAAGCTTTTCAAGCTGTGGAGCCAAACACCACTGATATCGCTGATTTTTCGGTGGAGGAGGTGATGAAGGCAATGATGCAGATGAAACGCGGAAAGGCAGTCGGACCGGACCAAATAAAATACCTTTGGAATTTTGGTTGAAGATGAATCATGTCGGGCTTAGATGGCTCACTGTTCTTTTCAACAAAATTAAAAGAGTGCAACCGATGCCTGACGCTTTCAGAAAAAGCTTCCTTCTCCCGTTTTATAAGAACAAGGGTGACTCACGCAAGCTCAACAACTATAGGGCAATCAAGTTAACATCTCACACATTGAAGACTTACGAGCGGATTGTCTGCAATCGATTGAAAGAGATTGTACGGTTGGATGACAATCAATGCGGCTTTGTGGAGGGTCGGTCCACAGTCGATGCCATTCAGTGCAAACGTGTTACGATGGAAAAGCATCGCGATGCACGTACGGACTTACACTTTGTGTTCATCGATTTGGAAAAAGCCTTCGACAGAGTTCCTCGTGATCTGATATAGGTGGCTCTAAGAGCAAGGTCCCCGAGGCATATGGCAAGATGATACAAGACATGTACGATGGGGCAACTACTAAATTTAGATGCACAGCTGGTGAGTCTGAAGAATTTCCGGTTAAAGTCGGAGTTCACCAAGGCAGTGTATTGAGTCCTTTGCTCTTCAGCATCATCATGTTCTGTTTATTAACACTTATCTCTGGAGGCCTGGAAATATCCCTTCTCTTCGCCGATGACATTGCCCTGGGTAGCAAAGACATCGTTGCTTTGCAGGCTGCACTGAATAAGTGGTTTCAGAAACTGGATGATCATGGACTGAGGATTAGCATACCAAAGACTGAGTATCTTTGCTGTCCTTTCTCAGATCCAGAGACACCGATACCAGATATCTACATTAAAGGAGAGCAGTTGAAGTCCTGTACAAGGTTCAAATATCTGGGCTCGATGGTCAAAAAAGAAGCTACCTGCGATGACGACATCAAAGATCGCATCAGTGTCGGTTGGAGGAAGTGGCGAGAAAACTCTGGAGTTTTCCGCGACAAGAAAATGTCACGAAAGCTTAAGGGCAAGTTGTACAAAACGGTCGTTCGTCTCGAACTCATGTATGCGTCTGAATGCTGGACTATGTACAAGACATATGAAAGCAAAATGACTGCGACCGAGATGAAAATGCTACGGATGTCAGTTGGTGTGAGCAAAAAGGATCATATCAAAAGTACCTACATCCGATGCAGCTTGTTTGTTGAGCAACTGATCACTGAAAAGCTCGAAGATCGTCGTATGGATTGATATTGCCACGTTCTAAGGCGTCCGCCTGAGAACCCTGTCATGAAGGCACTATCAACGAATGTTCCATTTGCTGGACCCAAACACCGAGGCAGACGGAAACACACATGAATCGATCAGATGAAAAAGCAACAGCAACGCGTTAGTCCTGGCGATGATACGATCCAAGACCGTGCTGCCTGCA
Source organism: Chloromyia formosa (assembly GCA_964017055.1). Taxonomy (NCBI): domain Eukaryota; kingdom Metazoa; phylum Arthropoda; class Insecta; order Diptera; family Stratiomyidae; genus Chloromyia; species Chloromyia formosa. The sequence goes on along the minus strand of OZ024813.1, from coordinate 75,194,706 downwards.
GAAGGAAGCTGAGATTATACCGCCAGAATGGGCGAAGTGCCAACACCACAGGCAGAGCAACGCGAAGTCGCAGAGTGGTATGAAAGGGCAAGGAAGAAGAAGAAGGGGAGGTAGGCGTTCCCTTGACCTGATCATGCCCATTTTCAATACCATCCAACTAGATCATATTGCCAACATTTGACCAAAATTTCAAGGCTCTAGCTTCATTCTATCGACTGGACAGACAGACAGACATGTCTTAATCGAATCAGGAGGTGACCCTGATCATTTATGTATATACATTGCTGTACCTCCAGAGCCTCCTTTAAGGTGTTACATATTTTCGTCGTGACAATAACAATATACCCTATACTTAAAGTCTAGGGTATAATAAAGTCTAGGGTATAATCACAAAGTCGACCGGACGTCATTGCAAAGGCAATTAAATCTCAGCTCGCCTTCACATGAGTCATAAACCACCATCGAATTCATCACTTTGGTTATTGCATGGCATAACAAGCATTGCCCACTTACTCATGGCAAAGCAGATAAAAAGCGTGTATGTATGTATTTAAGGTGACAACAATAGACATAAAAGGTGTATTGTATTGTTGATTATCGACCCAACTTAAAAGGTCTATTGTGTTTTTTATTATTGACCCGACTTTCTGAATGAAACCTTTTAAGTTCTAATATTCGTTGATGATTTAAGAAAACCATTTTTACTGTAAACTTTGATCAAGTAGCATGTCTGTATTGAAGTCCTACATAAAATAGTGAGATTTTTGAAAATTTTGCTTACCAAATTTTTGTTAAATGGGTATCCTCTCTCACTAGTTTCTATTGGATTTTAGCCATGGTAACTGTTTTGCCCTGGTTTACACGGACGATTTTCAAATTATATCGGGCTTTTCTCGTTTCATCGCTCGCCTTTACTTTGGATACACTTTAGTAAGAAAATTGTTCAACGTTTACCGGTTTACTCACAAGATTATAATTTTGCAGCCTAAATTGGAATACAACGTTTCCGGCAGTAACCGTCTGTGAAATTTATAATGGAGAGAAAAATTGGGATATTAGCGAAAACTATTTTGGAGTTGGACGCGATCATCGTATTGACGATTACGTAGCAGATATAACGTTTTTTAGTGGAAAGTGTCATACATGTTCTTACTGTGAAGATATCGCTTGTCCAACTAACTTTGATGAACTTATAGGCAATGTAAGTATGATTGCCATTGAAGCATTATTTTACGTTTGTAAAAATTCCAACCAACTCGCATTATAGGCCAAATTACTTAATCTGACCCAGATCTGAAAGTCACATACACATACTAAAGACATTTCGAGTGAAGTGCTCGGATCAGATTAAGTAGTTTGACTTTATTTCCCCTACTATATTTTGATGAAAATTGTAGCTAATAGATTTAAGACGTATCAATCAAACAATTTTAGAGCTCGCGCACACGGCAAACTTTTTAGTTCACAGAAAAACTAAATAGTTTAGTCAGAAAAATAGAACACACTGTGGTTTATGAGACCGCGCACACAGCGATAACTAAATAGTTTAGTCTGCTGTGTGCGCGGTCTCATACATCGCCCGTTGTTCTATTTTTCTGACTAAACTATTTAGTTTTTCTGCATTTTTTCCGTGTGCGCGAGCTGTTATGTTACTCGTACCATGTTGAAGATAACTTAAATCGTTTAGTCCGATGCTGTGCGTTTGTCTGGGCAGATTCCATAATACGATCTAGATCAAGTTTGGTACGTAGATTCCTTGGGTGATTCTCGGTGGTTGGTAATTTGGTGGGAGTCATAACTGGCCACTGATTATGCAAACGTGGCCGTGCGGAGGGACGGGCGAAGTGGCGAAGCGCCACTTGCAGAGGGCGACAAAAATGAATTTGACATTTGATAATTTCAATAGCGCATTTCAAAAGGGATATTTGCACAAATTTATACAAAGACCGCGAGAGTGACAAATCCAGGCATCTCATTGGACGAAGCTATTTATAATTACCATAACGTAACATATGGATATTATCTTATATCTTAATATATATAAAAATGAAACCTGAATATAGAGGGCTACGCCCGCAATCCGAGGGTTTTGTAGCAAGCGCTTATTATGGTATATAAATATCGGCTCCTTGCTCTTATTGATAAAACTCAGATGGATAAAAAAAAACATAATTAAAATGTCTTACTCGCTTACATTTTACATGACAATTCATATTACGTGTTTGTAACGAAATATAGAAAATATTATTGTCTAAGGTGTTGGTTATCGTTGGCCATCAGTACTCTTGACCTCGAACGTGTCTAAGGAATGCAGGGGTGTGCTAACTGTAACTATAGAAATAAACTATGATATTATTGACCTATTCTGAGAAGATATACAGATTCAATTATTTTCCATTTTTTTCGGAACCCACCTTCCTGTAAGTTTTCATAATTCTAAGTATAACGGTCTCGAAGGGGGAAGGGGACCAATTACGAACTAATATTTTCTCCTATCCCAATGTTCCCCTTTCTATAAATTTCAAGAAAATGCGAAAAAATGGAATGTACTCAACATTACCTTTCTCTCGACACCTCACTTGCCTATACCAGTCGATAAAAAAAATTGACCTTAATTTCGCCTCTATGTGGACACCGCCCCCCCCCCCCCTCCCTCCACCCGCTGAAGTTGTATTAGTCAGCGCCCCAACCAATCTTTTCTTTACCCTTTCAAAAATGATTAATTAAATAACTGCAATTCGCACTACGAAAAACAACATGAAAGTAGTACTCACACCTGTTTGGAATTGATGCCACATCCCGCGACAGCGGATATAAAGGAAAAGGGACCACACAGGACCATTTCATCCAACACCAAAAAGGGACCACACGGGAATTACGCCTGGTCTATTTATAGATTCGAGGCCACTTGCCGTCGATCCTTCATGAACGAGAAGAAGACACTTGTTGCTTAGCGTTATCCGGGTACAGTCAGCATCACGACCGTTCGCGTGCATTGCTTTTGTTCGTTAAGAAATTAAAATCATTATTATTGTTATTTGTCGTTGTACTATAGTATCGTAGCTTATCCCTACATTTAATAAATCGATTAAATTGTAAAGTTGTGTTTTCGTGGTGTACTATAGTACTGGTCCGTCGAGTAGTTTCTTACAAGATATTGTGGTTCGTCTAGTTGTGTCGTTAAGAGACATTTTTGGTCCGTCGAGCCGGATAAGTGGCTTTCTTACGTGGAAAAGAACTACATTAGTGACTTGTTTGTGAAAATTGGGTAATTAGCTTCATTTGTGATTTTGTTTGTGAACAATTTGTAAAAGGAATTCAGTAGTGATTTTCGTTGTGTGAACATTTTGCTAATATTTTGAGTTAATTTCACTTGGGAAATCGCATTGGCGATTTTGGATCCGTGAGCAAGAAAATTTGCGAGTGACGCTGTGCACATAAATTGATTGGTAAGTCCTAATTCCCACATCCTTACGTAAAATCCCCTCCTTAGACAATATATCTATTGAGATTTCGAGTACTATTCGAGTACAACATTGTTTATAGTTTTGTTCTTCAAGTCTACCAGAAAAGTTTGTTGGAAAATTAATACAATGGATGCGTTATACAACAAACAAAAGCTAGCTACCGAACAGTTGGCATAGTTGGTAACCAGTTTGCAAACTTGTTCACAAGAAAAGAAAACTGCCAGTTTTCTCAAACGATGGATAGGAAAGGTGGAATCCCTTTTATAGGACTATCTAGCTGTACACCGGGATATCTTAAAGAAAAGTTCTAGTGGTTTAACGGAAGTGGAAAATCCGTACTTTCAAAACCACGAGTATACCCATTTCTAGCTAGAATGTCTGGAATTCTTAGCAGAGATGGAAGAGAGTCTGGGTAGTTTGCAATCAGACTCTAATAACAGTAACAAAGATGGTCCAAATCGAGTTTTCGAAAGCGATGTGAAGCTACCACGAATTTCTTTGCCGAAATTCGATGGGGAGTACGATTCGTAGCCAGCATTGAAGGACCTCTTTGTGTCGTTGATTCATCGGAAGGAGTCAATCTCCAAGGTGGAAAAACTGCACTATCTCAAGTGTAGCCTCTCTGGTGAGGCAGAACGTCTGCTGAGACCGTTCCAAGTGACAGAAGGGAACTACGACATAGCGTGGAACCTTCTTCTCGAACGCTTTGACAATCCAAACGCTTTGTTTAACAATCAGTTTAAAAAGATTTTCAATTTAGGAAACGCTATGGAAGCAGCTTCCTCCATCAAAGGTCTATTGGACAAGGTGACTGAATTTACAAAAAATGTTGAAAATCTCAACATAAAGAACGTTTGGCATTCAATGGTCATTTACTTGGCAACTCAACATCTTCCTCCTACAACACGCGAGATGTGGGAGCAAAGGCAAGCTGCCACAAAGGAACAATCAACGTTGGAAGAGCTGCAAGCATTACTAGCAATTCGTTTTCGTGCTTTAGAGGCTGCTGGATCGTCCTCTTCAAACAACCGATCTTCGGATTCAAGGCGATCAAGGCGCCCACAAGATAGAAATAGTCCGCAACGCATTAATGGTTTTCACTCTGGCACTTTTCGGCAATCTTGCATCGTATGCAAAGAGGATCATCATTTAATGAAGTGTCCACGGTTTTCCCAGGCTGATGCATCAGAAAGGTTTACCATTGTCAAACGAAACAATCTTTGTCTTAATTGTTTGGTTTATGGTCATCTGGTAGCCAATTGTCCAAGTACACGTAAATGTTTCAAATGTCAAAAGGCTCACCACACTATGCTACATAGAGAAACCATACAAAACGCCACACAACCTTTGACTGCTGCTCAGCCACTAAGCTCATTGAACGCTATAGCCACTGAACAGCGTTCCTTTGGCAATCGCAACGTCGGACAAGTTTTATTAGCGACCGCATGGGTTAAAGTTGCTTCGCCCAAGGGAACAGTGCACCTGCGAGCACTACTTGATCAAGGTTCCCAAGCCACTTTTATCACTGAGGACGCCGTACAGAAATTAGGCTTGCAGAAGAAAACTCATAGAGCTAATGTCTTCGGCATCGGATTAGCAAACGCTCAAACCACATCTGGAATTATTAGAACGCAAATACTACTCAATAACGATGAATTGTATTTCATGGAAGCACTTGTTCTCCCGAAAATAACGAACCTAGTCCCAAATCGATACATCCAAATCGAAAAGTTGAAAAATTTCCCTGATGTAACGTTAGCAGATCCACATTTCAACGTTCCCGGAAAGATAGATTTGTTGCTCGGTGCTGATACGTATGCACAACTAATTTTGGCTGATGTTATAAATCTTGAAGACGGTCCTTTGTTGCAGAATACCCGGCTTGGTTGGATAATATCCGGTAGAATTGAAGCAGAAAGTGGACCTTCGGTTCAATCTTCGGTTCAATCTTTCAGTAAACAATGATCTTAGTGAACAGTTGAAAAAGTTTTGGGAATTAGAAGAAGTGACGTACATTGAACAACCTTCGAAGGAAGACCTTTATGCGGAAGAGTATTATAGAAACACAGTATGTCGTAGCACTTCTGGGCGATATACTGTTCGATTGCCGTTCAAGAGTATTCAAGCGAAGAACGAATTGGGAAAGTCTCGATATTCTGCCATCTCCTCTTGGAAGCACATGGAGCGTAGGATGGAAAGTAACCCGATTTTGAAAAGGGAATATTTGGATTGTCTTCAAGGATAAATCGAATCAGGGTATTTGAGCCCAACCAAGAAGACCGATGACACGGACACTATTCAACACGGTCATTACTTAGCGCATCACGCCGTGTACAAGGAGAGTAGCACCACTAAAACGAGAGTGGTATTCGATGCGTCTTGTAAAACAAGCACATACAACGAAACACTGCTCTCTGGCCCAGCACTCCAAAATGATATGCTATCAGTGCTCACACGGTGGAGAACTTTCGAATTTGCCGTTGTCGGTGACATTAAACAGATGTTCCTACAGATAAACCTTCACGCTGACGATACTAACTATCAACGAATTATACTGCGATCAAATGAGGATATTCGCGATTATCGACTGACAACCGTCACATTTGGATTAACTGGCGCCCCATTTCTAGCCATTCGGACTTTGCATCAGCTGGCCATCGATGAAGGAGTGAATTATCCCCTTGCCGCAGAATCCGTGCGGAACGAATTTTATGTGGACGACGTACTTTCCGGAGGACATTCTACCGAGGAAGCGATTCGAAAACGTGACGAATTAGTACAGATGCTCAGGGCAGGAGGATTTCATTTGAGGAAATGGATGTCCAATATGCACGGATTGTTAGATGGAATACCAATTGAGGATATTGAATCAATCGACATTTTGGATCTTGATCTGGATTTAGGATACAAATCGTTGGGACTTCTATGGCACCCTTCATCCGACACCTTTGCGTACCGTATTCAACCAAACAACTGGAAGACTGACGGGGAAATTACGAAACGATTAATTTTGTCTGACATTGCTCGACTGTATGACCCATTTGGTTGGATAGCCCCTGTAACGATTAGAGCTAAAATGCTGATGCAAACGCTGTGGAAACTTGGAGTAAATTGGGACGAAAGTTTGCCGGAGGATACGTTAAAAGACTGGATGGACATTAAGAAGAATTTAACGCAGCTTGGTACGCTTCGAATTCCGTGTTGGATGTCAACGTACAGCGATTCAACCATTGAATTACACGGTTTTTGCGACGCATCGTTGGAAGCCTACGCAGCAGCTTTATACGTCGTCTCGCGACAAGGCAACCAAACAAAAGTAATGATTGTTATGGCCAAAACGAAAGTAGCACCCAATCGAAAAGAAACGATTCCTCGGTTGGAGTTATGTGGAGCGGTACTATTAGCGAATTTGGTGAGCAAATTTAAGAAAACTTTCCCCCAACACCTCGAAGTCTCGAACACATTCTTATGGTCGGATAACGAGACAGTTCTAGCATGGCTGAGAGGACAACCTAGTAAATGGAACACATTCGTCGCCAATAGAACTACGCAGATTTTCGAAAAGGTGGCTAATACGACTTGGAGATATATTCCTGCAGCCGACAATCCTGCTGATTTGGCCACACGGGGAATTGATACCAAACACTTGGTCGATAGCCAATTGTGGTGGAGTGGTCCGTCATGGCAACAGAGAGAGGAATATTGGCCTCGTAGCAGCAACATTCCGTCAACCGAATTAGAAAAGAAAAAGACTTCCATAAATTGTTTTGTGACGAGCTCTGATAAGGATGACCTTGCAACTATCATCGATAAATTTTCGTCACTCACTCGACTTATCAGAACTACTGCATACTGCTTGCGTTTTCGAAGACTTGCGGGGAAACTCTGTAGTTACAAGGGACATTTGACCACTAACGAATTGGAGAATTCTAATATAATTTGGATTAAATTCGCTCAACAATCTGCATTCGCGTCCGAAATTAAATCTTTACTGCAAAGAAACCATTGCATTGTTCTAGTAAATTATTATGCCTAAATCCCACCCTGGACGAAGAGGGATTATTAAGAGCTAGTGGACGACTTGGCAACTCAAATTTAAGCGATAACGAAAAGGAGTCTATCATTTTGCCTGCGAATGGACGATTTACGGAGCTGGTGTTGGAAAAGATACACAAAACGACATTACATGGAGGCACACAGTTGATCTTAACTACGATTCGAAGACGATATTGCATTCTGAATGCTCGAAACGCTGTCAAGGGAGTCATATATAAATGCATCGCTTGTTTCCGTACTAAACCGAAAATAGTGCCTCAATTGATGGGAAGTTTGCCTGCATCTCGCGTAAATATTTCGCGACCCTTTTCGCACGTCGGAGTAGACTATTGTGGAACATTCAACATCAAAGACAGAAGAGGACGAGGAGGAAAAGTTCACAAAGGCAATATCGCAGTGTTTGTATGTTTAGCTGTGAAGGCCATGCACATTGAATTGGTGAACGATCTCACAACTCAAGCCTTCATCGCAGCCTTTAAACGATTTGTGGGACGCCGTGGACTATGCAGCGATATCTATAGCGATTGCGGCTCAAATTTCATTGGCGCTGACGCCGAGTTAAAGAAAATCGCTAAGATCAACAACGCAACCGCGGAGTCATTAGCCAATGAAGGGATTACATGGCACTTCAACCCACCAGCCTCCCCACATTTTGGAGGTTTATGGGAAGCTGGTGTGAAATCGGTTAAGCAGCACTTACATCGAGTTCTTCGAAATACGACCTTAACCTACGAGGAATTTATCACAACGCTTACGCAAATTGAAGCATGCCTGAATTCTCGACCTCTCTGCGCAATGTATGACGATCCAGCAGACGCAACAGCGTTGACACCGGGACATTTTTTGATCGGCGACACCTTATTGAACGTTCCTGAATCGAATTTGTTGGATAAAAACATTAATCGGTTGGATCGATGGCAGTTCACGGAACGGTTATCTCAGAATTTCTGGAATAGATGGAGCCAGGAATATTTAACGAGACTACAACAACGTCCGAAATGGCTCTCTCGTCAGACAAATCCTCAAGTTGGCGACCTGTGTTTGCTTAAGGAAGGCAAATTTCCACCGTATCGTGGGCCACTAGCGAAAATAGTTGCTTTGCATCCGGGAAAGGATTCACTGGTACGAGTCGTAAGCATTTTGCTAAATGGGAGCACACTTAAACGAAGTATCATGAAAATCGCCTTACTCCCAATCCAAACTTCACAGTCGAAACAATAACTTCCCCTTCCTAGTCTTCCCCTTCCTTTGTCAGTCAATTTATTTTAACAGTACGAAGGTAGCGGGGAACACCCAACATAGTTGGGTGAACTTCACCCTGCCAGAATCTCATGCACACGCGAAATTATGGACCACATTGACACTATATATTGGTGAAAGGACTACATACATACTACTATCATTATTACATTATTACTATCATTATCAATTGGCATACTTATTGATACATTTTAATTTCAGAAGACAATTCCCAGTTTCAATTCAATCATAGGATTATCGTCGAACTGTTCTGGAATTATTTTCCAGCGGGGGCAGAATGTTTGGAATTGATGCCACATCCCGCGTTAGCGGATATAAAGGAAAAGGGACCACACAGGACCATGTCATCCAACACCAAAAAGGGACCACACGGGAATTATGCCTGGACTATTTATAGATTCGAGGCCACTTGCCGTCGATCCTTCATGCACGAGAAGAAGACACTTGTTGCTTAGCGTTATCCGGGTACAGTCAGCTTCACGACCGTTCGCGTGCATTGCTTTTGTTCGTTAAGAAATTAAAATCATTGAGTGCGTTCAGAAGGTGGCAAAAGAGCAGAAACCGCTCGCGAGCAGCTCTGCAACTGCTCGCGAGCAGCTCCGGAGCTGCTCGGTTTGGAGTCTGCACCTGCTGAACGCTACTTCTCCAGCTGACAAATCGACCAGCTGAAATCTGACGATGACAATTTTAGACGTCAAGTGCCGAAAAGTGGAAAATACATGAATCCCACGCTGTCCATTACAAAAATCACGAACAACGAGAAAACAAATTCAAAAGCACCCGAAAACCAAAGAACTAGAAGCCGAAAACGGCGAAAACACAACAACCAATTTGATAACTGTCAAAACTCGGAAACTCGCAACTTGAGCGTGAGGTTGAAAAAGAAGAAGAAGAACCTGAGCACTGAGCACTGATCAGTGAGCAGAAATATTTCTTGCTCGGTGAAATTTGATCATGCTCACCCGAGCAGAAGTTGCTCGGTCACTTCTGAACCCGCTCGTTCTGAACATGTTCGCTGAGCGGAAGTTGCTCAGTTCCTTCTGAACGCACACATTATTATTGTTATTTGTCGTTGTACTATAGTATCGTAGCTTATCCCTACATTTAATAAATCGATTAAATTGTAAAGTTGTGTTTTCGTGATGTACTATAGTACTGTTCCGTCGAGTAGTTTTTTACATGATATTGTGGTTCGTCTAGTTGTGTCGTTAAGATACACACCTATGAGACCGGTGGGTGTATTTTTTGTGTGGATAGTGTCGAAATGCCTAACTTTAAATGAATGTACTATTATTAAATATTATGTGATTGTAATGAAACTTAGAGACATTATTGCCCATGGTGTTGGCTATTATCGGCTATCAATATTTTTGACCTGTGATGCGTTTAAGGGGTGTGCTAACTGCAACTAATGAAATATACTATTATTAACCTTTTTTGATGAGATATCAAAATTCTACGATGTTTAGTTTTCTATGTTAGTGAAATGCCACTTTGCAGCGAATTTTTATATTTCTAAGTATAACGGTCTCGAAATGCAAGGGGGGGGGGGGGGGCAAACTCGGATCACATATTTTCCCCTCTACCTCATTTCCCCTTTTTTCAAATTTGATTAAAATACCAAAAATGGAATGTACTCGGTGTTACCTTTCTTATGATACCCCACTTGCCTATACCAGATGAAAAAAAAATTTGACCTTCACTTCCCCTCTATGGGGACCTCCCCTTAAAGTCAGCCTATTACAACGAATCGCTTTCTCCGGCGAATTATAATAATTCTACATATTCCCACAAAATTTCTTAAATGTAGCTTCGGCGGTTCATGAGATATTTCATGGACAGACAGACGGACAGACGGACGCATGACCGATTTCATAAGGGTTTTGTTTTTACTACAAAACCCTAAAAAACATTGGTGCATATGTTGCTGCTTTTATAACACTGGAACCACCAAAGCTATCCACTTCATATTCACAACATATGTTCATTTCGTTCTCCGATAACTTTTTTTTTGTATCCGGCAGATGGCACTGGAGTGGAGTTATTTACAAAATTCTTATTAAAGGTCCAATTTGGCTCAAATTCACAACATATGTTATTTAAATAAGAGTAAAGTTGTTGACAAAATTTCGACCCAGTAGGATAATCTTGAAAATGTGTTTAGGTCTTATTTCATCCAGTGTATGCAGATTTGACATTTCAGTATTCATTATTTGAATTTAGCAAAATTGTTGCGCATACATTTAATCACTTTTTAAATTCAATTGTGTTAAATTTCTTTTGTACCACTTTTTTAATTCAATTTTGTTAAACTTAAATAGGTAAAATACTGAAATTTTACAAATTAGTGAATTTTGAGTGCTACTTAAATTATGTTCGGTGCCCAAAGCATATGTTTACGACGTAACCAACGATACATTTCACTTTTATTCTTTTACAGATTTGACATTAAACAATTCATTTATTTATATATTTTATATATTATATATTGAATTTAATGTTTAAACTTTTCTGTTGAGTTCACAATGTGTTAGCTTTCGAACGGCATATAAATTTCAACGACTGGATTTTACAATTTTCAGCAAAGAACAAAGACTTGGTCACGAGATAGAAACAACGACTCAAACATGGTGAATCTAAAGGCGGACGTACACGTGCGTCCAAAATTTACGTGCTTAAGTTTAGTATGCACAAATATGTAGTAGTTTTCGTTATGAACTGCATAGCTGCGTCGGTAACGTGGTGGACATGAACATGCTCGATGCAGTCCCGGGTTCTAGTTCCCGTCGTGTCGGGAGTTTCTTTTTTTTAGGGTTTTGTAGTAAATCGGTCATGCGTCCGTCTGTCTGTCTGTCCATGAAATATCTCACGAACCGCTGAAGCTACATGCATTAAATTCGGTGAAAATATGAAGAATTACTATAATTCTCTGGAGAAAGCGATGCGTCGTAATAGGTACTTTAAGGGTGGAGGGGGGGGGGGGGGGGTTCCATAGAGGGGAAATGAAGGTCGAAATTTTTTTTCGTCTGGTATAGGCAAGTGGGATATCGTAAGAAAGGTATCGTCAAGTACATTCCATTTTTGGAATTTTTTTCAAATTTGAAGAAACAGGAAAAGAGGGAGAGGGGAAAATATGTCATCCGAGTTTGTCCCCCCCCTTGAATTTCGAAACCGTTACATTTAGAAATATAGAAAGAAAAGAAAGAAATTAAAGTCAAATTTTGTTTATCGACTGGTATAGGCAAGTCGGGTGTTGTGAGAAAGGTAATGTTGAGTACATTTTATTTCTGGCATTTACTTTAAATTTGAAGAAAGGGGAACAGTGAGGGAGGAGAAAATATTAAAATAGATCGTAATTTACCCCCCCTTGCATTTCGAGACCGTTACACTTAGAAAATGAAAACTTTCAGGAAGGTGGGTTCCGAATAGCATATAAAACGGGAAATAATGGAATTTGTATATCTCCTCAAAATAGGTTAATAATAGTTTATTTCCATAGTTGCAGTTAGCGCACCCCTGCATCATTTAAACACGTCCGAGATAAAAAGTACTGATGGCCAAGGATAACAACCATCATAGGCAATAATATGTTTTAAGTTTCATTACAATCACTTAATGTGAATGGGCATGTAAGATACTATATGATATTTCAGACATTTTTATTATGTTTTTTTTATCCATCTAAGTGGTACCAAGAAAAGCAAGGAGCCGATACTTGCGTACAAATATAAGTGCTTGCTGCAAAACCCTCGGATTGCGGGCGTAGCCCTCTATATTCCGGTTTCATTTAGCATTGAAGTGTATATTGGGAGCGAATAATATAGAAAGTGACCAGAAAAGTGACAAAAAGGAAAACAAAGTAGTTCTAATGCAAGCCATAGACGCACGTACTAATCCGTCGGATTGGTCGGACGTCAACCACTGATACGCGAACCGTATTCATACAGTTTTACTCGAGAAAAGTACTCAAACAAGTCATTCACTACCGCCGCGACGCGCTCCGCAGAAGTGTACAGAGACAGCCCGCGCGACTACCTTTTCTGACCCTATATTGTAGTTATTATTTGGGTTGGCTGTGAGTTCGTGTCGAGCTCGATGCTCAACACAAAGAACCCGACTCTGACCCAGACCCGACCCAACAACAATTTCAATATAGAGTCCGACCGGTATTTGAATAGGCGAATTGTTTTGAATGAACGATTACTGTGTGTGTACTACTGTCGATGTCTGTTCACGGGTTTCACATATCACAGGTCAACAACTACATCCAGACACTTTAAAAATTATGAATGAAGAACCATTAGCACCCAGAAAACAATGCAAAAGACGAGAAGATCATTAAAAAAAGGTAAAGTACTCCCGAATTTATGATCCTCAATGCACCTATCTACACACCGTGCTGTGCTTTCCTCAAATTTCCTATAATCATCGTTGTTTTTTTCTAACTGGCCACTTTCTTCATTCATAATTTAGAATGTGTCTCGTTGTACTTGTTGAAAGGCTGTGAATGGATATTGACAGTGGTATCAGAGATAACAATGAAACTATCAAATAGAATTATTATTGTAATCAAGATACATATTAGCTGGTTGTCAGTGTAATTTGTGCGATTGTTGCTCTGCACCTGATCTGGACTGCTACAAAAAACGCAGCTATTATGTACAATAATTCGATCTTTCGCCGAATTCCTTTGGTAGTTTTAACGTTATCCGTGCTACCACTGTCTCATACAATTAATATGTAACCGTGTAGCTCCATAGGTCGAACGTTGGTCTGTCAAATTCGAATTGTCGCTTTTCTCGCCGATTACCAGTCGACTCATTTGAAATGAGTTCATTGATTTCATAAGAATTATTGGAGTAAATGCGGGCCAAGCGTGGTACTGACCATTCACCTCCCCATTACCATCATCCCGTACAACGGTCTCGAAAATGAGCTCCTCTACTACATTTCGCATATATTCGCAATTTTATAAGTTACATAATCTGTAATAGATAATACACCATAGGATCCGCTATAAACCTCGCACTTACCATTTACAGCACACTTCAAAATTATTTCAATAATTTCGCAAATTATACTCCCACGATTATCATTTAAGGCAGGTATTCAGATCGCGTGAAATGAAAAATTGACAGCAGCACTTTTCATCGGCGAAATGGCTCGTGGAAAAGATTGCGTGGAACATATCATTTTTTCACTTTTCACCCGAACTGTGTACCGGTGAAATAAAATATAAGCACCGCAATAAACATTAACACCGATTACTTTGTTCACTAATCTACCGCTCAATTATAAATAACACCGGGAAAACACAACACAACCTAAATGACACCAGCAGAGACAGCTGAGCTGTTAGTGAAAATTTTTCTCGTACATTTGGCACGAGAAAAAATTTCATCCTCGTAAAATCCACAAACTTGACATTTCACTCAAGGTAGTACACAGAATTTTAACTTCCACACAATTTCACGTCTGTTTACCCCCCGGAAGTTAGCACCATAAGTTTGGAAAAGTTTAATTTTTTTAGAGTTCCCTGCTTATTAGCAATAGTTCTAGAGTTCTCGAGGGGGTGCGGCGATAGTTCTAGGGTTTTAATGGTTTTTTTTTTAATAATTAAATTTGGGGCGGTCAAATTCACGCAAAAACTTTTATCGTCCAAAACTAGTTCCAATGCTCAAAATTGATGGATAATAAAGAGTTCTAGAGTTCCTGACTAATTTTAGAAAAAAATTTGCAAAAATAAAAATTTTATAAAAAAATTAAAATTTAGGGGTTGCAACCTAACGATATGTACATACTTGAACCAATGCAGGTTAGTTCCCATTCATCGAAACAAGATCCAAACTGTTTTCTAAATGAAAAAAACCCCCCGCAGGTCAAGAATTCTCAGGTTATGGTAACCTACACACCCCCACTCACCCCTTAGATGACTTCATAGGGATGAAAATCTCCAAAAATGACATATATCTGTTTGGCACTAACGAACTCATCGGAATTCTCAAAATCCTCATAAAATTCTACAGCACTCTTTAAAGCACCTCCAGACAAGCTGAGAACTCCACGCTGCTGGTGTCCTGCATCCCCCACTCATCCCTAAAGTGACGTCAAAATTATGAAAATAAAAAAAAAATAAGCGATACCGGGAAATTCACCGGAATTTCCAAAATCTTCAAACATTTCTAAATGTGTTTTAGAGGACCTAAGGACAAGCCCAGAACTCTGCGGTGCTGATGTCTCTCATCCCCCACTCACCCCTAAAACGACTTCAGAAGTATGAAAATTTGAAAAAAGTACTCCACACTCGCTTTGAAACCCCCAAACTCACTGGAATTTGCAAAATCTTCAAACATTTCTACACTGTGCTTTAGAGGACCTAAAGACAAGCCCAGAACTCTGCGGTGCTGATGTCTCTCATCCCCCACTCACCCCTAAAACGACTTCAGAAGTATGAAAATTTGAAAAAAGTACCCCACACTCGATTTGAAAGCACCAAACTCACTGGAAATTGCCAAATCTTCAAACATTTCTACACTGTGCTTTAGAGGACCTAAAAACAAGCCCAGAACTCTGCGGTGCTGATGTCTCTCATCCCCCACTCACCCCTAAAACGACTTCAGAAGTATGAAAATTTGAAAAAAGTACTCCACACTCGCTTTGAAACCCCCAAACTCACTGGAATTTGCAAAATCTTCAAACATTTCTACAGTGTGTGTTAGAGGACCTAAGGACAACCCCAGAACTCCGCGGTGCTGATGTCTCTCATCCCCACTCACCCCTAAAACGACTTCAGAAGTATGAAAATTTGAAAAATGAACTCCACACTCGCTTTGAAACCTCCAAACTCACTGGAAATTTCAAAATCTTCAAACATTTCTACACTGTGCTTTAGAGGACCTAAGGACAAGCCCAGAACTCTGCGGTGCTGATGTCTCCCATCCCCCACTCACCCCTAAAACGACTTCAGAAGTATGAAAATTTGAAAAAAGTACTCCACACTCGCTTTGAAACCCCCAAACTCACTGGAAATTGCAAAAGCTTCAAACCTTTCTACACTGTGCTTTAGGAGACCTAAGGACAACTCCAGAACTCCGCGGTGCTGATGTCTCTCATCCCCCACTCACCCCTAAAATGACGTCAGAAGTATCTCTATCGGATAGAAAGAATTCTCCTCGGAGTGGTTGCAAAGGATAAATTCTAGTCGTGTTTGTATTCGCCTCAAAATATGCAAATGTAAAAATATACGCAGAAATCAAAAAGTTTTCTCAGAAAAAAAAATGATCAAGTGCTTTCTGTTGTTGCCTGGCTATTAGTGTGCACATTTATAGCGTGGATATAAAAGACGTTTTAATTATGTAAATTGTTTTAGTGCTAGTGCTTCCTGGTGGCGTGTTTATAACGACCATATAGAGAGGTACTAGTAATGAAAGATGTCAGTTATTGGTTTGTGACTTGGGTTTGAAAATGTCAAGGAGCAGTAACCTCCTAATAAAAGCGCGTTTATACCGCTTCAATCAAAGGATGAAGCGAATGCAAAATTGCCGAAAGGGATAGGTTATTCATATAACATATCCGTATAAAATGGAATTATCACCAACAACACCATTACCGAAGACAGTAACACCACCTAGTCCCAGTAGGCCAGTTCTGCATCGTCAGTGGAGCTAAAAGCTACTACCAACACTAAATAAACCGATACGTTTACATCACCGTGAGTTAAATCGATTTAGTTAAACCTCGAAACGTAGTGAGTGTCTCCCGAATCGCTTTCCAGTACGGGCGGCAAAACAGTATCAAATCAATTTAAGGAGGAGAACAAATTGGTGTTGGAACAGTGAAGTTCAGGTCGGAGTCGGAGCAGTTGAAAAATTAACAGGGAGTAGGTTTAATAGTTCCGTCTGTCGGTATCGGAGCATAATCAGATCAGATCGTTTAAATCTGGAGGGGAATAGAAAAGTAGATGCGAGAACTGAACTATTGATAAGATTAGATGATGTGACATATATATCATGTCTCTACGCTATATTGTGGTGTAGAATGAAGTGAAGTAAATTTTCAATTGGAGTTTACTGATGTTGGGTGGAGTAGCTCCGTTTCCTGAATGGTTGGAACGGTAGCAGTGCGGGATCGGTGTGCTCGGTATACGCGGTTCAGAAATTTTACCGAGCGCCTTTATTTCAATGAGTGTTTCCTGATTGGCTCGGTGCGGTGTGGGATCGTTTCGTTTTACCGCGTCTCGGTAAGAACATCCAGTAGCCGCTCGGTATTTTTACCCCGTTTCCATGCATGCCACAACATCTTCATCGCTTGAAGACGACATCGCGACGCGAGGACGTGAGCGAGACTGAATAATGAATACCGAAAATATACCGACCGGTGCGTAAATGAAGGCAGTGCGGTATCGTTTCGGTAAACAGAGCGTACTGTACCGCTTTTTTTACCGTACCGACCAGTCAGGAAACGGCCTAAAGCTTTTCGTCTTTTATTGTGTTGTAGGTGGTCGTGGCCGATGATGGATTGGATAAGAAGATGGTATTGGATTGGGTGCACGTACATTCGTACTTACATATATTAATTGTTCAACTTAGAATAGGTGTTGCGTTCTGTTGCGATGCTAACTATAGAATTGTAATAGATCATTTTTTTGTGCGTGACCGGTACGTTTTGTTTGAAGTATTTTTCGCAAAAATATTTGTTTTGGTTTTTAAAAACTAAATATATTTGTGAAAAATTATTTTAAATTTAGCGGTCACGTACACCTTAAGTTGCGGGTCCGAAATCTGTCACACAGACACAGGTGAAATTGTGGGTGGCTAAGTGTGTTGACAGAAAAATATAACGGAAAGTGTGACTCGGGAGTGGAATTTTTGACTGGCGATTCGGAAGTTGATTTTTACACGGCCGGCGGCAAGAAAGGCTGGTTTTTTTAGGCGCCCGAGAACTTTTGTCGGATGTTTGAAACGGGAGTGAAATTTTATGCGATCGTGCTTGCGTAGTGTGTACGAGGCGGCGGCAATTTCTTTTCCGTTCTTACCAGTTGTGAATATTGATGGTGAAATAACGATGGCACCGGCATGCCGCAACCAATCAATCTTTGTTCGGAGGACATTGAGACCACATATCACCTTTTATGTGAATGCCCAGCGATTGCACGGGCTAGGTTAGCGCTACTCGGGCGGATCGTCACAAACTCTGCTGATTTCAGGAAATCTCCAGCAAAAGACTTACTAGGCTTCGTAAGAGTGGTGGAAGGTCTCTTGCGATAATATTAAAGGCTATGGCACAATAGACCTCCTATGGTCGCAGTGCCCACCATGAGGGTCAATAGCCGCACCACATTTTTCTATTCTTCTAATCAATCAATCAACGAAAGTATTGGTCCTCACGGAATGGCATTTTGGCTTAGGCGACCACGATTTAAGAACGCCAAGTAACGGGATAAGCTAAGTGCCGTGTGAATGTGTGGTGTGTGCTGTTTTGTGTTTATTTGTCCAGTTATTTGTTTATATATTTATTTATTTGCCTGATTATGTTTTATGACTGCCTGTTTGAGTGAATTGTTGTTGTGGAGCGAATGTCTGTGAGGGTGTGAATGGATCACTTTGTGAACGAGGTATGACTCTGAATGTGAGAATTGCCAGTGATTTGTCCTTATTACTTTTGTGAATGTTGCGTGAACGATTGAATGTGTGACTGCCTGTTTGAGTGTGAATGTGGTGAGCTCGTATGATAGTGGGTGGTTGGAAGGAATGTGTAAATGTATGAATGAATGTGTTGGTTTATTTATTAATCTGTTTACATGTTCATTTATATATTTATTTATATATATTTATGTGTTTGTTTATTTATTGGTATTTGCTGTGGACTGCCTGTGCTAATGCAGCGCTGGGTCAAATTGATAGCTAAGAAGATTACGTGGTTGCTAATGTTGTTATAACATTAATGCAAAAATGATACACCTGTGTCATAGAAATCGTGTTTTTCATGATTTTTGACAAGGTCTTTGCCGAAATCTAGTCTGTCGGATCTGTTGACATGTCATATTGATGCACAGGCCGTGAATGTAGCTATTAACTTCGGTTTCCCACGTATTGTATTGAATTAACGAAACACTTAGATACTCGCCATGGAATGTCCAGAGCGAGCCAAGCGAGCGTTCATGTTTGTGTGGCACTGAGAGTTGTCATCCCTTAAGCGTGGATCAAGCGTAGCGAGGGGAACCCCACACCAGGGGCTGTTGATTCACAGCCCGCAGTATGGCACAAAGTGTGCATGGACAATTTCGGTTTGAAATGAACTGGGCTAGCTCCGCCCCTAGGGATTTCGACAAAGACCTTGTCAAAAATCATGAAAAACACGATTTCTATGACACAGGTGTATCATTTTTGCATTAATGTTATAACAACATTAGCAGCCACGTAATCTTCTTAGCTATCAATTTGACCCAGCGCTGCATTAGCACAGGCAGTCCACAGCAAATACCAATAAATAAACAAACACATAAATATATATAAATAAATATATAAATGAACATATAAACAGATTAATAAATAAACCAACACATTCATTCATACATTTACACATTCCTTGCAACCATCCACTATCATACGAGCCCACCACATTCACACTCAAACAGACAGTCACACATTCAATCGTTCACGCAACATTCAAAAAGTAACAAGGACAAATCACTGGCAATTCTCACATTCAGAGTCATACCTCGTTCACAAAGTGATCCATTCACACCCGCACAGACATTCGCTCCACAACAACAATTCACTCAAACAGGCAGTCATAAAACATAATCAGGCAAATAAATAAATATATAAACAAATAACTGGACAAATAAACACAAAACAGCACACACCACACATTCACACGGCACTTAGCTTATCCCGTTACTTGGCGTTCTTAAATCGTGGTCGCCTAAGCCAAAATGCCATTCCGTGAGGACCAATACTTTCGTTGATTGATTGATTAGAAGAATAGAAAAATGAGGTGCGTCTATTGACCCTCATGGTGGGCACTGCGACCATAGGAGGTCTATTGTGCCATAGCCTTTAATATTATCGCAAGAGACCTTCCACCACTCTTACGAAGCCTAGTAAGTCTTTTGCTGGAGATTTCCTGAAATCAGCAGAGTTTGTGACGATCCGCCCGAGTAGCGCTAACCTAGCCCGTGCAATCGCTGGGCATTCACATAAAAGGTGATATGTGGTCTCAATGTCCTCCGAACAAAGATTGATTGGTTGCGGCATGCCGGTGCCATCGTTATTTCACCATCAATATTCACAACTGATAAGAACGGAAAAGAAATTGCCGCCGCCTCGTACACACTACGCAAGCACGATCGCATAAAATTTCACTCCCGTTTCAAACATCCGACAAAAGTTCTCGGGCGCCTAAAAAACCAGCCTTTCTTGCCGCCGGCCGTGTAAAAATCAACTCCCGAATCGCCAGTCAAAAATTCCACTCCCGAGTCACAGTTTCCGTTATATTTTTCTGTCAACACACTTAGCCACCCACAATTTCACCTGTGTCTGTGTGACAGATTTCGGACCCGCAACTTAAGGTGTGCGTGACCGCTAAATTTAAAATAATTTTTCGCAAATATATTTAGTTTTTAAAAACCAAAACAAATATTTTTGCGAAAAATACTTCAAACAAAACGTACCGGTCACGCATAAAAAATGATCCATTACAAGTCTATAGTTAGCATCGCAACGGAACGCAACACCTATTCTAAGTTGAACAATTAATATAAGTACGAATGTACGTGCACCCAATCCAATACCATCTTCTTATCCAATCCATCATCGGCCACGACCACCTACAACACAATAAAAGACGAAAAGCTTTAGGCCGTTTCCTGACTGGTCGGTACGGTAAAAAAGCGGTACAGTACGCTCTGTATACCGAAACGATACCGCACTGCCTTCATTTACGCACCGGTCGGTATATTTTCGGTATTCATTATTCAGTCTCGCTCACGTCCTCGCGTCGCGATGTCGTCTTCAAGCGATGAAGATGTTGTGGCATGCATGGAAACGGGGTAAAAATACCGAGCGGCTACTGGATGTTCTTACCGAGACGCGGTAAAACGAAACGATCCCACACCGCACCGAGCCAATCAGGAAGCACTCATTGAAATAAAGGCGCTCGGTAAAATTTCTGAACCGCGTATACCGAGCACACCGATCCCGCACTGCTACCGTTCCAACCATTCAGGAAACGGGGTTACTCCACCCAACATCAGTAAACTCCAATTGAAAATTTACTTCACTTCATTCTACACCACAATATAGCGTAGAGACATGATATATATGTCACATCATCTAATCTTATCAATACTTCAGTTCTCGCATCTTCTTTTCTATTCCCCTCCAGATTTAAACGATCTGATCTGATTATGCTCCGATACCGACAGACGGAACTATTAAACCTACTCCCTGTTAATTTTTCAACTGCTCCGACTCCGAACTGAACTTAACTGTTCCAACACCAATTTGTTCTCCTCCTTAAATTGATTTGATACTGTTTTGCCGCCCGTACTGGAAAGCGATTCGGGAGACACTCACTACGTTTCGAGGTTTAACTAAATCGATTTAACTCACGGTGATGTAAACGTATCGGTTTATTTAGTGTTGGTAGTAGCTTTTAGCTCCACTGACGATGCAGAACTGGCCTACTGGGACTAGGTTGTGTTACTGTCTTCGGTAATGGTGTTGTTGGTGATAATTCCATTTTATACGGATATGTTATATGAATAACCTATCCCTTTCGGCAATTTTGCATTCGCTTCATCCTTTGATTGAAGCGGTATAAACGCGCTTTTATTAGGAGGTTACTGCTCCTTGACATTTTCAAACCCAAGTCACAAACCAATAACTGACATCTTTCATTACTAGTACCTCTCTATATGGTCGTTATAAACACGCCAGGAAGCACTAGCACTAAAACAATTTACATAATTAAAACGTCTTTTATATCCACGCTATAAATGTGCACACTAATAGCCAGGCAACAACAGAAAGCACTTGATCA
>OZ024813.1:74873439-75172679 GCA_964017055.1 Chloromyia formosa | reverse complement strand
ACCCTTTTAAGGACCTAAGGACGAGCCCAGAACTCATTGGTGCTGATGTCTCTCACCCCCCACTCACCCCTAAAAAGACGTCAGAAATATTTAAATTTCGAAAAAGTACTCCACACTCGCTTTGAAACCCCCAAACTCACTGGAATTTGCAAAATCTTCAAATGTCTCTACAGCGCCCTTTAAAAAACCTATGGACGAGCCCAGAACTCATTGGTGCTGATGTCTCTCACCCCCCACTCACCCCTAAAAGGACGTCAGAAATGTTTAAATTTCAAAAAAGTACTCCACACTCGCTTTGAAACCCCCAAGAAACCCCCAAACTCACTGGAATTTGCAAAATCTTCAAACGTTTCTACAGCGCCCTTTAAAGGACCTAAGGACGAGCCCAGAACTCATTGGTGCTGATGTCTCTCACCCCCCACTCACCCCTAAAAAGACGTCAGAAATGTTTAAATTTCGAAAAAGTACTCCACACTCGCTTCGAAACCCCCAAACTCACTGGAATTTGCAAAATCTTCAAACGTTTCTACAGCGCCCTTTAAAGGACCTAAGGACGAGCCCAGAACTCATTGGTGCTGATGTCTCTCACCCCCCACTCACCCCTAAAAAGACGTCAGAAATATTTAAATTTCGAAAAAGTACTCCACACTCGCTTCGAAACCCCCAAACTCACTGGAATTTGCAAAATCTTCAAACGTTTCTACAGCGCCCTTTAAAGGACCTAAGGACGAGCCCAGAACTCATTGGTGCTGATGTCTCTCATCCCCCACTCACCCCTAAAAAGACGTCAGAAATATTTAAATTTCAAAAAAAGGACTCCACACTCGCTTTGAAACCCCCAAACTCACTGGAATTTGCAAAATCTTCAAATGTTTCTACAGCGCCCTTTAAAGGACCTAAGGACGAGCCCAGAACTCATTGGTGCTGATGTCTCTCACCCCCCACATACCCCTAAAAAGACGTCAGAAATGTTTAAATTTCGAAAAAGTACTCCACACTCGCTTCGAAACCCCCAAACTCACTGGAATTTGCAAAATCTTCAAATGTTTCTACAGCGCCCTTTAAAGGACCTAAGGACGAGCCCAGAACTCATTGGTGCTGATGTCTCTCACCCCCCCACTCACCCCTAAAAAGACGTCAGAAATGTTTAAATTTCGAAAAAGTACTCCACACTCGCTTCGAAACCCCCAAACTCACTGGAATTTGCAAAATCTTCAAACGTTTCTACAGCGCCCTTTAAAGGACCTAAGGACGAGCCCAGAACTCATTGGTGGCTGATGTCTCTCACCCCCCACTCACCCCTAAAAGGACGTCAGAAATGTTTAAATTTCGAAAAAGTACTCCACACTCGCTTCGAAACCCCCAAACTCACTGGAATTTGCAAAATCTTCAAATGTTTCTACAGCGCCCTTTAAAGGACCTAAGGACGAGCCCAGAACTCATTGGTGCTGATGTCTCTCACCCCCCACTCACCCCTAAAATGACGTCAGAAGTATCTCTATCGGATAGAAAGAATTCTTCTCGGAGTGGTTGCAAAGGATAAATTCTAGTCGTGTTTTATTCGCCTCAAAATATGCAAATGTAAAAATATACGCAGAAATCAAAAAGTTTTCTCAGAAGAAAAAAATGATCAAGTTGTTGCCTGTCTATTAGTGGGCACTTTATAGCGTGGATATAAAGACGTTTTAATTAAATCGTTTTAGTGCTAGTGCTTCTCGTGGCGTGTTTATAACGACCATATAGAGAGGTACTAATAATGAAAGATGTCAGTTGTTGGTTTCTGACTTGGGTTTGAAAATGTCAAAAAGCAGTAACCTCCTGATAAAAGTGCGTTTATACCGCTTCAATCAAAGGATGAAGCGAATGCAAAATTGCCGAAAGGGATAGGTTATTTATATAACATATAAAATGGAATTATCACCAACAACACCATTACCGAAGACAGTAACACCACCTAGTCCCAGTAGGCCAGTTCTGCATCGCAAGTGGAGCTAAAAGTTAGTACCAAAATTAAATAAACCGATACGTTTACATCACCGTGAGTTAAATCGATTTAGTTAAACCTCGAAACCTCGCGATATAAACGAATCCCGAATCGCTTTTCACTACGGGCGGCAAAACAGTATCAAATCAATTTAAGGAGGAGAACAAATTGGTGTTGGAACAGTTAAGTTCAGGTCGGATTCGGCTGGTTTCTTGGGCGGCCGAGAAGTTTTGTCGGATGTTTGAAACGGGAGTGAAATTTTATGCGGTCGTGCTTGCGCAGTGTGTACGATGCGGTGCCAGTTTCTTTTTCGTTCTTCCCAGTTGTGAATATTGATGGTGAAACAACGATGGCACCGGCATGCCGCAACCAATCAATCTTTGTTTGGAGGACGTTGAGACCACATATGACCTTTTATGTGAATGCTCAGCGATTGCACGAGCTAGGCTAGCGCTACTCGGGCGGATCGTCACAAACTCTGCTGATATCAGGAAATCTCCAGCAAAAGACTTACTAGCCTTCGTAAGAGTGGTGGAAAGTCTCTTGCGATAATATTAAAGGCTATGGCACAATAGACCTCCTATGGTCGCAGTGCCCACCATGAGGGTCAGTAGCCGCACCTCTTTTTTCTATTTTTCTAACCAATCAATCAACGAAAGTATTGGTCCTCACGGAATGGAATTTCGACTTAGGCGACCACGATTTAAGAACGCCAAGGAACGGGATAAGCTAAGTGCCGTGTGAATGTGTGGTGTGTGCCATTTTGTGTTTATTTGTCCAGTTATTTGTTTATATATTTATTTATTTGCCTGATTATGTTTTATGACTGCCTGTTTGAGTGAATTGTTGTTGTGGAGCGAATGTCTGTGCGGGTGTGAATGGATCACTGTGTGAACGAGGTATGACTCTGAATGTGTGAGAATTGCGAGTGATTATTGTCCTTGTTACTTTTGTGAATGTTACGTGAACGATTGAATGTGTGACTGCCTGTTTGAGTGTGAATGTGATGAGCTCGTATGATATTAGATGATTGCAAGGAATGTGTAAATGTATGAATGAATGTGTTGATTTATTTATTAATCTGTTTATATGTTCATTTATATATTTATTATTTATGTGTTTGTTTATTTATTGGTATTTGCTGTGGATTGCCTGTGCTAATGCAGCGCCGGGTCAAATTGATAGCTAAGAAGATTACGTAGCTGCTAATGATGTTATAATATTCATCCAAAAATCATACACCTGTGTCATAGAAATCGTGTTTTTCATGATTTTTGACAAGGTCTTATTGATACACAGGCCGTGAATGTAGCTATTAACTTCGGTTTCCCACGTATTGTATTGAATTAGCGAAACACTTAGATACTCGTGCCATGGTAACAACTGCTGGCACTAATCTTAAAGATGACGCTATGCGAATCTATCTGTAAATACACTTGGCAATTGAAGTTTTAACGGAGCCAAATGATCTTCTGCATTAAGTGGCTCCTTATTATGGGAATTTGGGTGTTGTTTGTTTAGGGAGTTCCCCACATATTTTTGTCGGCCACGGGACCTCATGGTAGGGTAGGTGTAGAAGGCCGAGGGTTTAATAAGACCCAGACCCAGTTGCGTGCGTGGGGCACCTGAGCCATCCGACAACCATTCCTTCCTTATCGCCCTTTTTTCTATCCAATTTTGTTTTCGCATTTGTTTGGGCTGTTTTCCCTAGGTCTATGAATTATATTAATATGTAAGGACAGGGGCAACGAGCGGCAAAGCAACGCCCACGTCTCCCGAGCTGAGCTACAGCAAGCATAGGTAGTTGCTTAGCTCGTTGAGGGGCCTATTTCTTCGTCAGATGGCAAGGCCCGACGTACACGGTCAACATGCTAGCTTAGGCTCCGTCCCCACGGGCATTTTCGAGTGCAAGAGATGGGAACGACTCAAATGTTGCGCTGTTCGATCCTAAGATTCGAAGACCAGTTTTAGGTTTAAAAACGAAATTGAGTATGTACATGGCTATTTTCGCTTTCCTTCGCATACCTGATTTCGATTTGAAACCAAAATTGTGCATAGACCAAAAAAAAAATGCTGGTTCCAGATATGCTAGGACGAAAGGGATGCAGGCAAATATAGAAGGAGTGAAACGGGCGACCTAGGGCTATATGCGGTTAGTAGCAACTCCCTAGGGGCGGAGCCATCCGAGTTCATTTCAAACCGAAATTGTCCATGCACACTTTGTGCCATACTGCGGGTTGTGAATCAACAGCCCCTGGTGTGGGGTTCCCCTCGCTACGCTGAATCCGCGCTTAAGGGATGACAACCCTCAGTGCCACACAAACATGAACGCTCACTTCGCTCGCTCTGGACGTTCCATGGCTATTCCGCCTACACAAGGAACTGTTGATTCACAACCGGAGTCCATACAAGATTCTGTTGCGCCCAGAACGAGCGAAGTGAGTGTTCGTGTTTGAGCGATACTGAGGGTTGTGATCTCTTAAGCGCGTAGCGAGGGGAACCCCACACCAGGGGCTGTTGATTCACAGCCCGCAGTATGGCACAAAGTGTGCATGGACAATTTCGGTTTGAAATGAACTGGGATAACTCCGCCCCTAGGGAGTTGCTACTAACCGCATATAGCCCTAGGTCGCCCGTTTCACTCCTTCTATATTTGCCTGCATCCCTTTCGTCCTAGCATATCTGGAACCAGCATTTTTTTTGGTCTATGCACAATTTTGGTTTCATATCGAAATCAGGTATGCGAAGGAAAGCGAAAATAGCCATGTACATACTCAATTTCGTTTTTAAACCTAAAACCGGTCTTCGAATCTTAGGATCGAACAGCGCAACATTTGAGTCGTTCCCAACTCTTGCATTCGAAAATGCCCGTGGGGACGGAGCCTAAGCTAGCATGTTGACCGTGTACGTCGGGCCTTGCCATCTGACGAAGAAATAGGCCCCTCAACGAGCTAAGCAACTACCTATGCTTGCTGTAGCTCAGTTCGGGAGACGTGGGCGTTGCTTTGCCGCTCGTTGCCCCTGTCCTTACATATTAATATAATTCATAGACCTAGGGAAAACAGCCCAAACAAATGCGAAAACAAAATTGGATAGAAAAAAGGGCGATAAGGAAGGAATGGTTGTCGGATGGCTCAGGTGCCCCACGCACGCAACTGGGTCTGGGTCTTATTAAACCCTCGGCCTTCTACACCTACCCTACCATGAGGTCCCGTGGCCGAAAAAAATATGTGGGGAGCTCCCTAAACAAACAACACCTAAATTCCCATAATAATGAGCCACTTAATGCAGAAAATCATTTGGCTCCGTTAAAACTTCAATTGCCAAGTGTATTTACAGATAGATTCGCATAGCGTCATCTTTAAGATTAGTGCCAGCAGTTGTTACCATGGCACGAGTATCTAAGTGTTTCGCTAATTCAATACAATACGTGGGAAACCGAAGTTAATAGCTACATTCACGGCCTGTGCATCAATAAGACCTTGTCAAAAATCATGAAAAACACGATTTCTATGACACAGGTGTATGATTTTTGGGATGAATATTATAACATCATTAGCAGCTACGTAATCTTCTTAGCTATCAATTTGACCCGGCGCTGCATTAGCACAGGCAATCCACAGCAAATACCAATAAATAAACAAACACATAAATAATAAATATATAAATGAACATATAAACAGATTAATAAATAAATCAACACATTCATTCATACATTTACACATTCCTTGCAATCATCTAATATCATACGAGCTCATCACATTCACACTCAAACAGGCAGTCACACATTCAATCGTTCACGTAACATTCACAAAAGTAACAAGGACAATAATCACTCGCAATTCTCACACATTCAGAGTCATACCTCGTTCACACAGTGATCCATTCACACCCGCACAGACATTCGCTCCACAACAACAATTCACTCAAACAGGCAGTCATAAAACATAATCAGGCAAATAAATAAATATATAAACAAATAACTGGACAAATAAACACAAAATAGCACACACCACACATTCACACGGCACTTAGCTTATCCCGTGTCTTGGCGTTCTTAAATCGTGGTCGCCTAAGTCGAAATTCCATTCCGTGAGGACCAATACTTTCGTTGATTGATTGGTTAGAAAAATAGAAAAAAGAGGTGCGGCTACTGACCCTCATGGTGGGCACTGCGACCATAGGAGGTCTATTGTGCCATAGCCTTTAATATTATCGCAAGAGACTTTCCACCACTCTTACGAAGGCTAGTAAGTCTTTTGCTGGAGATTTCCTGATATCAGCAGAGTTTGTGACGATCCGCCCGAGTAGCGCTAACCTAGCTCGTGCAATCGCTGAGCATTCACATAAAAGGTCATATGTGGTCTCAACGTCCTCCAAACAAAGATTGATTGGTTGCGGCATGCCGGTGCCATCGTTGTTTCACCATCAATATTCACAACTGGGAAGAACGAAAAAGAAACTGGCACCGCATCGTACACACTGCGCAAGCACGACCGCATAAAATTTCACTCCCGTTTCAAACATCCGACAAAACTTCTCGGCCGCCCAAGAAACCAGCCGAATCCGACCTGAACTTAACTGTTCCAACACCAATTTGTTCTCCTCCTTAAATTGATTTGATACTGTTTTGCCGCCCGTAGTGAAAAGCGATTCGGGATTCGTTTATATCGCGAGGTTTCGAGGTTTAACTAAATCGATTTAACTCACGGTGATGTAAACGTATCGGTTTATTTAATTTTGGTACTAACTTTTAGCTCCACTTGCGATGCAGAACTGGCCTACTGGGACTAGGTGGTGTTACTGTCTTCGGTAATGGTGTTGTTGGTGATAATTCCATTTTATATGTTATATAAATAACCTATCCCTTTCGGCAATTTTGCATTCGCTTCATCCTTTGATTGAAGCGGTATAAACGCACTTTTATCAGGAGGTTACTGCTTTTTGACATTTTCAAACCCAAGTCAGAAACCAACAACTGACATCTTTCATTATTAGTACCTCTCTATATGGTCGTTATAAACACGCCACGAGGAAGCACTAGCACTAAAACGATTTAATTAAAACGTCTTTATATCCACGCTATAAAGTGCCCACTAATAGACAGGCAACAACTTGATCATTTTTTTCTTCTGAGAAAACTTTTTGATTTCTGCGTATATTTTTACATTTGCATATTTTGAGGCGAATAAGACACGACTAGAATTTATCCTTTGCAACCACTCCGAGAAGAATTCTTTCTATCCGATAGAGATACTTCTGACGTCATTTTAGGGGTGAGTGGGGGGTGAGAGACATCAGCACCAATGAGTTCTGGGCTCGTCCTTAGGTCCTTTAAAGGGCGCTGTAGAAACATTTGAAGATTTTGCAAATTCCAGTGAGTTTGGGGGTTTCGAAGCGAGTGTGGAGTACTTTTTCGAAATTTAAACATTTCTGACGTCCTTTTAGGGGTGAGTGGGGGGTGAGAGACATCAGCACCAATGAGTTCTGGGCTCGTCCTTAGGTCCTTTAAAGGGCGCTGTAGAAACGTTTGAAGATTTTGCAAATTCCAGTGAGTTTGGGGGTTTCGAAGCGAGTGTGGAGTACTTTTTCGAAATTTAAACATTTCTGACGTCTTTTTAGGGGTGAGTGGGGGGTGAGAGACATCAGCACCAATGAGTTCTGGGCTCGTCCTTAGGTCCTTTAAAGGGCGCTGTAGAAACATTTGAAGATTTTGCAAATTCCAGTGAGTTTGGGGGTTTCGAAGCGAGTGTGGAGTACTTTTTCGAAATTTAAACATTTCTGACGTCTTTTTAGGGGTATGTGGGGGGTGAGAGACATCAGCACCAATGAGTTCTGGGCTCGTCCTTAGGTCCTTTAAAGGGCGCTGTAGAAACATTTGAAGATTTTGCAAATTCCAGTGAGTTTGGGGGTTTCAAAGCGAGTGTGGAGTCCTTTTTTTGAAATTTAAATATTTCTGACGTCTTTTTAGGGGTGAGTGGGGGATGGGAGACATCAGCACCAATGAGTTCTGGGCTCGTCCTTAGGTCCTTTAAAGGGCGCTGTAGAAACGTTTGAAGATTTTGCAAATTCCAGTGAGTTTGGGGGTTTCGAAGCGAGTGTGGAGTACTTTTTCGAAATTTAAATATTTCTGACGTCTTTTTAGGGGTGAGTGGGGGGTGAGAGACATCAGCACCAATGAGTTCTGGGCTCGTCCTTAGGTCCTTTAAAGGGCGCTGTAGAAACGTTTGAAGATTTTGCAAATTCCAGTGAGTTTGGGGGTTTCGAAGCGAGTGTGGAGTACTTTTTCGAAATTTAAACATTTCTGACGTCTTTTTAGGGGTGAGTGGGGGGTGAGAGACATCAGCACCAATGAGTTCTGGGCTCGTCCTTAGGTCCTTTAAAGGGCGCTGTAGAAACGTTTGAAGATTTTGCAAATTCCAGTGAGTTTGGGGGTTTCGAAGCGAGTGTGGAGTACTTTTTCGAAATTTAAACATTTCTGACGTCTTTTTAGGGGTGAGTGGGGGGTGAGAGACATCAGCACCAATGAGTTCTGGGCTCGTTTTTAGGTCCTTTAAACGGCGCTGTAGAAACATTTGAAGATTTTGCAAATTCCAGTGAGTTTGGGGGTTTCAAAGCGAGTGTGGAGTACTTTTTTTGAAATTTAAATATTTCTGACGTCTTTTTAGGGGTGAGTGGGGGATGAGAGACATCAGCACCAATGAGTTCTGGGCTCGTCCTTAGGTCCTTTAAAGGGCGCTGTAGAAACGTTTGAAGATTTTGCAAATTCCAGTGAGTTTGGGGGTTTCGAAGCGAGTGTGGAGTACTTTTTCGAAATTTAAACATTTCTGACGTGTTTTTAGGGGTGAGTGGGGGGTGAGAGACATCAGCACCAATGAGTTCTGGGCTCGTCCTTAGGTCCTTTAAAGGGCGCTGTAGAAACGTTTGAAGATTTTGCAAATTCCAGTGAGTTTGGGGGTTTCGAAGCGAGTGTGGAGTACTTTTTCGAAATTTAAACATTTCTGACGTCTTTTTAGGGGTGAGTGGGGGGTGAGAGACATCAGCACCAATGAGTTCTGGGCTCGTCCTTAGGTCCTTTAAAGGGCGCTGTAGAAACGTTTGAAGATTTTGCAAATTCCAGTGAGTTTGGGGGTTTCGAAGCGAGTGTGGAGTACTTTTTCGAAATTTAAACATTTCTGACGTCTTTTTAGGGGTGAGTGGGGGGTGAGAGACATCAGCACCAATGAGTTCTGGGCTCGTCCTTAGGTCCTTTAAAGGGCGCTGTAGAAACGTTTGAAGATTTTGCAAATTCCAGTGAGTTTGGGGGTTTCGAAGCGAGTGTGGAGTACTTTTTCGAAATTTAAATATTTCTGACGTCTTTTTAGGGGTGAGTGGGGGGTGAGAGACATCAGCACCAATGAGTTCTGGGCTCGTCCTTAGGTCCTTTAAAGGGCGCTGTAAAAACGTTTGAAGATTTTAAGTTTTCCGATGAGTTCGATAGTGCCTAACCGCATTATGTCATTTTCGGATATTTTCATCCCTATGAAGTCACCTAAGGGGTGAGTGGGGGTGTGTTGGTTACCATAACCTGAGAATTCTTGACCTGCAGGAGGTTTTTTCATTTAAAAAACAGTTTGGATCTTGATTTGATGAATGGGAACTAACCTGCATTGGTTAAAGTACATATCGTCAGGTTGCAACCCCTAAATTTTAATTTTTTTATAAAATTTTTATTTTTGCAAATTTTTTTTTAAAATTAGTCAGGAACTCTAGAACTCTTTATTATCCATCGATTTTGAGCATTGGAACTATTTTTGGAAGATAAAAATTTTTGCGTGAATTTGACCCCACAAATTTAATTAATAAAAAAAAGCCATTAAAACCCTAGAACTATCGCCGCACCAACTCGAGAACTCTAGAACTATTGCTAATAAGCAGGGAACTCTAAAAAAAATTCAACTTTTCCAAACTTTTGGTGCTAACTTCCGGGGGGTCACTTCGAGTATTGACTCGGTAATTTGGCTCTTGTTGCTTCATCAGCTACACTTAATCTCGTTGGCAATCAACGTCACTGGCTGATTGCTGACACAGCTAGAATTTCGGCGATACGGCATGCGACGAATTGTTTATATTCTCGAATTCTAGATCGAATCCATGACACGACTGTTTTCGAAACACTCCAAAACGTGATATCGTGTATCTTACACTCCAGGCATCGACAGATTGATTCGCTTAGACGGCAACCTTGTACGGCAGCTTACGATTCTAGGCGGGGCACCGCCATTCCCTTAGGTGGTCCACATTTCGATTTAGCGGCAACAAGTGCGACGTCGATGTTACCCCTCTTCTTGACTCGGATATATTACTGATGGGCACTATCGAATAACTATCGGAAAGTTATTCGATAGTTTTTACTATCGATAGTTATTCGATAGTTTTACTATCGATAGTTATTCGAATAACTATCGGGACTATCGGTCGATTGTTATTCGAATAACTGTCGGGACTATCGGTCGATTGTTATTCGAATAACTATCGGGACTATCGGTCGATTGTTATTCGAATAACTATCGGGACTATCGGTCGATTGTTATTCGAATAACTATCGGGACTATCGGTCGATAGCTGGCTGATATTCATGATTGATGATTGAACACGGCAGCCAACGGTGTTGAAAATCTTTTTTTTTTTAAAGTATCTTTTGGTAGTGCTTTGGGAAAATACGAGTATCTTTTTTTCGCAATGTCTTTGCGATTTGTGTGAATGTAAAATTAAGGGTTTTCGTATGAAAATATACCTCGTATGTTGCGCAGGTTGTGACTATGCAATCAAGGATTTTTATATGTACGTGAGGAGAATGTATGGAAATAGACGAATGTGCTGTAGATGTAGAGTCCTTCGGTGCCGATAAGGATATTCGAAAAAGGATACTTTTGCCAGTGAAGCGAAATACGGGCAATATGGGTGTCATATGAATCGGGGTGGACACCTGAATATCCAGGAGTAGTGCAGATGGCATTTCGAGTCCTTCGGTACCGATAAGGATATTCGAAAAAGGATACTTTTGGCAGTGAAGCGAAATGCAGTCAATATGGGTGTCATATGAATCGGAGTGGACACCCGAATATCCAGGAGTAGTGCGGATGGTATTTCGAGTCCTTCGGTGGCGAAAAGGACATTCACGAAAGTCAAGCGAAAAATGGGCAATATGGGTGTCATATGAACCGGGGTGAAAAGGCGAATGTCCGGGGGCACTATAAATGGCACTTAGAGTCCTCCGGTGGCGACAAGGACATTCGAAAAAGGATACTTTTGGCAGTGAAGCGAAAAATGGGTAACATGGGTGTCATATAAATCGGGGCGAAAAGGCGAATGTCCAGGAGTAGTGAAGATGGCATTTCGAGTTCTTCGGTGGTGAAATGGACATTCACGAAAGTCAAGTTAAAAATGGGCAATATGGGTGTCATAAGAACCGGGGTGAAGAGGCGAATGTCCAAAAGTACTGTAGATGGCATTCCGGATCCATCGGTGGCGACAAGGACATTCGAAAAAGGATATTTTTGCTAGTGAAGCGAAATATGGGCAATATGGGTGTCATATGAATCGGGGTGAAAAGACGAATGTCTAGGAGTAGTATAGATGGCATTTCAAGTCTTTCGGTGTCGAAAAGGACATTCACGAAAGTCAAGTGAAAAATTGGCAATATGGGTGTCAAAAGAACCGGGGTGAAGAGGCGAATGTCCAGGAGTACTGTAGATGGCATTCCGGATTCGGTACTTGAAATCTCAGTACCGAACAGGCCTACTTATATTAATTGTTCAACTTAGAATAGGTGTTGCGTTGCGATGCGATACAAATGATAGAAGATAAGATGATAGGATCCGGGATTGGGAATTACCTTAGGTACTACTATAATTAATAAATACAAGAAATAGGAACGACTCAAACTTTGCGCTGTTCGATTCTAAAATTTGAAAACCGATTTTAGGTTTAAAAACAAAATTGAGTATTTACAAGGCTATTTTCGCCAATCTTGTCTTATTTTCAAGCTCGCTCTAACTGTATTGCTATTTTTTTTTTTCAGAAAATAAAACATACAATGAAACATACTGATATGACTATCGGACTGATACTGATACTGATATGACTATCGGACCTTTGTCCGATAGTTATTCGATAATGTTCTACTAATTACTACTTTTTTAAACTATCGATAGTTTTTACTAGTTACTAGTTTTCAAAACTGTAGATAGTTTTTTACTAGTTACTAGTTTTCAAGACTATCGATAGTTTTTACTAGTTACTAGTTTTCAAAACTATCGATAGTTTTTTTACTAGTTACTAGTTTTCAATACTATCGATAGTTTTTACTAGTTACTAGTTTTCAAAACTATCGAATAACTAAAAACTACCGATAGTTATTCGATAGTTTTTTAAACTATCGAATAACTATCGATAGTAAAAACTATCGATAGTGCCCATCACTAGGATATATGTGGCGGCGGCGTATGCACTTGAACTAGCATCGACAAAAATATGCAATTGCACTTCATCAGTAGCTGACAGCAAAGGCGAATAACATCTGGCCACCGAATACTATCTCACTTTTTGAAATTCTCGCCACCAATTTTTCCATTGTACAAATAGCTTGTGTGGCAAAGGTTCGTCCCACTGAATCTGCAATTTCCATGTGGCTTGCATCAATAATTTCGAAAATATAGTGTAGTTGGCGAGCAGACTAAATGGATCGTAAATGGACATGACGACTTCTAACACTTCCCTCTTGGTCGGTGGGCGTTCGACATCTAGGACTTGGCGTGGCACTTTGTGAAATTGAAAATGAAACTCCATCCAAAGTATCCATCTCGATGTTCCAAAAAAGACCGAGTACTTTGTCGGTCTGAGCCTGGCGACCATCTTGTTGTTGACTGGCTGGTTTCCATTCAATTTCGACTGCAACTCCTTGCAGTTGGAAACAAAGCCACGAAGATTGAAACCGGCCTTAGCATGTATCTCAATTGCTTCTAAGGTGACTTCTTCGGCTTCCCTCTCGTCGACAAAACTACTGACAAAATCATCGACATAGGTTTTCTCAATGATTGCGGCGGCTCCTCTTGGCATTAGATGCTTGAATTCGCGGGCGTTTCTGTTTTTAATCAATTCGGCGCAACACAGCGAGCAGATTGCTCCGAATATCATTGAGCTCATGACATATGTCCTCATTGGCTGATCTTTGCTACCATCTCTCCACAGGAATCGTTGAGCGTCTTGATTCGCCTCATGTATGCGAATCTGTGAGAACATCTCTTGAATGTCCCCGGCGACGGCGACAGCTCCCTTTGCGTGCTCTGGTCTATTCAGCAGGCTGGCGTTTAGCGATACGTTGTTTGCAGTGGCAGCGGTGTCAAAAACAATGCGCAGCTTACCCGGCTTGTTAGGGTTGACAACACCAAAGTGCGGCAGGTACCATGTCCCTGGACTGTTGATATTAACTTCCTGTGATGATAGCAATTTGGCGTAACCCTTCTCGACATATTTGGTGATTTCACGTTTGTAGCATTCTGCGTATAAAAGATCAGCAGACATTTTTCTTTCGGTGTTAAGCAGACGTTTCTTCGCCACCTCGTAGCTTGGAGGGAGTTTAACTTCATCCTCCCGCCATAGAAGACCAGTTTCAAAACGCTGTGGACATCTCTTCGTCGTTGTCTCCAGTATTTCACGAGCTCGGCGGTTGTCATCTGATTCCAGCACAACGTTTGAGCTACGCATTCCAAAATTATCTATGCTGAAGTATTCCTCAACCAACTTATTGATATTGTTCATGGTCTGCGACTCTCGAATGTGCAATACGGTTGGAGCACGGTTGGCAGTTGAATTGAATGGTCCAAAGACTACCCATCCAAGTTTCGTCTTTATGGCAATAGGCTGCTGTGTTCCGGCTTCAGCAACATCATCGTGTACTCCCAAGAATGCGTTGTCGAGACCCAGAAGTATAACCGGTTTGGCGTCTTGATAACTGGCGACTGGAATTGTATTGAAATGGGCGGACTCCTCAGCGTGAAAGGATTGTCTTGGCAGGTTAAGTTCGGACACGGCGTAAACATTTGATAGATTATACGGTTCGGCTCCACTGAATGTTCCTTTTATCTCGACCACTGTCTTACGCACTCTTTCTGTTTTCGTCTCGTCACCGTACCACTGAAGTGTAATTGACATGGATTGACCTCTTAATCCCAACGCGACTGCGACGTGGTTTTCCAATAGGGAAATGGACGATCCTTTGGCGAACATGACGTAGACGGATAAGCTTCCCAATGGTCCAGATACAATTACAGGAACAATTTTGAATAATTGATTGATACGGCTACTGGGGCGGCAACTGAATACATGTGCGGCAGGATTAAGATTTGACTCCGGCGGGCTTGAAGTAATGTCGGAATGAAGTAGTCGGTTGTGTTTTCTCTTACAGGCATCGAGTTGCAGGTTTCAAGTCTTGGGACTCAGTTCACAGCCTTGATACAATCAATATTATTTCCAATTTATGTCCCTATATAAATTTATAATAAAGCATCATCACTACAAAAAAAACAATTGGTTAAAATATGTCCATTAAAAATAAAATATTACGGCAACATTTTGCTTATATTACAACCGATTCCAATACCAAATCACGCTACTAGCACTTCCGTAAAAACAACTTTATCCTGGGAAGTGGGCAGGACCAATAAACTCAAGAATGAAGTAACAAATTAGGAAATAGTTGTTGCTTTCACTATGCATCAAGGTTTTGTTAGATTTGTGACAGTGGGAGTAGTACAAGGGGGTATAAATGTTTTGTCCCTCCCATATACGAGTATAAGCTGGAGTCCTGGCAAATCGGCAGGAGCAATAAATTCGGGAATAGAGCGAGAAATAAGCAATTGACTATCTCTTTAGTTGTACATTGAATTTGAGTAAAATATATTGTTACGCCGTCGTTGTCGTCTTTACAGATTTATTCTGTATTCGGTTGTGGCTATGTCTTTTAGCCAATACACTTGGCTCTGTAAATAATAGAAATAAATAATTAGTAGTAGTTAGATTAGGGTAGCTAGTTAAGGCGGTATTAGGGAGTGGCGGTGAAACTTACCATTGGATTTCGCTCCTCGAATCACAATGTTGTCGACGGTTCCGGTCGTATCTGCGGGCACGATCCGTGATCGCTCGATGGGTTGCTCGTTGGTGAAATGTGCCTAGAATAAAATAAACTAGTAACTTGTATACCGAGGAAGGGAGTAAGTTGCTCCCGAAATACATGTATATATAATACAAAAAATAAATCTTGTAGTTTGGGGAAAAGCTACGTTTTTCACTTATCTCCTCATAACATTTCTTTTCCACTTGTTAAGTGAACTATGCATCAGTGGCGAGGCGTGAATAATGACTAAAGGGAAGCCGACGTTTTCATTGCTGGTTTTTAAATCAAAGGCAATATGTATGTATGTCGTTAAAATAATATAGTATTTGCGTATGAAGAAAAATCGTGAGCCATTTCAGTATATAAGAAATCACTAGATTATAATAGCAACAATGATGATCAAATATAGCAAAAGTTGCTTTAGAAAAAGCAGTTGGTTTAGATTCGTTTCAATTGGTTGGGAATTGCTATGCATAAATCATTAACCAAAACTAAAAATAAACGCTACCAAGGATATGATTTCTAAGAAGTCTACACTAGGTCTAAGCCTATCCTACGTTTTGTAAATGAAAAAAAAAAACCAAAATCTATGAAATCCGTTTTTATGTAATAGTAATCCTAAATAAACTAAGCAAATTGTTGAAAAATGTAAAAGCTATTGATTTTAAATAAACCTACTATTCAAGGTCTAGCCTACGATTTTTTTTTGTGAACTTATCTAGCACTTCATCATAAAAGGTAGGTCTTGTTTTAATTTTTAAAAGAAGATCTTTCTCAATCGAAATAATTCCTAGGTCCGATAATCTTTCTTCACTTTGGACTATTTTTCAGAAAAGTGTGAATTCTTTTTAAGGCAGAAAACGATCTTTCAGCGGAAGAAGCACTTACAGGAAGTGTCAAAATCAGACTACAGAGACTTGAAATTTGAGGAAAAGTATCCTTTAAAAACTGCTTTGGAAATGACTCGCTAACATCTAGATTTGCTAATGAAGGAGTCGTATAGAGGACTTTAACTCGTTTTTCGGAGCAATCAAATCAAAAAATCCTGGATAATTTCTGAATAAATTAGCAATTGCATCTTCCGGAAATGAGTGACTGAATGCGTTATATTTAGATTTATTAACTAAGTCAAGAAATTTAAGTTTACTGAGTGAACTATATCTGCAATCAATTTGAACTTTAATGTTATCAATAATCTCTACAAAAATGCGTTTAAAGGATGTTTTAATATCCAAATTCGTATCAGTTCTTCTTCGTTTTTGTGGTGGATCACAATACCCCAGAATACTTTGATAGATATGCTCAAATTGGTTTGAAAAATTTGTACTTATCCAATTTTTGAAAAATTCAATTTCTTGTGTTGCAACTTTGATTTCTATTGATTTATTTTGAAGTATGCCGAAAAGTATATCCGTTCTAGCAAAAATCTCTGAAAATACATGAAGCAAAAAACAAAATTGCATATCCTCCAACTTATTCAAAAACATTCTGCCATTGATAATGATTCACTATCCCAATCTCCAAAATTTTCTAATATATTAATATTTGTTTCCTTTATATCTAATCTATAATTAAAAATTACATTAATAATTCTCGAATGATAATGCCAGCTAGTTTCAGATACACCTGGCATGCGTTTATTAGCTACCTGCTTTAAAAGATTGGACCGCTTGGAAGATTTGTTAAAAAATCGCGCTATACTATTTACATGCCCGAAAAACGATTTCGCTTCACATACATTTTCTAAGAACCTACTCAAAACTAAATTTAAAATATGGGAATAACAAGGAACAAAAATCGCTACTGGGCAAACCTCGCGGATTTTTGCTTGAACTCCCCCCTGCTCACCCGACATGACAGCTGTACCATCATAACTTTGGCCAATTAGCTTATCCCTACAGTTATATTGGCCCAGAATTTTCAATAACAATTTGGATAATTGATTTGGATTCCGACTGGAGCTTACATCAAAAAATCCAATAAATCGCTCCACAATCCCAGTTTCTGCTAAATGATGGATAACGGTGCTTAACTGCTCCTTGTGACTTATGTCAGGGGTCTCATCAACTATAACAGAGACATAATTGGTTTTACTTATCTCTATCCTAATATTTTCCCGAATTACTGACGCAATACAATTGATCAAATCATTTGGTATGTCACTTGAAAATCCTGAAAAAACAGCGTTTTGAGTCGAACATTGATCTTAATGAGCATCTATGACGTTATCGTACTGCCTTAAAAAAAGCAAAGTTTCGATATAATTGCCACGATTTTGGGAAGTAGCACTTTCATCATGTCCCCGAAATGGTAACCCTTGCTTTCCTAGAAGAACTACCGTATCTATAAAGCGTTTCATTAAGTTACGATTCCTATCGACTTTTCGGTTATGTACCTCATAAGTGTTACCCAAAGCTGATTCTATTCTGCAAATTCCGAATTCGTGTAATGCTAAGCAACTACGAATATGTTTTTCGGTTTGCACGTGCTTTTTAGCAGAATTAGTCAAATTGCTTATATCTATAAATGCCAGTTTCACTCCAAACGCCACTGGTTGTAGAAAATAGAAGGCAAGGAAAGCAAAACAGTTTATTAATTTTGCAGCTTCCAGTAAGCCAAGAATACTTTTCATAGCTAGATTTTTGGAAATGCTTCGTAAACCCATCCTGCCGCTTGTACACAATGTTCATGTCGGGTTGAGCACGCCCTATTTCAATAACCTTCTTTTTTGGACGAAAGTCATTTTCGAGAATTTATATACGTCCACTAACAAAAAATCTGTAAGGCAGCAACCGAACTCTGCCAATCCTGCCATTATGACTTCTACTTTCGCTCAACTTTTACGAAATATTTCTAAATGCAACAACACTAATTTTATCAACACCTGAAGTATCGCGGAAAATCCCTCAAACCTAAAACAACAAAATTTTTTTAAAACTGAATTTTACGCAAAATCTCTAACGGATAAATCAACACTAATTTTTACTACTAGTTTCATCTAATATTTCACCAACCTTTCAATCTCAAAATTTCAATTATATTTCACTTATCATAATGGCTAACTTGCGCGCCAATATGAAGTGCTGCTGCACATACACACATTCGTACACATGATTCTATCATACATTTTGTATACTAAAATCTGTACGTATCCCATTAACATTCAATCTGCACATTAACATTCAAATATGGCGGCTTATATCGCTCCACAAAGACGAATCTGGCATGGGCATTCAGTATCTGTTGGGAGCGATTTTCTTCGTTCATTTGATGAACAGCCAATTACATATGCACCTCACTGCATTCCTCCAGTAAGCCGAGAACCGACCGGCTTATTCTGCTTATTCCCAACCAACATCGTTGAGTCTAATTTAGAGTTGTGTATAGTGTGTGTATGAAGTGTTCAGTCTCAGTTTTAATATTCTATATTGTGGATATTCAATGCAGACGCAGAGTATAGATGCGTATCAATACTTCCGCTGCATATTGTTGATGTGTGCATGACGTCACTGTGTGCTGGACGAGACGTTGACTTGTAGTATTTTATAATCCGGATAATTTCGGGTTATTCTCTGTATTGTGGATGTATACAACATTGTGCAGCGTTTATGAGAAGGGAAGCCGGTGGGAATCGGCTTATATGGGCGCTTCGCCACTGGTATGGATACTTTCATTTTTTCAACTCGACGCTTATCATTTTTTCAATTCGACGCTCATAAGCATGCAGTATAAAAATTAAGTACACTTGAATACTTGATTCATATTTTCAATTCGACGGTTTATTTATTTCGTGAGTATCTTTTCTAGATGGCTCCACTCACAATCCAATGAACGCTGTTCCACCCTCAATCTTATGAAATGATCCTTAGCGGATACATCTACCCAAGCTTGGTCATTATATACCGAATCCCCGCAAAGCCACGAACCGCTGATCCAACGCTGTAGCGAATACATCTGCCCAAGCTTGGTCACGAACTGCTGACCCAACGCTGTAGCGAATACATCTGACCAAGCTTGGATTCTAAGCTCGCAGTGTTTTTTACATTTGCCCAAGCTTACGACATTATATATGTACATGAACCGAATCCCCGCAAAGCCACGAGCCGCTGATCCAACGCTGTAGCAAATACATCTGCCCAAGCTTGGTACATCTGCCCAAGCTTGGATTCTAAGCTCGCAATGTTTTTCGCGGATTATAGCTAAAGTATTTCGCCAATTTTAATAAAATATAAAATTTGCACACATTCGAAAGAATACCTTTCTAATAGTGTATAAATCATTAAAATCGGTTCAGTAGTTTGGGAGGAGTTCCCGTCACAAAATTCCCATACAAAAATTGTTAGCCTATTAATATATAGATACAACACAAAGCATCATCATTA
The DNA here is from genome assembly GCA_964017055.1 of Chloromyia formosa. Taxonomy (NCBI): domain Eukaryota; kingdom Metazoa; phylum Arthropoda; class Insecta; order Diptera; family Stratiomyidae; genus Chloromyia; species Chloromyia formosa. The sequence goes on along the minus strand of OZ024813.1, from coordinate 75,153,157 downwards.
CATTAACATTGTATCTATAATACTCATCTGACATTGACTTGAATGGTTGAAAACTACATTGACACCACATCGGGCTCAGTAGCCTAGGTGGTAATGCATGGGTTCCACACCCGAGAGGTACCCGGATCAAATCCTGGCACTGCAATATCTTTTTTATGGATAATGAAACTGTAGTATTAACATGGAAATCATTTGGAATGTAGAGTTTGTAGTAATGGAGACCGGAGGACGAGGGTTGGGATGGCCGTGAAGGCCTAAAGACAACAAGTGTCGAAGAACCACTCTCCGATGAACACCCGTGACGTGCGCTGGCAGACCAGCTCAGCTGTCGGGAGTAGCGGGGTGGGTAATTCACGGCAGTCATCGGCCTCTTCCATATACGTACAAAAAAAAAACAAATTCGCACGTCTGCCTGATTTACAAAATTCAAAATAAACTACAACCCGCAAAACAACCATATCGACACAAGCAAAGAGAAACTAATGTGGTGCCTACGCACCAAACTCCCAAAAATTCAAAACATCAAACTTCCGTGCAGGGACAAGGGGCTGCATCAGCCAAGCTACAAAATGTGTCATCAAGGCCAACAGAATATACTAACGGGGGAAAACCGTCCACTCAGGACAGATCCCTTTTCCCCCTCAGGTCAAAGAGCTTATGGTGGTGGTTGGCTCAACTATGGACACCAGATGGTAAGGGTCCGGCGCATCTCTACTCTCCCTACCGTGGGTTTCGGGCGCAATCCAATTTGAAACCCCCAAATAATTCAAGGCGCTACAGCGAGAGAGAGGAGGAAGAGAAGGAAAAGGCTTTATTAAGCCCTGCATACTTATGCTAATTCCTTCAGCACGTCAATTTCCGCTAAGAAAAAAAAAAACAAAAAGAAAACAACTAAAACCATTTGCTTAAACATGTCCCAACTGTTGAATGTTAGCAGGTAAAGCCCAACATACACCATCCGGAATTCCTGTCCGGAAAAACTGATGAGGCCCGGCCTTTCGGTTTGCCTGAATATAGAATACACCATCCGGAATTTCTTCCGGAAAAACTGATCAGGCCCGGCCTTGAGGAATTCCGGATCGTGTATGGCTGTTTCAGGCCGCCTTGAGGCCGCCGGACAGGCCTTTGAGGCGGCCGGATGGATAATTGCAAATCGATCTTATCGCCATAGAATGAAAGTATCTATCTATTGGATTGAATTTTACATTCCATAGCCAAGCTTCAGATACATTCGTCTATTGAAATAAACTGCAGTGAAAATTTATTCTAGTCACGCGGCCGGACAGGCCGCCGGAAAGACCTTTGAGGCGGCCGGATGGATAATTGCAAATTGATGTTATCGCCATAGAATGAAAGTATCTATGTATCTATTGCAGGGGTTCCCAACCTATTTTGGGGTCGCGAAAAAAAATTTGAAATTCCCAAGTTTATACAAACAAATCCCTGTGGGAACTATGAATATTGTGCATTACATAATTTTTACCGGTCCATTCTGAAATCGGAATTCATTCCAAATTGATTGGTACCGCATGTAACATACACAATAAAAATTAGCTTCACCGTTCCATACCATTCCAAAATATACCTACTCGTATTACCTTTCGTTGCTTAACATTTTGTCAAATTTCTAAAACGGCACATTTCCTATCAAAATAACGCAACGTGTGAATTATTGTCTCAAATGCACATAGTGCGCGGCAGAATCCAGTCCAGAACACGTACGAGAGTACCGTAGTGGTGAAAATATTAGTGATTCATTTTACTATTTACTGTTTTGCCGTAAATTCATTTGTTTCGGTATGTATACAAGTGTCACATTCCATAAGATGTCAATCTTAATGGTCAATTATTAAATAACTTTATACAGTTGCTAATATATAGAGCCAATTTCATATCTATACATTGACGGCGCTATGAACTAGCCCCCAATGAACTAATACGCCCAAAAAAATTAATAATTCCTCCAAAAGAATTGTATGGGATTCCAGTGTACTATCACCCCATAATTGGGAACGTAATTCTCCAAATTACCTCGAGGGGATATCCACATGAACCTAGTCCCCAAAATTTATAAAATTAGAAAATCAACTATCCCTCAACATTAAATTTGAGGGGATAGTTCATTTTTAGGGTTTTGTGTAATGGTATTGGACAGAGTTTCTCAGTATGTACCGCTGGCTGCTCATAACGGGGAAGCTGACTAATTGCAAAAGCGAAGCGGGAGTCTATTTTTCTCCACGTATTAGGGTTGTCATCTTGCAAGCGCGGAGCGACCGTAGTCCACCCAATAGGAACATTTATTGAAAGCTCTATATTTCTCGCATTGAACTCTGCTTTTAGTATTTTTGTGATCAGTCCCTTTGAGTGGGCTTGGCCCGCTCCGTACTTAAAGGATAACAACGTGCCCAATAAATAAATAGTTCACAATTTAATTTGTGGTCTTTGTCCATTCGCTTTTAAGGGAATAGTTTATTTTTTGGGGGAAAGTTCATAGCGCCTTTAAAATAATGAATTAAGAACTCAATAAAATATTAAGTTGTATAATGGAAGCCTTTGGATCAATTGACTGATTTTTGCTAACTGGCTTTATGAAATTGAACAATTATCAATTCTAATACTGGCAATTTGTGATAAAGATACCGCATGACGTAAATTTTTAATAATAACCAGGCCGAAGCTTCGCCTCGGCCCGGAGTCCGCAGCGTATATACCCTAGACTTGTACAGAGCTAGTGGAGATACCAAAAGTACCAATTGGCAACGACCATCTGCATTAAGAATGGGTCTCCTATATGGCCAGTTCATAGGGAAGGTTGGCACTCATTCAGTAGAATCTTGACCATTCTCAAAATCAATTAACTAACTAACCCATTCTACAAATATTTGTCGAATTTTTCAAGTCGCTAGCTTCATTCTATCGAAAGGTATTGCTTATTTGAAGTTTCACTTGTAGGGGAGGTGGGGGTTCCTTGGGTCGGATCTTGCTCATCATTGCCACCAACCAATAAGATCACCCTACAAATATTTAAACAAAATTTCAAGTCTCTAGCTTCACTCAATCGAAAGTTATTGCTTATTTGAAGTTTCATTTCTAGGGGAAGTAGGGGTTTCGTTGGTCGGATTTTACGTATTTTCAATATTAACCAACTGGATCCTACTACAATCATTTGATGAAAATTTCAAGTCGCTAGCTTTATTTTTTCGTAAGTTATCGCTTATTTTAAGTTTCATTTCTAGGGGAGGTCGGATGTTATTCATCTTTAATGCTAACTAACTCAATCTCACTTCAAACATTTGACCAAAATTTCAAGTCGCTGGCTTGATTCTATCAAAAGTTAAAGCTTATTTGAAGTTTATTTGTAGGGGAGGTGTGGGTTTCTTGGGTCGGATCTTGCCCATATACCAACTAAGTAGGTCTTACTAGCAACATTCCACCAAATTTTTAACTCAGTAGTATCATTCTATCGAAAGTTATCGTAATTAAACGAATATTTAATATTTTGAAATTTGTAGGGGAGGTAGGTGTTCCTTTGTTCTGATTATGACCAACTTACAGAACCTTAAGCAGCTTCTTCCCTGAGGGTTACATGCCAAAAATCAGATCTCTACGTCAATTGGTTCAAGAGTTATAGACAAAAAACCTGAAAAGTAGGGTAGTACGGGCTCTTTGTAAGAAAATTACCGTTAGTTTTCAACTGATCGATTTTATTTTCCCAGGAGAGTATAAGATTACCCTCACTAGCAATATACCAAAGCTAGAGCTTTTCATGAATTTTTAATCAGGAGTTATAGATACAATAAATTATTCTTTAATTAATTATCCTTTAAGGTGTTACATATTTTCGTCGTGACAAAAACAATATACCCTATACTATAAGTCTAGGGTATGAAAAGGCAGCCACGAAAATGATCCATAATCGAAATTGAACATGATCCATTGGTTCGACAGTGGATTACTGCAAAACCGCGGTTCTGTAGACTGCGGAGCTGGATCGCGGTGGATGGCATTGGCAAGCCCAGGTGGAGTCTTTCTAATAGCTGACAGCCACGTGTTCGGATAGTCTGTCCGTAGCCAATATTCACTGGATATTTTTTGCTAAATAGCAAAAATATTCGTCCTCAAAGGAAGCGACACTCCGTGTAGCGAGGATGTGAAACTGTCAAATTGAAGCCATCGAGTAAAACTGTCGAGTAATGGCGACGAACAATTCTTCTTAGGAAGCATTTAAACCGACGAGTAATCCCGCCACTTAATACTCGTACCGGGTTTTTGTTGGATAACACGGTAAATGTCGACAGTGGATCCATAAACAAAAGTACGTTTTATGTACTGCGTACTGGCTAGCGGCTCGTCGCGCGCGGTGGCCGTGCTAATCTAGAGCTCGAAGTTCAAACCTCGCCGCAACCAAAAACTGCCTGTGGGGACTAATAGAACTCTCACAGTGCTCCGAGCTTGTTAGTATAAAGACGGCGCGGGTAGGAGATGCATGTTAACAACTGCACTTCCGACAAGTAGACATGCTATCGAATCGTCAACGAGGCATAGAAATGCTAGAGATGTTGACGCGCCCATGCCCCTGGAGGAGTCAAGGTGATTAACACACTGGCTCGCAGCTCGTAATTTTGGCTCGCGCCGCGAGCAAAACCGCTTAGTGGATCTGTGGCGGCACTGTGTGATTATTCAGTTAAAATTCAATCAAGCAGCCGTTTCACTATATATCGTGGTTGGCTGTGATTTTTTGTTAGCTAGTTGAAAAATTCGTTTCTATAAATCAAAACATGTGTAATATTTAATTTTTATAAATCTTTTATGCTGTATTTAATCTTATACAAAAAGTAAAATGTATAAATTGTACTGAGTAGCAAAAAGATCGATGCTCTGCAGGCAGCACTGACGAAGTGGTGTAGGATACTGATGAATCATGGACTGAGGATTATCATACCAAAGACAGAGTATCTTTGCTGTCCTTTCTCCTCCTTTCCAGAGAGACCGATGCCAGATATCTGCATTAAAGGGGAGCGGCTGAAGTCCCGCACAAGGTGCAACTACCCGGACTCGATGGCCAACAAGGAAGCTACTTGCGATGACGATATTAGACTTCGCATCAGCGTCGGTTGGATGAAGTGGCGAGAAAACTCTGGAGATTTCTGCGAAAAGAAGAAGCCGAACGCTTTAGGGCAAGTTGTACCAGATGATCGTACGTCCGGCATTCACGTATGCGTCTGAATCCTGGACTATGTACACGACATATTTTACAAAAGTAAAATGTTTGAGACCGAGTTGAAAATGAAAACGAGGGGCAAAATGCCTTTTCCATAGTCCTCCTCGTGGGCGCCCCCTGGTAACGGCAGTGTGTCGAACCGCTGACGGCCAAGTCTTAGCGATAAGACAGTTTGGAAAAAGGCAGATAGATGTAGCTTCACCAACACCTACGCGTCTCTGGTATGCTGTTTTGGTATTGCAATGATTTGTGTAGTTGGACCTGCAACATAGTTGTGTGAACTCTAGCACATTTATGAAACCATCTGAAGCAGCTATCTCCGAGGCCATCCCCTGAATGGGGTTAAGCGATATGCTGACAACTCTCAACTTTTATTTTTCGGATTCTGGAATGCACGCTCCCTGAAAAAACCGGAAGCCGAGAAAGCCCTCTTAAAAAGGTCAAAAAATACAAACTGAGTATTACTGCAGTCCAGGAAACAAATTGGCTTGGCAGCGAGATAAATGACAAGGAATCGCACACAATTTTTACAAGTGGCAAACCATCGGTCCACAAGGAGTTTGCAGTAGCATTTATAGTGAACAATCACCTGAAGCCGCATATTACTGACTTCCAATCCAAAAATGAACCACTGTGTGCGATTTGCATAAAGATTCGATTCTTCAATCTCTGGCTCATCAATGTGCCCGCCCCCACTGAAGTTAAAGAAGACGCAGTAAATGACGAATTCTAAGCCTGCCTTGAAACTGTCTTCGACTCACTTCCAACAAACGACGTCAAACTGCTGCTGGGAGACTTTTACGCCAAAATCGGAAATGAAAGTTGGCACCGGGGGACCACTGGAGGCCACAGTCTCCATGAAAAATGTAACAACAACGGGAAGCGACTATTGACTTCGCCAGCAGTAGAAATCTGATTGTAAACGTGTTTCCCGCATCGGCGTACTCACACGCAGACCTGGAAATCTCCAGGTGCACATACCGTCAACCAAATTGATCACATCCTCATTTGCAAGAGATGGGCGTCACGTGCGATAAATGTCCGCCCATATCGAGAAGCAAACTGAGACTCAGATCATCACTTGGTAAAGACGACCTACAGATGTAAAATTTCTTCAGTGCACTAATCGAGAATCAGCCCTCCCAAAATCTTTGCGTTTGAGAAGCTTCTGAACGATGCAGGAAGAATATCACCTATGCTAAACAACATCAGCAACACAGGTGGCCATGGGTTCTGGGAAGAACTCAAGGGAACCATCAAATAGGTCGCAGAGAAGGTCCGGGGACATAAAGCCCGGCGAGGGCGAAATGACTGGTTCGACGAAAAATATCAAAATTCACTTGACGCGAAAAACGAGGCCTACAGACAATGAATTCAACGAGGAACCAGAGCCAAAAGAGCAAAATATGACGAGCTACGGCGAATGTCGAATAGAATAATTAGACGTAAGTAACGTAAATACTTTGACGAGCAGTTGCTGAATATTAACGAAAACTTAGCGAATAGGAATACCAGACAAGCGTTCAAACTATTTTAGTAAATACAATTAATAACGGCCATCAACCCAGGACTAGCCTCTGTAAGGACAAGGATGGAAACATCATCAGCGACACCGATGGTATTAACAAACGATGGGCTTCTTATTTTGAAGAGCTTTTGAACCTACCATCTAGCATCCCCACACAAGAAGCTCTTGACGATATTGTTGATCTAGGCCCACCCGTACAACCCATACAGTAGAGGAAGTTGATCTCGCGTTGCGGTCACTAAAACGAAATAAAGCGAACGTCAAAGCGGTTCCAAACCTGGTCGCTCCGCAACCGATCAGCTTTTTTGGTCAAACCGATACTTCAGAAGTGCAGGGAATACAACGTAGACGTATACCAAATTTTTGCCGACTCGACGCAGGCATACGACAGTGTCGATCGTGGTGTACCGTACATCATGCTGCAATTTGGTAAACCGGCAAAATTAGTGCGACTGGCAAAAATGAAGATGACCAGCTCTGTCTTACAGGTCAGGATTCATAATAGATTAATGATCTATTTGAAACACGCACTGGTCTGAAGCAGGGCGATGAACAGGCGGCGACGTTCTTCAACCTAGCACTGGAATACGCTATTCGGGCTTTGAAATTTGATGAACAGCAAGACGCTGCTCAACAAGTCGACACAATTAGCAGCGTACGCCGACGACATCAACATCATGTCGCGAAGATTGGTCGATGCAGTAGAACTTCTGCATTCACTCAACACTGCTACAAAAGAAGTTGAACTACGTATGTATCAACGAGGGTAAAACTAAAATAATTATGCAATCGACGACAAGGACACCTGCACATTCAAGCATCAATAATGGGGACCTCAACATCGAGTTCGTGAACGATCTCATATACCTGGGTTGCAACTTGTAAAGCGACGCCAACGGAACTGACGAATTCAAGCGACGAATACAGTTAGCAAATAAGACTTTTTTCTCACTAGAAGCATGTGCACAGAAAGTTCCGCGTGTGCAAAACCATTATACGACCAGTGCTATGCTATGGCTGCGAAGCATGGACCCTAACTCAAGCCTCCGGAAACATGGTAGACACATTTGAAAGTAATGCTTCGTTTAGACGTGAACGCTGAGCTATGCACCGAATATTTGTGTCGTTCCCATATCTTGTAGGAACGACTCAAATGGTAACGATTGCTCATGAATTTATGTTGGCCATGTAAGAGCGGAAAAGGTATCTTCTTGTTGTTGGTGTTTTACAATGCAGCGTTCACGTCTAAACGAAGCTTAAGGTTCTGCGGTGAATTTTGGGGGTTGTTTGCGATCGAGATGGATGGCGCATCCGGTACAACCATGAGTTATACGAACTGCACCATGAGCTGAATGTTTCGAAAATAGGCAAACTACAACGACTTCAATGGGCAGGACATGTACAACAAATGGACGATGATCGCATGTCAGAGAGAGTAATGAACGGGCAACGAGTCGACGGAGCAAGACTGCGAAGACCACCGAGAGCTCGTTGGGAGAGCTCAGTTTATGCGGACGCCGCGCAACTACTGGGCTTCCAAGATTGGAGGACGCGGTCGCGTGACCGAGATAATTGAAGGATAATGATCCACGCGGACAAGGCCCGATATCGGGCTGTCGCGCCACGATGATGATGATAAGATGAAAATTCTACGGATGTCAGCCGTTGTGACCAAAGTGAATCGTATCAAAAGTACCTACATCCGAGGCAGCTTGTTTGTTGAGAAACCGATCACTGAAAAGCTCAAAGATCGTCGTATGGATTGGTATTGTCATGTTCTAATGCGTCCGCCTGAGAACCCAGTCGTGAAGGCACTATCAATGAATGTTCCATTTGCTGGACCCAAACCCCGAGGCAGACGGAAACACACGGGGATCGATCAGATGAAGAAGCAACAACAACGCATTAATCTCGGCGATGATACGATCCAAGACCGAGCTGTCTGCAGAAGGGAGCTAAGACTATACCGCTAGAATGGGCGAAGTGCCAACACCACTGGCAGAGAAACACGAAGCCACAGAATCCTATGAGGAAGAAGAAGAAGAGTCACTAAACCTATTAGCTTCACTCCGAAACGTGTATAATTTAATTTAAAGCAAAATATTGTTCATCCTATTCCTTCGCGTCCATTTCCTACACATTTTGGTAGATCCACCGCTGTTCTATTTTCATATCGCTAGATTTAGTCTTCGCGGGAAGTATTGTGGCCTCTCTTATGGTAAAATCAACTTTTACTCACAATTTTAAATTCAAAATTAAAAGAAAACCAGGCCGAAGCTTTGCTTCGGCCCGGAGTCCGAAGCGTATATACCCTAGACTTGTACAGACCTAGTGGGGGCACCAAAAGTAATAATTGGCAACGACCATGTATTAAAAGTGAGTTTCCTATATAGCCAGTTTATAGGGGAGGTTGGCACTCATTCAGGGAGATCTTGACCATTCTCAAAATGAATTAACTAACCCATTCTACAAATACTTGTTGAATTTTTCAAGTCGCTAGCTTCATTCTATCGAAAGTTATTGCTTATTTGAAGTCTCACTTGTAGGGGAGGTAAGGGTTCCTTGGGTCGGATCTTACCCATCATTGCCACCAACCAATTAGATCACCCTACAAACATACAAACAAAATTTCAAGTCTCTAGCTTCACTCTATCGACAGATATCGCTTATTTGAAGTTTCGTTTGTAGGGGAAGTAGGGGTTTCGTTGGTCGGATCTTACGCATTTCCAATATTAGCCCACTGGATCCTACTACAAACATTTGGGCAAAATTTCAAGTCGCTAGCTTTATTTTATTTTGTCGTAAGCTATCGCTTATTTTAAGTGTCATCTCTAGGGGAGGTATGGGTTCCTTAGGTCAGATCTAACCCGTCTTTCATGCCAACTAACTCAATCTCACTTCAAACATTTGACAAAAATTTCAAGCTGCTGGCTTCATTGTATCAAAAGTAATCGCTTATTCGAAGTTTCATTTGAAGGGGAGGTAGGGGTTCCTTGGGTCGGATCTTGCCTATTTTCAGTGCCAACTAACAAGACCTTACTACCAACATTCTACCAAATTTTCAACTTGCTAGTGTCATTCTATCGAAAGTTATCGTAATTAAAATAATATTTAATTTTTTGAATTTTGTAGGGGAGGTAGGCGTTCCTTTGATCTGATTATGCCCAACTTCCCAAAACCTAAGCAGCTTCTCACCCCAGAGTTACATGCCAAAAATCAGATGTCTACGTCAATTGGTTCAAGAGTTATGGACAAAAAACCCGAAAAGTAGGGTAGTACGGGGCTCTTTGTAAAAAAATTACCGTTAGTTTTCAACTGATCGACTTTATTTTTCCAGGGGAGTATAAAATTACCATCACGAGCAATCTACCAAAGCTAGAGGTTTTCATGTTTATTTAATCGGGAGTTATAAATACATTTAATTATTTTACATATGTAAGGAAGGTAGGCGTTCTCCTGGCCTGATCACGCCCATTTTAAATACCAACCAACTAGATCATACTTCCAACATCTAGTCAAAATTTCAAGGCTCTAGCTTCATTCTATCGGAAGTTATCGTGCGAACGGACAGACAGACGGACAGACGGACAGACAGACAGACAGACAGACATGGCTTAATCGAATCAGGAGGTGACCCTGATCATTTATATATATACATTGCTATACTTCCGGAGCCTCCTTTAAGGTGTTAAATACATATTTCCGTCGTGACAAAAACAATATACCCTATACTAAAAGTGAAGGGTATAACCAGGCCGAAGCTTTGCTTCGGCCCGGAGTCCGAAGCGTATGTACCCTAGACTTGTAGAGAACTAGTGGTGATACCAAAAGTACCAATTGGTAACGACCATATGCATTAAAAGTGAGTTTCCTTTATGACCAGTTTATAGGGGAGGTTGGCAATCATTCAGTAGGATCTTGACCATTATCAAAATCAATTAACTAACCCATTCTACAAATATTTGTCGAATTTTTCAAGTCGCTAGCTTCATTCTATCGAAAGTTATTGCTTATTTGAAGTCTCACTTGTAGAGGAGGTAGGGGTTCCTTGGATCGGATCTTGGTCATTATTGCCACCAACAAATAAGATCATGCTTCAAACATTTAAACAAAATTTCAAGCCTCTAGCTTCACTCTATCGAAAGTTATCGCTTATTTGAAGTTTCACTTGTAGGGGAGGTAGGGGTTCCTTAGGTCAGATCTTGCTCATCATTGCTACCAACAAATAAGATCATGTTACAAACACTTGTACAAAATTTCAAGTCCCTAGCTTCAATCCAACGAAAGTTATCGCTTATTTTAAGTTTCATTTGTAGGGGAGGTAGGGGTTCCTTAGGTTTGATCTAACCCATCTTAAATACCAACTAACCCGATCTCACTTCAAACATTTGACCAAAACTTCAAGTCGCTGGCTTGATTCTGTCAAAAGTTATCGCTTATTGAAGTTGCATTTGTAAGGGAGGTAGGGGTTGCTTGAGTCGGATCTCACCCATATTCAATACCAACCAAGTAGATCCTACTAACAACATTTTGTCAAATTTTCAACTCGCTAGTGTCATTTTATCGAAAGTTATCGTAATTAAAAGAATATTTAATTTTTTGAAATTTGTAGGGGAGGTAGGCGTTGCTTTGATCTGATTACGCCCAACTTACCAGAACTTAAGCACCTTCTTACTCCAGGGTTACGTGCCAAAAATCAGGTGTCTACGTCAATTTGTTCAAGAGTTATAGACAAAAAACCGAAAAGTAGGGTAGTACGGGGCTCTTTGTAAGAAAATTACCGCTAGTTTTCAGTTGATCCATTTGATTTTTTTAGGGGAGTAAAAGATTATCCTCACGAGCAATTTGCCAAAGCTAGAGCTTTTTATGTTTATTTAATCGGGAGTTATAGATACATTTAATTATTTTACATATATAGGGGAGGTAGGCGTTCTCTTGGCCTGATCACGCCCATTTTCAATACCAACCAAGTAGATTATACTTCCAACATTTGACCAAAATTTCAAGTCTCTAACTTCATTCCATCGAAAGTTATCGTGGGAACGGACTGACAGACAGACAGACGGACAGACAGACAGACATGGTTAAATCGAATCAGGAGGTGATCCTGATCATTTATATATATACATTCCTACACCTCCGGAGCCTCCTTTAAGGTGTTACATATTTTCGTTGTGACAAAAACAATATACCCTATACTAAAAGTCTAGGGTATAAAAAGCGTATATACCCTGGACTTGTACACACCTAGTGGTGATACCGAAAGTACAAATTGCCAACGGATATATGCATTAAAAGTGAGTTTCCTATACGGCCAGTTTATAGGAGAGGTTGGCACTCATTCAGGAGAACCTTGACAATTCTCAAAATCAATTAATTAACCCGTTCTACAAATTTTTGTCGAATTTTTCAATTCGCTTGCTTCATTCTATCCAAAGTTATTGCTTATTTCATTATTTATTATAGTTTCACCTGTAGGGGAGGTAGAGGTTACTTGGGTGGGATCTTGCCAATCATTATCACCCATCACCAACTAGATCACCCTATAAACATTTAAAAAAATTTCAAGTCTCTAGCTTCACTCAATCGAAAGTTATGGCTTATTTGAAGTTCCATTTGTAGGGGAAGTAGGGGTTTCATTAGTCCGATTTTACGTATTTTCAATAATAGCCAACTGGATCCTGCTGCAAATATTTGGCCAACATTTCAAGACGCTACCTTTATTTTGTCGTAAGTGATCGCTTATTTTAAGTATAATTTCTAGGAGAGGTAGGGGTTCCTCAGGTCGGATATAACCCATCTTTAATGCCAACTAACTCAATCTCACTTCAAACATTTGACCAAAATTTCAAATCGCTGGCTTCATTCAATCAAACTTTATCACTTATTTGAAGTTTCATTTGTAGGGGAGATAGTCGTTCCTTGGGTCGTATCTTACCCATTTTCAACAACGACTAACTAGATCTTATTGCCAACATTCTGCCAAATTTTCAACTCGCTAGTGTCATTCTATCGAACGTTATCGTAATTGAAGGAATATTTAATTTTTTCAATTTTGTAGGGGAGGTAGGCGTTCCTTTGATCTGATTATGCCCAACTTACTAAAACTCGAGCAGCTTCTCATCTCAGAGCTACATGCCAAAAATCAGATGTCTACGTTAATTGGTTCAAGAGTTATAGACAAAAAACCTGAAAAGTAGGGTAGTACGGGGCTCTTTGTAAGAAAATTACCGTTAGTTTTCAACTGATCGATTTTATTTTTCCAGAGGAGTATCAGATTATCCCCACGAGCAATCTACCAGAGCTAAAGCTTTTCAAGTTTATTTAATCGGGAGTTATATACATATATATTTAATTATTTTACATATGTAGGGGAGGCAGGCGTTCTCTTGGCCTGATCATACCCATTTTCAATACCAACCAACAAGATTATACTTGCAACATTTGACCAAAATTTCGAGGGCCTAGCTTGATTCTATCGAAAGTTATCGTGCGAACGGCAGACAGACGGACAGACAGACAGACAGACATGGCTAAATCGAATCAGGAGGTTACCCTGATCATTTATATATATATACATTGCTATACCTCCGGAGCCTCCTTTAAGGTGTTACATATTTCCGTCGTGATAAAAACAATATACCCTATACTAAAAGTCTAGGGTATAAAAATATATATACCTATAGTATGTGTGTAGGTATTTCAGGAGTGCGAACGGACAGACAGACGGACAGACGGACAGACAGACAGACAGACAGACAGAAAGACAGACGGACAGACGGACAGACAGACAGACAGACATGGCTAAATCGAATCAGGAGGTTACCCTGATCATTTATATATATATGGTATACATTGCTATACCTCCGGAGCCTCCTTTAAGGTGTTACATATTTCCGTCGTGACAAAAACAATATACCCTATACTAAAAGTCTAGGGTATAAAAATATATATACCTATAGTATGTGTGTAGGTATTTCAGGAGTATTATTTAATCATGGATAGATGGTTAAAAAAGATCATCATCATTTTGAAGGTTTTATTTTGCATATTCAAACCCTTTCAACACAACGTTAACTGAGCTTACATTCTAACTTAACAATAAGTCTTAGTTATATTCGGGCGGCTGATTCTATTTGGCCTGCCTAATCCTTAAATTTTATACTGAATTTGGCGTGGTTATTGCCATAATCTTGACTATACAGAACTACTCATATATTTTTATTTGCAATCTTGATAGTTATTTATTGGTGTGCTTAGACCGTTTTCTTGAATTTTTATTTTTATTCGGTCATGCGTCCGTCTGTCTGTCTGTCTGTCTGTCCATGAAATATCTCACGAACCGCTGAAGCTACATGCATGAAATTTGGTGAAAATATGTGGAAGTACTATAATTCTCTGGAAATAGTGATGCGTCGTAATAGGTCAACTTTAAGGGGGGGTCCCCATAGAGGGGAAATGAAGGTCGAAATTTTTTTTTCGTCTGGTATAGGCAAGTGGGGTATCGTAAGAAAGGTATTGTCGAGTACATTCCATTTCTGGAATTTTTTTCAAATTTGAAGAAACGGGAAAAGAGGGAGATGGGAAAATATGTGGTCCGAGTTTGTCCCTCCCCCCCCTTGCATTTCGAGACCGTTACACTTAGAAATATGAAAATTTACAGAAAAACGGCATTTCCCTAACATAGAAAACTAAAAATAATAGAATTTCAAAATCTCATCAAAAAAGGTTAATAATAGTACATTTCTATTGTTGCAGTTAGCACACCCCTGCACCATTTAGGCACACCCGAGACCAAAAATATTGATGGCCAATGATAACCAACACCATAGGCAATAACGTCTCTAAGTTTCATTTCAATCGTCTAATATTTAATAATAGCACATTCACTTAAAGTTAGGCATTTTTACACTATTCATACAAAAAATACACCTACCGGCTTCGAAGGTGCGAGCACTACTTGCATTTTGTTTTTCGTAGGGCGAATTGCAATTATTGTTACATAAAATATTATGGTTAATTACACTTATGAAAGGGTAAAGATTGGTAGGGGGCGATGTGTTGTAATTGGCCAACTATAACGAGCGGGGGAGGGGGTGGGGCGAAATTAAGGTCAAATTTTGTTTATCGACTGGTATAGGCAAGTCGGGTGTTGTGAGAAAGGTAATGTTGAGTACATTTTATTTTTGGCATTTACTTTAAATTTGAAGAAAGGGGAACAGTAAGGGAGGAGAAAATATTAGATCGTAATTTGTCCCCCCTTGCATTTCGAGACCGTTACACTTAGAAAAATGAAAACTTTCAGGAAGGTGGGTTCCGAATAGCATATAAAACGGGAAATAATGGAATTTGTATATCTCCTCAAAATAGGTTAATAATAGTTTATTTCCATAGTTACTGTTAGCGCACCCTTGCATCCCTTAAACACGTCCGAGATAAAAAGTACAGATGGCCAAGGATAACGAACATCAATATGTTCTAAGTTTCATTACAATCGCCTAATATGAATGGGCATGTAAGATACTATATGATGGGTCAGACATTTTTATTATGTTTTTTTTTTATCCATCTAAGTGGTACCAAGAAAAGCAAGGAGCCGATACTTGCGTGCCTGCTACAAAACCCTCGGATTGCGGGCGTAGCCCTCTATATTCCGGCTTTATTTTTTAGGGTTTTGTATAAAAAACCCTTATGAAATCGGTCATGCGTCCGTCTGTCCGTCTGTCTGTCCGTCTGTCCATGAAATATCTCACGAACCGCTGAAGCTACATACATGAAATTTGGTGGAAATATGTAGAAATACTATAATTCTCTGGATAAAGCGATGCGTCGTAATAGATCAACTTTAAGGGGGGGTCGCCATAGAGGGGAAATGAAGGTCGAAATTTTTTTTTCGTTTGGTATAGGCAAGTGGGGTATCGTAAGAAAGGTACCGTTGAGTACATTCCATTTGTCGATTTTTTTCCAAATTTGAAGAAAGGAGAAAAGACGGAGAGGGGAAAATATGTGGTCCGAGTTTGTCCCCTCCCTTGCATTTTGAGACCGTTATAGCTAGACATATGAAAATTTACAGAAAAGCGGCATTTCACTAGCATAGAAAACTTAAAATAATAGAATTTTTAAATCTCATCCAGAAAGGTTAATAATAGTACATTTCTATAGTTGCAGTTAGCACACCCCTGCACCCCTCAAGCACACCCTAAGTCAAAAATATTAATGGTTAATGATAACCAACATTATAGGCAATAATATGTCTAAGTTTCATTACAATGACATGATATTTAATAATAGTACATTGACTTAAAGTTATGCATTTTGACACTATCCATACAAAAAATACACCTACCGGCCTCACGCATAGATATGCGTGTACTACAATACTTGCATGTTGTTTTTCGTAGTGCGAATTGCAGTTATTTAATGAACCAACTTTGGAAGGGTGAAGATTGGTAATTGGTGATTGGTGATCCTAACAATAACTATTCACACAGTTAATTTTTTAGGGTTTTGTGTCTTAAATCTTACAAAATCGGTCAAATACCTGTCTGTCCGTCTGTTCATAGAATATCTTACGAACGGCTGAAGCTGCACACATAATTCGGCGAGAATGTGTAGAAATGCTATAATTTGCTCGAGATAGCGTTGTGTTGTAATTGGCCAACTGTAAGAGGGGGGGAGGGGGGGGGGGGGTCCACATAGAGGCGAAATTAAGGTAAATTTTTTTTTATCCACCGGTAAAGCCAAGTGGGGTGTCGTGAGAAAGGTAATGTTGAGTACATTCCATTTTTGGCATTTTCTTGAGATTTCTAGAAAGGGGAACAGTGGAGGAGGAAAAAATATTAGACCGTAATTTGTCCCAGCCGCCCTGAATTTCGAAGCCGTTACACAAGTTTGCAATTTGCAATGTCGTCTTAATATGAATGGTTAAGCATTTCGAAGAGTGGGACAGTTTATCTCGTATACATACATATCTATCTACAGCTTCTCGTATTAAAACTATTACTTTGAGAGGTGACAGATGCAGTCTTTTTGTGAATTGGCATGTAAGATACTATATCATGGGTAAAGCATTTAATTATGGTGTTTTTATTCAGCTGAGGGGTACCAAGAAGAGCAGGGAGCCAATATTTAGATACCAAAATAAGCGCGTGCTACAAAACCCTCGAATTGAGGGCGTAGCCCTCTATATTCCGGTTTCATTTTTATTTTAATTCATGATTAAACTTATTATCTAGAACTTACATACTACTTTATAACTATTCTCAAAATTAAAATTAAAGACGGAATTCAAAAAAAATAGCAAAAGAAAAATTAACAAACTAAACGAAAAAAAAGCAATTCTAAATATTAAAAATTAATTATTAAAATTAAGTAGATATAAAAGGAAGCTCTTCTTTTGCCGCTTCTTTGGACCACCAGTAGGTCGACAGTCGTGTCATTGGTCATGTCGTCAGTCTAGAAGCGTCGGTCACGTTGGGCGTGCAGTCCACTAATGTCTGCGATGTTGCCTGCCACTATAATTATAGAGGTTGCGGAAGATCGCATCATTAGTGGATTGCACTATGGCGCTGGGCCTCAAGCTAATCGAAGAAGATGGATCCGAAGTAACTGTGACGCTTTCTCGGTTCATGGCCAACCTGAATAGAGAGCTGATATTAATATTTGGGTGTTGCTCTGCCTTTTGGTAGAATCGCCGAGTAAGGTTCACAACTCTGTCTGCAATATTTTCGATTTGGGCGCAGCTGTATACTTCACTGTTTTTGAAATATTTTTTTTGGGGAGTCCAGAAGCGCCGGCGCTTTCCGATACAAGGGCGTAGAACTTTTCTTTCAACAATTTCTGCTCGCTTAATTGCTGTTTTGGAGCAGGTGAGCCAAATTGAAAAGCCAACATGTAGTGCGCTTTTCTGGCTATAATATTGTTAGAGATGACACTAACAGTGGCTCAGCACTCCTTCTTAAAGACAATTATAACTTCGAGCACTATAGGTTGCTGCCTCTGCAACATAGCTCGGCGGCTTCCGCCGTCCTAAAGACCCGAGACAATACAGAAATTCTTTTGGTCTCACTTTATATACGCTGCACAAGTACCGCGACCCAGTTAAGGCATGACCTCGATGTTCTTAACAACCTTCACGACCGCTTTAAATTTATAGTTATGGGCGGAGACCTAAACTCCCGACATACTGCATGGGGCGACACAACCGAAAACTTCCACGGTTCAATTCTATTCAAATGGTTGAACGACTCCGCACCACCAGTAGAGTGCTCTCTAATCTCCCCTAAATCGCCGACAAGACCTGAAAGTTCGTCAATATTAGACTATTTCATGATTTCGCACGAACTGGAGCAGTTCACAATAAATCCGAACTGTGTTACAACTCAAGGAATGTCCGACCATTTCTGCACATAGGCACCTTTGCGGAATTAAGTCAGTGCTCTCCAACCTCTTTCATATCGTATAGAGATACGGACTGGGTTAACTTTGGAGAGAGTGTTTCGAGTGAGTTGAGACCACATATTTTCCCAAAAGACCGTAATTTACGTAACGATGAAATTGATTCCTTAATATCGATTGCCACCAACGCCCTTAACTCGGCAGTAGAGGAAAACACAACTCGTGTCACTCCTTCTAAGTTTAAGCAAAATGCTCTCCCTCCGGCAAGTTAAGAGGCGTAAACTTAAAAGAGCCTACCACAGACACGAAAACAGGGTCAGCGATGAATATATGTATAAACGCATACTAGAAGAAGTCAACCTCTTAACTAAAATTATTGCGGTCAATATAGCCAAATTTCGCAGTCGTCGACTTTCTGAAAGACTTTCGGCAATCAAACCTGGCCCCCAAATGTTCAAGGAAATAAATTGTCTCTCCGGCAAGTTCAATAATCCCAAGGAACTCAAACTAATGAATGGTATGCAGCAGGTCTACAATATTCAAGAGCAGCTACAACTTTTCGTAGATATTTTTCAAAGACAACTCAATGTGACCCCCCGGACAGTCGTTCAGAAACAGCAGTGCGTGCAGGATTAGAGGTGTCGCGCTTCTTAGCTGCCAATACAGAGCAAATCTGCGAGTTCACTCAGCAAAACCCATCAACCAGTCCATCGGATACGGATACCTTTATCGGCCGAGATAGTCTTCAGTCACATATTGAACCTCTAAATAATAAAAAGTCCTTCGGGGTGGATGGTATTCCAAACATAGTGCTTAAGAGGCTTCCAGGTGCAGCTATCACGCTTTTACAAGTGATTTTTAATAACTGCATCAACAATGGATACTTTCCGGATGCATGGAAAATAGCGAAAATAGTTCCAGTTCACAAAAAAGGGAAAAGCCATGAGGCAAAAAACTTCCGTCCGATCTCCATGCTATCCAATGTGGGCAAGTTATTTGAAAAAGTGTAGCTAAATCTCATACTCAGACACTGCGAAGAAGCTGAAATTATCTCCAGCCACCAATTCGGGTTTCGTTCTAAGCATGGAACCCAACACGCTTTAGCCTATTTGCACGAGACAGTGCTGGGAAATATAGATAATGGGAATCAACCTACACTCGTCTGTGCCGTAGACCTGGAGAAAGCCTTTGATTGCGTGTGGACCGAAGGCTTGGTCTTCAAACTTATTAATTTCGGTTTCCCATCTTCGGTAATTAGAATTGCTATCAGCTTCTTCTTAAATAAAAAGTTCAGGGTTACCCTTGGTGACAACAGTTCTGAATTATTCCCAGTGACCTCAGGGGTACCACAAGGTTCAATTACCGGACCTGTGATGTACAATATTTTCACGGCGGACGTCCCAACTACTGAAGATCCTCAAGCGGGAATAATTCAATACGCAGATGATACTCTAATTTTCGCTGCTGACACCGACCCACTAACGGCCGCCTTAAGAGTCAACAGCTACTTAATCCAACTGGAGTCGTATCTCCAAAGTTGGGGTATCCGTATTAACGCAGAAAAAACGCAAGTTTGTCTTTTCAGGAACCCATCCAGATTTTGCGGTTCAAGAACTTTAGTCAACAAAGCAAAAAAAAGTTGTCATTACGGTAGGCCCACCCTAAAGCCTCTTTGAAATATCTAGGGGTCTTGTTTAACAAGTTCCTCCGATTCAACCCCCATGTCCACGAAACAGTTTAGAGAGCTTATATTAACTTCAATAAAATCCGATACCTCTTTTCAAGATCGGTGGGATTGTCGAGGAGGGTAAAGGTAATCACTTACAAATCCCTCATTCGCCCTATTCTCACATATGCCTCACCAATTTGGTTAAAAAAGATAAATAAAGAGAGTGTCACTAAGGCCAGTACAGTAAGAGACCAAGCAGGACCCAGTAATCTGAAGAAAACTTCTGTCCTACGAAAACGAAAATATGACGAGGCATTTCTTGAATTTGGTTTTACTTCGAAAACTATTGATGGTATTGAGCGACCTATTTGTTTAATTTGTAATCATGTTTTGGCACCGGAAAGTATGAAGCCCTCAAAATTACGAAGACATCTTGAAACCAACCATCCTCCCCTTGCTAATAAATCGAAGGAGTATTTCGAACGATTGGCGAAGTCTTTAGAAAAAGATGGTTTCGAAAAATTTTTGACTTGCAATGAAAAACAACTACGTGCATCTTACGAAGTATCCTACCTTATCGCAAAAAACAAAAAACCGTTCACCATTGGGGAAGATTTAGTTCTACCAGCAGCAGTTAAGATGGTAGAAATACTGCATGGAAAAAAATATTCTGACGAAATTAAACAAATACCATTATCAAACAACACTGTAACCCGCCGAATTTCGGATATTAGTACTGATCAATTTGAGCAATTAATTATTAGACTTAAGGAAAGTGGAAAATTTGCCATCCAATTGGATGAAACGACCGATATATCCAAACAAGCACAACTGTTGGTATATGTCAGATACATTTTTAATAATAACATAGACGAAGAAATGTTGTTTTGTCGACCTCTGGAAGAACATACAAGAGGTGAAGATATATTTCATAAAATAGATGACTTTTTCAAAAAGGAAGATTTAGAATGGAAAAACTGTTTAGGAGTATGTACAGATGGTGCGAAATCGATGACTGGCGAGCATGTGGGTCTTAAATCATTTGTTAAAGCCACAGGAAATAGTCAAATCACTTTTCCATACCGCCTTACACATCGAGAGGCCCTCGCAGCGAGAAAGATGTCATCGGAATTAAACGATGTTCTTCAGGATTCCGTCAAAGTCATTAATTATATTAAGAGCCGAGCTCTTAATAGCCGATTATTTTCCAACTTAAAGAAATGGGATCAGAATACCATCTTTTGTTGTTACATGCAGAAGTAAGATGGCTGTCAAGAGGGCAGAGCCTGAAGAGATTGCTTTCTTTGAAAAATGAGGTTCTTATATTTCTAATTGAACACAAATCTGATCTCGCTGCTAATTTCAAAAATAATTACTGGCTATGCAAACTGTGCTACTTGGCAGATATTTTTGACAAGTTAAATGATCTTAATTTGTCACTTCAAGGTAAAAATACCAACGTATTTACCTTGAATTCTAAAATTGAGGGTTTTGATAAAAAAATAAAAATTTGGAAGAAAAGGGTCGAAAATGGTTCTTTGGAAATGTTTTCGTCAGTCGACAATTTTGTAATGGAAGAAGCTAATTGTAAATTTTTTATTTTAAAAATCACTGAAGACCATTTAAACTCAATGGAGTAACAGTTTTCAAAGTACTTCTCATTGGATTTTGATTTAAAGAAATCATTATGGATACAGAATCCATTTTTGGTAGAAATTCATGATACAAATCATCGGCCATACGAAGCACAAAATGAATTTACTGATTTGACAACCGATTCGAATTTGAGGCTGGAGTTTCCTAAGAACAGAATTCTGGATCGGAGTCAGAAATGAATTCCTTCTCTTACCGTTCAGCACCACGTACTTGTGCGAAATGACATTCTCAGTGTCAACTTCCATTAAATCCAAATACCGTTCAGCACTAATTAATGTTGAAAATGCCTTGCGTCCAGCTGTATCAAATATTCCACCCAGAAACAAGCCCAGCCTTCGCATTAAACATTTCTGTTGCAGTTTTTTTTGTTATGTATGAAATATGTTTCTTTTTAATTTGGTTATGCACATTTTTATGTTAAGAATTTTTTTACTTTTTGATTGGAAGGAATATATTTATTTTATAAATAAAAAAAATATTGGCAATTTTTTTTATTTTATTTGAAATCGAGGGTCGCGAAATTTTATGGACGTTAAAATGTCGTGGATGAAAAAAGGTTGGGAAGCCCTGATCTATTGCATTGAAGTTTATGGCGTTTTACTTTCCATAGCCAAGCTTCAGATACATTCGCCTATTGAAAAAAAACTGCAGTGAAAATTCATTCTAGCCACGCGGCCGGACAGTTCGCCTTGAGGCGGCCGGACAGGCCACCGGACAGGCCGCCGGAAAGGCCTTTGAGGCGGCCGGATGGATAATTGCAAAATTGATCTTATCGCAATAGACGAATGTATCTGAAACTTGACCATGGAAAGTAAGTAAAGCGTCGAGAAATTCAATGCAATAAATAGATACTTTCATTCTATGGCGATAAGATCAATTTGCAATTATCCATCCGGCCGCCTCAAAGGCCTGTCCGGCCGCCTCAAGACAAACTGTCCGGCCGCGTGGCTAGAATGAATTTTCACTGCAGTTTTTTTCAATAGACGAATGTATCTGAAGCTTGGCTATGGAAAGCAAAACGCCATAGAATTCAATGCAATAGATAGATACTTTCATTCTATGGCGATAACATCAATTTGCAATTATCCATCCGGCCGCCTCAAAGGCCTTTCCGGCCGCCTCAAGGCGAACTGTCCGGCCGCGTGACTAGAATGAATTTTCACTGCAGTTTATTTCAATAGACGAATGTATCTGAAGCTTGGCTATGGAATGTAAAATTCAATCCAATAGATAGATACTTTCATTCTATGATAATAAGATCGATTGCCAATTGTCCATCCAACTCAAGGCGGTCTGCACATGCCATTGACGATCCGGAATTCCTCAAGGCCAGGCTTGAACGTGTGTGGTGGAGGCCTGGCGGGAACGATTTTCCTTCCGGCCGCCTGAAAGGCCAATCCGGCCGCCTGAAACGACCATACACGATCCGGAATTCCTCAAGGCGGGGCCTCATCAGTTTTTCCGGACAGGAATTCCGGATGGTGTATGTTCGCCTTAAGCTGTCCACAATCAAAGTCCTTGTCCCTTCAACCAAGCATCCGAATTCGCAAAAAAAAAACACAACGAAATGTCGAAAATTCGCATAACACAATAGCAACCCGTCAGATACCAAATGGAATATTACGAAGTAACGACCATGTTGCATGCTCCCAAAATGAGTGTTTGAACAAAAATCCCAAAAGGCGCGTGTTTTTCGATCTCGCCCAGATGTTAGCCTCAATTACAGCAAGGCTATATTTCACGGCAGAACGACAAGAACTAGTTTGCCGAAGGTATGATACACGCGAAGCGTGAAGGGTTTCATACCTTCGCTGTGTGTTTTGGTACATTTGCCACTTTGAAATTAGTAGTAAAACTTGTTCCAATTCCACTGTTCCTATGAGAGGTATGTGAAATATTAAGCCGATTTCAACCAAATTTAGGAACGTGGCTTGGCAGTCAATATGATTGAATAATATGCAATTTCGTAATGATATCTTTCTTCAGAAATAAAAAAGTTGTTCTAACAAAAACTTGCTTTTGGAACGGTCGTTCCCATGGCAGCTATATGATAGAGTAGTCCGATGTCAATTAAATTCAGGAATGTGATTAAATTAAATATGCTATTGATTAGTGTAAAATTTGAAAACGATATCTTTAGAAATAAAAAAGTTTTTCTCACAAAGACCAATTTTTGGACCGGTCGTTCCTATGGCAGCTATATGATGTAGTGGTCCGATTACAACCAAATTTGGAAATATGATTTAACTAGAGTTAGAGACGGACAGACGGACAAAGCTTAATCGACTCGTCTCATCATTCTGCCCAAGAATATACATAGTTTATATGGTCGGAGATGCTTCCTTCTGTGCGTTGCAAACTTCATGACAAAGTTAATATACCCTATCACATCCGTGAAGGGTATAAAAAATTTACAAGGAGAAGTTATGACGAACGTCGATGCGTCTCATTTCTCCATGAACGCAATTCAATTGCAATATGTTAATAACCTGTCTTAAAATCTACTTTTTTTTTATAATTTTTAATTCTTATATATTCAATAGAATACGATAATTATAAGAGGATCACAAATAATCAAAACATTCGAAAAATAGTGCTTAAATGGACTCAGCAATGCAATAATTAGAGTGTGAAACTACGGTCAGCACTTTTTTTTTCATCCGAGGATCTTTTTGTGTAAACCAAGTTGATAAAACCCTATGCAATTAACCCAAAAAGGGAACTCCTCATCGCAATACGACGAAAACAAGGAAAACTTAAGTCAACCTAACGCTACATCCGCCTTCAACTTTTCAATGCGCTAATGGTCAAGATTGAGTGTTATATCGTAATTAAAATATATGTATTAAGGCAATTATCTTAAAGCTTAACAAAACTTCGAGCAATAGTGCAACTCAAAAGCTATTTAACATAATCATAAATTCTTGTTATTTTTCAACATTCGATCAAATCGCCAGTACGTCCGCTTTTCGCAAAGACAGTTCGTTATGTGGAGGTTTTAATGGGATTTATGATACGACTAAGAAATAACACCTTGGGAAAGAACTACGTCGAGTAGAACAGTTCTTATCCATGCCTGATTCTCAATACGTAAAGAGTAAGTAGAAAACGACGGGCAAGCAATCGGAAGTTTGATTTTAACTAAAGTCGATCCTTTTGTTATCTGTATATCTTTTGTCGATTATATATCAAGTCAGTCCCAATTAACAAAATGCATATTAGTAGGGTAGGATGCTTTTCTCGACAGTCTTTCGGCATATGCGACATCCCTCGATTTGATCGCCACACATCAGGCATGCTTCGTGACTGCACAGGAATACCATATTCTTGCTACGACCGAAACAAACAGGGCCCGTAGTATGCTCCTTCATATCCTGCAACTGTTGCACAACTGTTGCTGTAATTTTTGCACACCATCTAATACAAAATTGTTGACATTCGTATTTTGTGTTGGATTTAGACTCGTTGTTCCAGTCAACGGTGTTCCCGTTGAAATGACAATGTTATTTCTCTCCACACCCGTTCCACATTTACTCACGATTGTTGGCTGTGAGAGCTTGAAATCTGTAATAGATTTTCTGAACTGCTTTGGCCGCGATCGGAGAACATCGGCCAACCCTTTTACCAATAGGACAGGGACCGCCCGGTTCGATTCCTTCGTGGTGTCGATTCGGCCGAACTGAACTGAAGCTGATTCCTTTGCAATGGTACCCGTATAAATACCAATAACCCGAAGCTTTGATTCCTAGCCAAGTGGTTCGACACTCAGATTATCCGCCTTTAAATTTGCATGAATGGGCAGTACCTGATCCGATTCCAGCGTAAAGTGTTGTAACGGACGGTTTGGCGGGCATCCTAAAATGGCCGTGTGGGGACGGAGCCTTAGGTAGCATAATGACCGTGAAGGTCGGGCCGTGCCATCTGGCGAAGAAAAAGGCTCCTCAACGAGCTAAGCAGCGGCCTATGCTTGATGTAGCTCAGTTCGGGAGACGTGGGCGGGGTTTTCGCCGCTCGTTGCCCCTGTCCTTTACGTAATAACAAAAATTCATAGGCCTGGGGAAGACAACACAAACAAAGGAGGTAAAAATGGGGAATAAAAAAATGAGGCGATAAGGATGGAATGGTTGGCAGATGGCTCGCTTGCCTTCGCGCTCGTATTGGGGTCCAGGTGTAATGGGACCCTCGGCCTCTGGTTTCGTACCACCGACAGATCCTTACTCATCAAGTGCTGCTTCGATCTGCCGGTGGGAGCAGCACAACCAGACCAGAATATGGTTCATTACAGTGTATCTACCTAAAAGCAAGAGTGTGCTATGCAAGGAATCTTCTGCCATGATTGAGTATCTAGGCCATTTACAAGACTTGGGACCATTTAGAGTGTAAGCTCGGCCGGTTCGGCGAGAAGTTACTCCCCAGTACGGTTGGATCCCCGTTGTTTCTATTTGTCTGGCTGTTGTCTTATCTGACGTCAAACGAACCTTTTACCAGCACTAATTTTACCTTTCTGGTATCTAGAAATAGCGTAGAATAACAGCGTATAGCGCGCCTTAGAGGTGTTAACCCAAGGCATTCACTATTCTAAATTTTCCAGACACCGTTTGACAGCAACGTGACCTTTCACCGGAGTGCCAGGCGATTATGACTTCACTCATTTTGTTTTCGCGGGGATTCAAATAATTTTCGTCACACCGCACTCGAAAAAAAGTGCCGTGTGCTCCTCTCGGGGCTGTAACCCACAGATGCCGGGGCGGACGGCATCCGCCTATGAGTCAACAGCAGCCCACTTGTCTCGGCGTGCACGGAATGTAAAAAGGAGCAACGCAAACAGTGTTTGCGTCAAGCACCCACGATTGGAACCCCGGGATTTAGGGACCGGCCAGGGGACGTGATTGAGAAGTTGCGCGCTTGTGAAACCAATCTACCAACTTCTAAGCTATGCTCTTCAGCCCGTTTCCTTTGGAATAGTGTCTGAATGCAATACTGGACTGCCTACTAGTCAAATTGGTTCTGTGCCTCAGTTTGTACTAAGCCGGATCGTTGTGATCGGGTTACTTGTCTTGTGCGTTGTCTATCAATTTCCGTATTTCAACCTTCCCTGTCTATTTGACCTAAGATCATACCAATTACAATAAAAGTTCCGGTACAACCAATACCTGCCGAGCCATGCCTACAAATTGGACCCGATATAATCCCACTTTGCACTATTTGGTTTGGCCTCGAATTCACAACCTGTAGTAAATTCATCACCCGACCCGGATCCGATGGTACACCATGATCGGGCCAAACTTGAAAATGATTGGAATATATCCGTCGCTTTTCACGATTTCGCCATGAAACTAGAAATGCCCGTAGCGTATAATCATTGGTTGAACTTTCCGATAAGCACGTCACACGAGCATGACCCCAGTCGGGTGTATGCGCGAGGGACTCGTGGTTAGTGCCGGAAAGGAGCCCACTTACCTGGGGGGCTCCTGCGCTGGTTGCGGAGCTCTATTTCCCCTCGACCTGTTGCACCGTGACTCCACGGCCTGTTAAAAACGAGCCGGCAAACCAATGGCTCCCAACAACACGGTCCACGCACGCGGAACTCACGCCGTAAAAACAGACGCCACGAACCGAACACGAATGCTTTTTTTTCTCGTTATGGGTCCAGCACAAGGTACTCACAATCAATTCGCCGACTCGACCAACTGACTCTCAGCATCTGCCATGCGAAATCTTCACAATACCCTGCTACGCTCCAGTTTTCACGACCTCTCCTACGGACGGATCTCGAACGACTCCACGTTCTTTCTCCTTTCTTTCTTTTTCTCCTTCCGGCCTTATCTCCACCCCACGATCGCACGAAGTTGTCGCTGATTGCAACTGCGGAGAGTAGTGCTGCCATATTGCAACCTGTTTACTGACAGATGGCGAAGGCGGCAAAACATGCAAAACCCACGGTGCGCTTTTGTGGTCTGATCACATTGCCGGCAGAAGCAGTTGCAGCAGTCTTTCACCGCCAATGTGTATAGAGCTGCGACTACCTCTGTCGACAATGTAACCAGCCCATTACAAGTTGAAGTGATAGAAGTGTTTAGTTAGTTCATTGAACTATGGCAGTAATTTCGTCACGAACTGGCCGTTCTAAAGTTGACTTTGTGCTAGCAAGTAACTAGCTGAGAGCGTATATTCGAGACGGATTCTCGTTTTTCGGCCGTTACTGAAGGCTACGAGGCGAGTAAAAACTGAACGGGAACCCTCTTTGTGCTTTTGGATTTGGACACGAAAGAATTTGAACACAAGAGCGAGACACGGAAATCCGAGACACAGCAGCAGGAGTTAAGAGGTTTTTCCTTGAGAGAAGACGACATAAATAGACGGATTGCAGCGTCGAACAACGTAAAAAGCATCAATCGTAACATATTGTGGAACGACATATTTCGACGCGGAATCTGCGTGTGGTGACGGAAGACGGCGAGCTGGTATTTAGTGCAGGAGGATAGTTTACCGTCACGTAAGTAGGGCAGTTATTGTAGGATAGTGTGTAAGATAGTGCGTAAGATAGCACGTAAATTTAGTTTTTAAGTAACGTATCATACATCCTCGACTAGTCGGATTTCTTTTGATTTTCAGAATAAGTAGTGTAAGTAATTCAGTGGAAAACATTAAAGTTATAACGTCATCGACGCGACGTGATTTTTCCTTACATTGTTGGTAACTTGGGTGAATTGCTAGTTCGCGCTTATCGCGATTATCTTTACGTATTAACGAAAATCATAGGCCTGGCGAAGATAACACAAACATGGGAGGCAAAAATGGGGAATACAAAAAGGATGGAATGGTTGGTAATAAGCTAGTCGGACGGCCGCCAAGACAAGGGTGGGGGGAAAATCGTCGTATTAATATGCCGTATTCCGAAGAGGGGTTCTCAAGTGGCGTCAAACTAGCTCTACCATACAAAAAACGTTATCCTGACAAGTTAGCAGGAGCAATAAATTCCAGAATAGAGCAACAAATTATGAAATAGTTATTGCTTTCACTATGCATCAAGGCTTTGTTAGATTTGTGCCAATGGGGATAGTACAGGGGGGTACAAATGTGGTGTCCTTCCCATATATAAGCTGGAGTCCTGGCGAATCGGCAGAAGCAATAAATTCGGGAATAGAACAACAAATTAGCAATTAATTATGGCTTCCATTTTGCAATGAATTTGGAGACGATAAATGCCGTATTAAAAAGTGGGTGTGCTAGGGTAACGTTACGCTAGCACCACCATACAAAAAACATTATCCTGACAATTCGGCAGGAGCAATAAATTCCGGAATAGAGCTAAAAGTAAGGAAATAATTGTTGCTTTAACTATGCATCAAGGTTTTGTTAGATTTGTGCCAGTGGGGAAAGTACAGGGGGCACAAATGTGGCGTCCCTCCCATATAGAAGCTGGAGAATCGGCAGGAGCAGTAATTTTGGGAATAGAGCAACAAATTAGCAATTAATTATGGCTTCCATTTTGCATTGAATTTGGAGACGATAAATGCCGTATTAAAAAGTGAGGGTGCTAGCGTAACTAGCGTAACGTTACGCTAGCAAAAAGTGGGGGTGCTAGGGTAACGTAACGCTAGCACCACCATACAAAAAACATCATCCTGGCAATTCGGCAGGAGCAATAAATTCCGGAATAGAGCAGCAAATTAGGAAATAGTTGTTGCTTTCACTATGCATTAAAGTTTTGTTAGATTTGTGCCAGTGGGGATAGTGGGGGTTCAAATGTGGTGTACCTCCCATATATAAGCTGGAGTCCTGTCGAATCGGTAGAAGCAATAAATTCGGGAATAGAGCAACAAATTAGCAATTAATTTTCTCTTCAATTGTGCATTAAATTTGAGTAAAATATACGCCGCATTCAGAAGGGGGGTTCTCAAGTGGCGTCACACTAGCTTTACCATACAAAAAACGTTATCCTGGCAAGTTAGCAGGAGCAATAAATTCCGGAATAGAACAACAAATTAGCAAATATTTATTGCTTCCATTATGCATCAAGTTTTTGTTAGATTTGTGCCAGTGGGGATAGTACAGGGGATACAAATGTGGTGTCCCTCCCATATATAAGCTGGAGTCCTGGCGAATCGGCAGAAGCAATAAATTGGGGAATAGAGCAACAAATTACGAATTAATTATGGCTTCCATTTTGGAGACGATAAATGCCGTATTAAAAATTGGGGGTGCTAGCGTAACGTTACGCAAGCACCACCATACAAAAAACATTATCCTGGCAATTCGACGGGAGCAATAAATTCCGGAATAGAGCAATAAATTAGCAATTAATTATGGCTTTCATTTTACATCAAATTTGGGTGCGATATATGTTGGTTAAAAAAGTGGGGGTGCTAGCGTAACGTCACGCTGAGTCTGTTGCTCAGTATATACTGTGTCTCTTGGCCAATATATATAGCATCTGTCGCTCAGTAGATACTGCATCTGTTGGTCAGTTGGTACTGTATCTGTTCTTTGTAGATACTGTAGATCTGTTAATCAGTAGATAGAAAATGAGAGACCAGTTTTGATCCAGGTCTTGTATGGGATCACATCTGGATCAGAGTTGAAAGTGAGTTAGCTGAATTAAGCTTCTTTCTCCGCCATCCGCCTCTATACCTTTCTATACTGAGGCCAAAATTCGCCCCCTTGCGGCAAAGTGTCTGTATGATGGCTGTTTAAGTTCGCTCGTCGCAGATCCGTGTGGGTTTTTTTTTCATCTGAGATGGAAATCAAAATGAATCGAAAATGAATAATTATACCAATTGTACGTTTCGGGTACAGGCCATACATTGCCTAGGTTCCGGATTCTCAACGTTGCAATTACGTTTCAAGTATTTAGCAATTCATGTCATGAATGTCAAACGATAAAAGGAGAAATCAACCAAAACAATTTTCTGGTTTATTTCACTAGTTCGTATTTCACATGCTATCTCCACCTGGAATTGAATGGAGTTCAAAGCAACTTGGAACGTTTAGGGTTTTCACGGAACGCACCCATTGAAAATATTGATCATACGGCAGAGATTATTAATATCTTCTTTGTAGTAAAATTTTTGACTGCGCTATTGCTCACAAACTTAATTTTGTCGCTTTCTCCGAACCTATTGACGCTCGGAAAGTCTGAGAAATCTCAAATTATCTAACAACTGATGTGATGACTTATGTCATAATATGGATACTTTTTCCGATATATGTACATACAACGCCGAAATATGTACTACATTGTTTTTAATTTCCAGTGGGGCATAGCACATCAACCACTACTGCACGTTATCGTACTCTACTCTGGGCAATAGCACGCATTTGACTTCACGACTTACTGAGCACTTAGGCTAGGGAATATCAGGACTGGAACATAAGAAAAATTTTGAGGGCAACTTTTTGGACACGGTTTCAAGTAATTTACACGACAAATTGCACTTAAATGGCACTCTATTACTAGAAAAATTGAAATTTCAATCAGTCGAGCTGAAAATCTGTCAATATTTTGCATTTAGCGAGTCACATTTTACAAGGCATTGACAATTAACTACCCACTAAATCGGGCAACTATTGTGATTGTTTCACAGCTATGTTTCAATCCTCTTCTTTTGACATGGATATGTCTTATAGCTGGGGGTCATCCTAAAAATCTGTCCGTAATACGAAATGTCTGCTGTGCTACTCGGGGGTCAGAAGAGGAAACAAGCCCATTGAAAATTTTTCCGAGTTCTATGAATGTAGTGGCCGATTGGTTTACAGAGTATTTCCAACCATGCTCTCAGAATTTTGGCTTGTGCTCTCTGTCCCACGCTCTCAGTCAAAGCGACGACGCAACGCCATAATCAAAACTCCTGCATACATACCATACCAAACATTCAAAATCCTCAAAAATATAGAGTACGCTCCGCACTCCCTAACTTGACTAGGCCCCCAGAACACGTCGCAAGAAGTCGTCTGCTCTCCTCGCTCGACATGCTCACACGCAATTTATGGTCTCCGAATGTATGCGAAATTTCGCTCAGGCCAGCGGACCTCCTCCTCTCATTCATTCCTATCATTCTCGCCATTCCATTAAACAAATTGTGCACTCCCGACATGCACATGCATAGACCCAATCTGACGTCACGATGAATGAAATTCCATTTTTACTCATTATTTAGGTCAAGGACGTCCAAGGACTTTCAATGACCTTCAATTTAGGCCAATTCCCATCACTCATTTAATAAAATAGCGCGGGTTGTACTATCTGAATCACTAGGGTCCCAGAAAATATAGCAAGTAGTCAGTTCGACTAACATTTGGACATGCGCAGACGCAATTTGAGAGAGTGTACATAGTTCGCACTCCCAAAGATGAGCGAGAGCGGATGAAGTTCATTCGAGTCAAATCGGGTGATCCAGCGACTGTGGTTGTGCATTTGCAATGTCGGCGATTTGAGGTCTGACTGGCCCACAATGTGGGCCCCCACCACACGTGCAATAAACATAAAGAACAAAAGCTCCACATACGGTACGATGCATTAGTAGGATAAGTGCCGGTGCACATGGACGTCCAAATGACGCCTGACGCTGCGTCACTTTCAATCGGATAGGAAGAAATACATTACTGGCAATGAAGCGATGCACATGGCCGCAGATAGCTATCGGCGGCATTTTTCCGCCGCGATAGCTATCTGGGATCGGATGACGCTGGTTTCTGCTCCTATCTGCGTCACTTCACGCGTCCGCATATCAATTTTTAATTAGTCGGCCCACATACATTCGAATCCGGAACACGGATACAGTCACAGTGTCTGATTTGTATGATGTTTCTTAAACTATTGGCTTGAGGATCACTTTTAAGTGCCAATTAATTAATTTTTAATCGTGACTACTACAATTGACAATTAATTTTGAAAAAAAAAGTGGGGGTGGATGCTCCTCAGCCCGGATGGCGGTTTGTAAGGGGGGTGAAATTGGTGTCAAAAATGCGAAATTCCTTATATTTTAGAAGTTATGTCCAAAAAACAGTTTATTTAAAACTAAAAATAACATAAATTGTAAATTCAGGTTCGCTATTATGTGGCCCGGCTTATATAATACCAAATAGTACAGATTCCACAAGAGTTATCACTTCATACAAGTTTCGGCTCTGCTAGGAGATTTGTATGTATTGGCAAATTGTATAAACATAGTATAAACTACACAGTATAGATACAAAAGAGATTGTTTTTATACAAAACCCTAAAAAACGCAAACAACTCATAGTAAATTACCAATCGTCTACCTGCTGGCAATTTGTATGAAACACAAGACGATTGAAATAGATTCGCCGAATGCACCTTTTGTCGTCTTAATGCCGAAATGGATGGATGGGAAGATTGCCTGATCCGGTCAGCGAATATAAAGCTATTGTTATTGTATTCACGTTCAAATTCGGCGAGATGTTCACGTGTAAACGCAGCATTAGAATCACCTTTTTCAGGAATTGGGTCTATGTAGGACGATTTCCACTGAGATGGGAATATACCTTCTTGAAATGTTGAAATATTGGCCGATTGGACAGAGTTGGACAAAGTCGAATTGCTGGACTGACGAAAAGTGCTGGAGAAATATGAGGCGAATCATCATCATGGCCCGACAGCTCGACGCCAAGCCTTGGCCGCCTGGATTGTTCTCCTCCAATTATCTCGGTCACGTGACCGCGTCCTCTAATTTTGGAAGCCCAGTAGCTGCTCGGCGTCCGCATATACTGAGCTCTCCCAACGAGATCTCGGTCGTCTCCGCAGTCTCGCTCTGTCGACTCGTTTTACGTTCATTACTCTCTTTGGCATTCGTCCATACCTTGTACGAGTACATGCCCTGCCCATTGAAGTCGTTGTAGTTTGACGATTTTCGAAACTTCCAGCTCATGGTTGTACCGGATGCGCCATAGATCTCGATCGCAAACTGCCCCGAAAATTCGCCGCAGAACCTTATGCTGCGTTTACACGTGAATATCTCGCCGAATTTGAACGTGAATACAATGGGTAGGTTCAGAAGATACTGATAAACTTCCGCTCAAGTGATCATGATCAAATGATCACCGAGCAAGAAATATTTCTGCTCATCGCTCACACTTTTCTTCTTCTTTCTCCTTGAATTTCGTTTGAAGTGTGTGTGACAACGAGAGTCGGGTTCAGCAGGCACAGCCTGCATAACCAACAAGTTACGGAACGGCTCGCGGGCAGTTCGTGCTCTTCGGTAACTTATGAACCCATCCAATAACAATAGCATTATATTCGCCGATCGGATCAGGCAATGTTCCCATCCATCCATTTGCCGAGGACTTTTTCCCGAAAATGTTCCTGCGCATCTTATGGAAAAAGCATTAAGATGACAAATGTTGCATTTGGCGAATATGTTCGGAGCTGTTCCCATGATGAATGGGAACAGGCGAAAATGTTCGCCGAATAAAATGGAAATGTACCTTTTCATATGGAGGTATGTTTTCAAAAGAGGGTCAACCATTGAGAGAAAATGTATGTGCTACGAATCTACTTCAATCGTCTTGCGTTTCACACAAATTGACAGCAGGTAGACGATGGGTAATTTGAGTTAAGTTGTTGTTTGTTGTTTGAGTTTTTATACCCTAGACTTATAGTACATGGTTATAGTATAGGGTATATTGTTTTTGTCACGACGAAAATATGTAACACATTAAAGGATGGATATATGTAATGTATATATATAAATGATCAGGGTCACCTCCTGATTCGATTTAGCCATGTCTGTCTGTCTGTCTGTCTTTCTGTCTGTCCGTCTGTCCGTCTGTCTGTCTGTCTGTCTGTCCGTCTGCCTGTCTGTCTGTCCATTCGCACGATAACTTTCGATAGAATGTAGCTAGAGCCTTGCAATTTTGGCCAAATGTTGGTAGTGTGATCTAGTTGGAAATTGAAAACGGGCATGATCAAGCTAAAAGAACGCCTACCTCCTCTACATATGCAAAATAATTAAATGTATCTATAACTCCCGATTAAAAAATCATGAAAAGCTCTAGCTTTGGTATATTGCTAGTGAGGGTAATCTTATACTCTCCTGGGAAAGTAAAATCGATCAGTTGAAAACTAACGATAATTTTCTTACAAAGAGCCTCGTACTACCCTACTTTTCAGGTTTTTTGTCCATAACTCTTGAACCAATTGACGTAGACACCTGATTTTTGGCATGTAAACCTGAAGGAAGAAGCTGCTTAAGGTTCTGTAAGTTGGGCATAATCAGATGAAAGGAACACCTGCCTCCCATACAAATTTCAAAAGAATTAAATATTACTTTAATTACGATAACTTTCGATACAATGATACTAGCAAGTTCAAAAATTTGGTGGAATGTTGTTAGTAAGACGTACTTAGTTGATATTGAATATGGGCAAGATCCGACCCAAGGAACCCCTACCTCCCCTACAAATGAAAAATTCAAATAAGCGATAACTTTTGATAGAATGAACCCAGTGACTTGAAATTTTGGTCAAATGTTTGAAGTGAGATTGAGTTAGTTGGCATTAAAGATGGGTAAAATCCGACCTAAGGAACCCCTACCTCCCCTAGGAATGAAACTTAAAATAAGCGATAACTTACGACAAAATAATGATAGCGACTTAAAATTTTGGTCAAATGTTTGCAATAGGATCCTGTTGGCTAATATTGAAAATACGTAAAATACGACTAACGAAACCCCTACTTCCCCTACAAATGAAACTTCCAATAAGCGATAACTTTCAATAGAGTGAAGCTAGAGACTTGAAATTTTGCTTAAATGTTTGTAGCATGATCTTATTTGTTGGTGGCAATGATGAGCAATTTCCGACTCAAGGAACCCCTACCACCCCTACAAGTGAAACTTCAAATAAGCAATAACTTTCGATAGAATGAAGCTATCGACTTGAAAAATTCGACAAATATTTGTAGAATGGGTTAGTTCATTGATATTGATAATGGTCAAGATCCTCCTGAATGATTGCCAACCTCTGCTATAAACTGGTCATATAGGAAACTCACTTTTAATGCATATGGTCGTTACCAATTGGTACTTTTGGTATCACCACTAGGTCTGTACAAGTCTAGGGTATATACGCTTCGGACTCTGTTTTGGTTTGTTTTTGATTTTATGACACCAGGTCAGAAAATAAAATAAGGACAAATGGTTATTTTTTTGGGAGGTGTTAGATTGAAATGCGTTCAGATATAAATCTGATTGATTAAAATATAATTGTTTGAGCTATGTAGGTATATTAGATGGATATATTAGTATAGATATGTAGGTATATTATATTCATTTCGGGTGCGAACGGACAGACGGACAGACAGACAGACAGACAGACAGACAGACAGACAGACAGATAGACAGACAGATAGACAGATAGACAGATAGACAGATAGACAGATAGACAGATAGACAGATAGACAGATAGACAGATAGACAGATAGACAGATAGACAGACAGATAGATAGACAGACAGACATGGCTTAATCGAATCAGGAGGTGACCCTGATCATTTAAATATATACATTGCTATACCTCCGGAGCCTCCTTTAAAGTGTTACATATTTCCGTCGTGACAAAAACAATATTCCCTAGGGTATAAAAAAAGTCCATACAATGTACGTGACATACGTACGAATTTATTGATTTACTACATAAAGGATTTAGATAGAATTCCAAACAATCTAAAGTAAACTTCGCTTTCGTGTGATTATTGCTTTCATCCATAAATTTCATCATCAAATTGATTTTCCAATGCAAAACAATAACAAATCAAAAGCCATAGCCCATTGTATGTACTTGCGGTAGAAAAATGCATACCCGATATCTACTGATCTCTTCGATAAAGACAATGCTTTAAAAAAATGTCTCATAACTAAAATAACAACAATACGAATCAATAATATGCATATTATTACCAAATGACAACAAACAGACGAAGGGTAATTTTTTGTTTCATGGGCAAATATGTATCTTTTCAGCAACTCATCATTCTTCCTGCCTTCTGTGTGTGTCGGCATCGAAATTTACTTGGTAGTTGTTGGTATATTAGTCCATATGTTCAAGAACATTATCGCGTTAATGCTAAAATTCGGCGAGATATTCACGTGTGAACGCACCCTTACGTTCAAATGTGTCTAGCATGTTTTCAGAGGCTTGAGTTAGGGTCCATGCTTCGCAGCCATAGCATATCAGTGGTCGTGTACTGGTCTTGAACACGCGGAGCTTTATGTTTCTGTGCATATGCTTCGATTTCATTATGGGTAGAACCGAGAAAAAAGTCTTATTAGCTAACTGTATCCGTCGTTTGATTTCGTCAGTTTCGTTGGCGTCCCTTGACAAGTTGCAACCCAGGTATAGTATATGAAGTCGTTGACGAACTCAATGTTGAGGTCCCCCACATTGATGCTCGGTTTGTTCAGGTGTCCTTGTCGTCGATTGCATCATTATTTTAGTTTTACCCTCGTTGATACGTAGTCCAACTTCTTCTGTAGCGGTATCGAGCGTATGCAGAAGCTCTTCTGCGTCGCCCAATCTTCGAGACATGATGTTGATGTCGGCGTACGCTGCTAATTGTGTCGACTTGATGAATAGCGTCTTGCTGTTGTCCATATTCATAACCCGAATAGCGTACTCCAGCGCTAGGTTGAAGAGCGTTGGTGCCATTCCACTGGTCTGAAACAGCAGTGCGTGTTTCAGATAAATCAGTAAGTCTATTATGGATCCTGACTTGTGAGACGGAGTTGGTCATCGTCATCTTTGTCAATCGCACTAATTTACCTGGAATACCAAATTGCAGCATGATGTTGTACAGTACTCCACGATCGATACTGTCGTATGCTTGAAGTCGACAAAGATTTGGTGTACGCCTACGTTGTATTCCCAGCACTTCTGGAGTATCATTTGGACCGTAAAGAGCTGATCGGTTGTGGAGCGACCAGGTCTGAAACCGCTTTGCAATTCGCCAATGACTCGTTCTGTGTACGGTTTTATTCTATTTTCCAGAATTTTCGTCAAAATTTTACAGGACGTTCAAACTAGTGATGCCCCTGTAATCCTCACACCGCAGTTTGTCTCCCTTTTTGTGAATTGGACAGATGATGCTTCTGCGCCAATCGTCTGGGATCACCTCGTCCTCCCATGCTCGCAAAAGTAATTGATGTATCCCAGATAGCACAAGAGTGATGAAATATTGATATTTATACCCTAGACTTATAGTATAGGGTATATTGTTTTTGTCACGACGAAAATATGTAATACCTTAAAGGAGGCTCCGGAGGTATAGCAATGTATATATATAAATGATCAGGGTCACTTCCTGATTCGATTTAGCTATGTCTGTCTGTCTGTCCGTCTGTCTGTTTGTCCGTCTGTCTGTCCGTTCCCACGATAACTTTCGATAAAATGAAGCTGTGAAACTTTGATCAAATGTTGGTAGTGTGATCTAGTTGGATGGTATTGAAATTGGGCATGATCAGGCCAAGAGAACGCCTACCTCCCCTACATATGTAAAATAATTAAATGTATATATAACTCCCGACTAAAAAATCATGAAAAGCTCTAGCTTTGGTATATTGCAAGTGAGGGTAATTTTATACTCTCCTGGGAAAATAAAATCGATCAGTTGAAAACTAACGGTAATTTTCATACAAAGAGCCCCGTTCTACCCTACTTTTCAGGTTTTTTGTCTATAACTCTTGAACCAATTGACGTAGACACCTGATTTTTGGCATGTAACCCTGAGGAAAGAAGCTGCTCAAGGTTCTGTAAGTTGGGCAAAATCAGATGAAAGGAACACCTACCTCCCCTACAAATTTAAAAAATTTAAATGTTCCTTTAATTACGATAACTTCCGATAAAATGATACTACCGACTTAAAAATTTGGTAGAATGTTGCTAGGAAGACATACTTAGTTGGTGTTGAATATGGGCAAGATACGACCCAAGGAACCCCCACCTCCCCTACCAACGAAACTTCAAATAAGCAATAACTTTTGATAGAATGAAGCCAGTGACTTGAAATTTTGGTCAAATGTTTGAAGTGAGATTGAGTTGGTTGGCATTAAAGATGGGTAAAATCCGAACTAAGGGACCCCTACCTCCCCTAGAAATGAAACTTAAAATAAGCGATAACTTGTAACAAAATAAAGCTAGCGACTTGAAATTTTGGTGAAATGTTTGTAGTAGGATCCAGTTGGCTAATATTGAAAATACGTAAAGTCCGACCAACGAAAACCCTACTTCCCCTACAAATAAAACTTCAAATAAGCAATAACTTTCGATAGAGTGAAGCTTGAGACTTGAAATTTTGTTTAAATGTTTGTAGGGTGATCTAATTGGTTGGTGGTAATGATGGGCAAGATCCGACTCAAGGAACCCCTACCTCCCCTACAAGTGAGACTTCAAATAAGCAATAACTTTCGATAGAATGAAGCTGGCGACTTGAAAAATTCGACAAATATTTGTAGAATGGGTTAGTTAGTTAATTGATTTTGAGAATGGTCAAGATCCTACTGAATGAGTGCCAACCTCCCCTATGAACTGGCCATATAGGAGACCCATTCTTAATGCATATGGTCGTTGTCAATTTGTACTTTTGGTATCACCACTAGGTCTGTACAAGTCTAGGGTATGTACGCTTCGGACTCCGGGCCGAAGCCTTGCTTCGGCCTGGTTTTTTGATACTTGGGCATCATGGTATCGATACCTTCAGTATACCACTAATGATGTTTTTATATGGACGATGTCCGCATTTTCAGCGTTCGGATAGGTCAACATTTAAATGGGCATTGATGCTTGGCATTGATGATATATCGAAAGAATATTAAGCCTACTGAATGTATATAAATGTACTATATCAATCTATCATTGATATAATATCGAAGACTTGCATTGGTACTATATTCATGATTGTAATCAAAAATATTACATAAAGCATTCGCAATGTTTGTTAAACTCGTGTTATTTGTATATATCTGCTCCTTCCTATGAAATTTCCTTACAAAGGCTAGTCCTGGGTTGATAGCCGTTCCAAATAGTATAGATTCCACAAGAGTTATCACTCCATAGTAGTTTCGCCCCTGCCCAGAGATTTGTATGTATTGACAAATTGTATAAACATAGTATAAACTACACAGTATATAGGTAGATACACAAGAGAATCAATACATACAAATCTCCCGCCGGAGGCGGAGTCAGCTTTCTTGTGAAGTCTTTATAATTTGTCAATACATACAAATCTCCTGGCAGAGGGGAAAGTTATATGGAGTGATAACTCTTGTAGAATTATCAATCCACTTTGGCCGTTCTTAATTGTATTTACTAGTTTGTACGCTTGTCTGGTGCTCCTACTAGCTAAGTTTTCGTTTATATTCAGCAACTGTTCGTCAAAGTATTTACGTTTCTTACGTCTAATTATTCTATTCGATATTCGCCGAAGCTCGTTGTTTAAGGGTTAAAATCAAATATTAGTAAATTCAGTTATAAATTACGCTGTCAGCATTGCATGTATTTATTGAACATTGATGTAGGTCATTTGAAGGTATGCAATGTTCACTTTGTTGTGAAAGGCTAGAATCAGGTCAGAACATCGTTGACCGGATATTGCTGACACCACAACGCGTACAGGCAGAAAAAAGGTATCCTTCTTCGTACCTCGCAAGAGGTCAACAATTCAGTATTTCGCGAAGAGTACTCGAGACGTGAGGCGCGAAGCCTATTCTATTCATACTATAATTATTATATGTACTTAACTTATTTTAATAAATCATTTGAGGAAACTAAAAAACGTCTTTCTACTAGTTTCCACGTAAATAAAGTGGTCCGTCGAGTTTCGGGAAACAACGCGAAGTTTTTTCTCGTTCATGAATCTTTTCGGGAAATCACGCGAAGTGTTTACCGTCTGTCAATCTGTTGTTTTTTTCAAAAATTACATTGTGACTCTGCCGATCCATTGGTGAAATCCCCTTGCGTGTGACTTATTAAATTAACTCCTTTTGTGGAAAACTCTATTTGTGTGTGCTACTAGTGACTGTTTGCGACTGCGTAATTTTAGTGAACTTTCAGTAAACAATTCGTGAACTGCTTGTGTGAACTCTGTTACTAGTGACTCTGTGACATTTTGTGAGGTGTAACTTTCCACAATTCAATTCATCTCTAACAAACAAATTAAGGTAGTACACACCCATTTTTTTTATACTATACATAAGACAATATGGATTCACCGTCGGCTCGAAATTTAATTGAGCAACAACAACGCCGTGTCTTCGCGATCGAAGACATCCGCGAGGCGTTGTGTAAACTACCAAAAGAGAAGCGGATCCGCGGCCGCTTCGAAAAAGTTGGAATGATGTGCAGGCAATATTCCAGGAATTTAAGGAATGCCATAAGATGCTCATTACCACCGATACTTTCAAAAACTCTCCGTATTTCATGGAGAGAAAGTACAAGTTCTTGGAAGAGGTATATAAAAGAGCGCGCGATTTTATTGATCGGGTTCATCCTGGGTTAGCGTCCGACTTCCAGTTGCTCAATGAACCTAGTGCCAACGATTTACAAGAAGGAGCGGCTGCCGAAAGTACTTTACAGCCACCTTCCAATCCTATTCTGGATCCAATCAGTGAGATCTAAATAGAAAACGTTTCGGTGATGAAAGGTGCCATCCCGAAAAATACCGCCGACGTGGAACTATAAAGAAAGAGAACCGTCCTGGAAACAATTCCGAGATCCTGCTGAGGATGCGAGCTATTCTACATCCCGTGAGAGTTATGACCGGAGGGAACATTTAGCCCGCTACGTATCTGCTGAGAACTTGCGAGGCCCACCAGAAAATGATCGCTCTCGGTCTTCGATGAAAGATCATCAACAACACGAAAGACCCGCAAAAAATCGTCAATTCGAAAGAGACGATTTTATTACGGGCAGGCTGGAGCTTTACCATCGGGATCGCAGTGAGAGTATGTCTAAACGATATCCCGAGGGAAGACATGCACACTTCGCACCCGAACCAAACCGCCATTGACCTGGATTATGAACGCAGATACGATTACGCTAGAGAGCAGCATAGCACGAGATACCCATATTAGGATTCATTGCAATATCAGCGCCGGGAATGGGAAGAGATACCGGACTATAGACGCAGCCCACCATCGTGGGCCATTACACGCCGCGAGTTCGACGCTTCGCTGCGAAATCCCCGGGCTCCTGTTAGGATTGATGATATCGACTGGTTCCTAGAAAACCGCTACATTATATTGACATCAAGTGCCGATTGAAGTATGCAGTTGGCAAAAAATCGTCCTCTGAATTAGTTTCACACTTTTGCGAAAATGGAACGGAAATGTCATCGTCGACCACAATTCTCCCAACAGCTGTCACAAATATCATTGCTTCTGATGGACAAACCATTCCTGTATTGCCTTATCGATTAAGGTAGCCAAAGTAGCTACATCGCAGAGGACTTGGTCCAGAACTTGCGACTGACAA
Organism: Chloromyia formosa; assembly: GCA_964017055.1. Lineage (NCBI taxonomy): Eukaryota > Metazoa > Arthropoda > Insecta > Diptera > Stratiomyidae > Chloromyia > Chloromyia formosa. The sequence goes on along the minus strand of OZ024813.1, from coordinate 75,111,203 downwards.
AAAACGCACTAACGTAGAAGTTTTTGGCGTGGGAGGGGTTTCATCGGATAAATTAACAGCTGTGGTATCCTTAAATATAAAACTCTATGATAGTAATCGAACAATTTTACGAACGAAAGCCTTGGTAGTAAAAAAGGTGACGAAAGGTCGTCTTCCCCACTTACCATCCAAGATCAAGTGGACATCAAATAGCAAGAAGTTAGCCGATCCATCATTCCATCACCCCACAAACGTTCTAGTTTTACTCGGATCAAATATTCTGCCGTTGCTATTTACAGATGGAGTGGAGCTTATAGATAGGTATCTATTCCAAAATACGAAATTACGCTGGATTATAAAATATATATATATATATATCAGGCCCAGCCGAAAGTAGCACTTCAAAATTTACATCTACGCATGTATATTTGGCTGAAATCGAGCAACAACTGATCCAATTTTGGGATATGCCAGTGATGCAGGACGATAAGCAGATAGTTGAGGAGGAAGAGTGCGAACGTCTATTCCAAGAAAGCATTTTCGGATGGAGGATGGAAGGTATGTGGTCCCAACGCCATGGCGCAACGACGCTCCAAAGCCTGGTAACGCGTACAGCAAGGCAGTGCAAATGTACCTTGGGCAGGAAAAGCGGTGAACAATGAATCCTATCCACAAAAAGATGTCGGATGAGTTCATGGCGGAATACTTAAGTTTGGGCAACATGAGCCCGGTACCTAAAGAATTACAATGTGATGCTAGCGGCGATGTATATTACATCCCATATTTAAGTATCTTTCGTAACGATGCCATCACGACGAAAATCAGGAATGTATTGTATTAAATGCGTCTAGTCCGTCAAGCAATGGTATCAATTTAAATCAATGTATCCACCCAGGACCTAAATTGCTGACCCATATATTCAATATTATCAGTCGGATTCGGAAATTCAAATATGTTTTCTCCAGCGATATAACTAAAATGTTTCGACAAGTTCGGCTTCGAGACGAAGATCAATACAAACTACGTATTTTATGGCGGAAAAGTCCCGAGGACCCTCTAGGAGAATATCACCTAACAACAATTACTTATGGTCTTGATTGTGCTCCTTGGCAAGCCATCCGTGTTCTCCGACAAATCGCCATCGACAATTCGCCAGATGATGAAACGAGATGGGTCATTCAAAATGCCTTCTATATGGACGACCTCTTATATGGAGCACAGGATATAAAAACAGCTCAAGAACCCATATCGAAGATCTCCTCGAGCCTTGAAAAGGGTAGAATGCCATTAACGAAGTGGGCTTCTAATCATCCAGCGGTATTGGACAACATAAGCAAGGAACATCGCATTGAATCGTATATAGATATGCAGAAAAGCCAAAACGAGATCAAGCTGGTGGGATTGGGATAATCCAACAGAGGATTGCTTCATGTACAACATTAAGCCGAAAGTGGACGTTAATTATGCTAAGCGAGGCATTTTGAGCGCAGCAGCAGCAATCTACGATCCTATCGGCTGGCTTTTACCAGTAGTTGAGGTTTCGGCTAGATATCCAGACGTTTTGGCATAAGGGCTATGATTGGGACGATGAAATTGATGCATCATTGAAGAGTCAATTTGAGAAAAATTTTTACTACAAATTACGTCTTAACAAATTACGTATTCCGAGATGGATAGGGAATAACGATTTTACGAAAGAGACAGCTAATCGGTTTTAGTGACGCTTCGGGCGATGGCTACGCTGCAGTGATTTATAGTCGGGCACCCACAAATCAAGGATTTACTGTCCGGTTGATTGCTGCTAAAGGACGTGTTACTCCACTGAAGACAAAAGCGAACCAGGAATCAAAACTGTGTACTACCCCAAAAATGGAATTGGAGGGTATCGTACTTCTAATGGAGCTTTATTCGGATGTAAACGAGAGTCTGGGAAACATACCATTGATGTTCAATGCATATACTGATTCCACCGTCGCCCTATCTTGGGTACGGAATCATCAAAGTATCGACAATAAATTCGTCAGACGCCGTGTGAATATGATTTGGAAAGTTATATCACCAACGAATTTACATCATGTGCGTACAGGAGAAAATCCAGCTGACTGCGTGTCCAGAGGTCTCACCCCAGAAGCCTTACTCAGTCATCGTCTGTGGCTCACAGGACCAAGCTTCCTCCAAGGAGAATTACCGAGAACATCATCTGGGGAAACGCTCTCCTTTCTGGCATCGATCGAGTCAACCGATGAAAAGGAATCAAATGTGGACTTCTTAGAGCGATTTTCATCATGGCGCAGGTTAGTCAATTCAATCGCTAGATGTTTGCGTTGGAAAACGAAGGTCAGAGGGCCACTATCGGTACAGGAGCTCAAGGAAGCAGAAACCGCTACCATCCGATGCCAACAACACAAATTATTCAGCAAGCAAATACAGAAAATCAAAAAAGGAGAGTCGGTTGAGAACCGGTATTGGTTGTCGACGCTAAATCCCTTTATTGAAGAAGAAACCGGAATATTGCGTGTGGGAGGAAGAAATGAACATGAAAACATCCCGCTCGAAAAAAAGTATCCAATCGTGCTGAGAAGGTCACATCTAGTAGACCTTATTATTAGACATATTCATAAGGAACATAAGCACTGCGGAAATAATCTTATGATGTCAGCCATTCGTGAAAAATTTTACATACCAGCTTTGCAAGGACAGGTGAAAAAATGGGTGAGAGCATGCATTACGTGCACCAAAATACGGGCCAAAACCGTTGCACCGAAAATGGCCGAATTGATGCCTTCTTATTTATTCCAGAGCGTTGGAACTGACCTTTGTGGACCGTTTCAGTTGAAGTCTAGCCATCTGAAATTTGCAAAGCCGATGAAGGTTGTAACGGACGGTCTGGTGGGCATCCGAAGATGCCCGTGGGGACGGAGCCTAAGGTTGCATTATGACCGTGAAGGTCGGGCCGTGCCATCAGGCAAAGAAATAGGCCCCTCAACGAGCTAAGCAGCGGCCTATGCTTGCTGTAGCTCAGTTCGGGAGATGTGGGCGGGGTTTTCGCCGCTCGTTGCCCCTGCCCTTTACGTATTAACAAAAATTCATAGGCCTGGGGAAAACAACACAAACAGTGGAGGCAAAAATGGGAAATAAAAAAAAATAGTCGATAAGGATGGAATGGTTGACGGACGGATCAGACGCCCACACGGTCGCACCTGGGTCCTGGTGTAATGGGACCCTCGGCCTCTGGTTTCGTACCACCAACAGATCAGTACTCATCAGGTGCTGCTTCGATCTGCTGGTGGGAGCAGCACTACCAGACCATAATATGGTTCATTACAGGTGGTTCATTACAGGGCAGCTTCTACTTCGAGGCCTGCCAAGAAGAAGAAGCTGAGGAAAAAGTGTGCTGCTAGAAATAGAAAAAAACAAAAGCGAGCTAGGTACCGGAGTCAGCCGACAGCCATTGTAGAGGGGAAAAATTAGCAACGCAAAAAAAAATACTACATTTCCCATTCATTCAGATGATCAACAGGTTACGAAGAATTCTGAGGCCAGCAGAGGCGCAACACTGCATTCCTTGCCGTAATTCACTCATAAACTCTGTAAGCTGCTGAGCACATGAATAATAGAAAAATGCAATACGGTGTAAAGAAAAATTTTGTTAAGTTACTTAGAAGGACAATCCTGGCAAACAAAAAGGTATCCAGGGCTCCTCCGCACTTCGTCCGGTCACCGAAGAAGCTCCAAATGCCGGCAATTCAAAGCATTTATGGAGGCCTTAAATACGTGGCTAAACCACAAAAGACGAACACAAAGCCAGGACTGCCTTGTTAAACTGAATCTAAAAGGAAAAACTACTCTATAGGAAGGATGGGGGTGCTACAGAGGAAAGCACAGCTACTTGAAGGGAAAATACGTGAAGTAAAGATGGCTAAGTCCTAAGACTTAGAGCAAGTAGCCTTAATGTGCTTGTGGGGATGCATAACGGTGGAAGGACAAAAAAGAAACCCGGTGAGGTCCTTTTTAGTCCTGTTCTTTACCAGAAATGGGCCCCACGTTGGGCGCCAAGTATGCAACGGACGGTCTGGTGGGCATCCGAAGATGCCCGTGGGGACGGAGCCTAAGGTTGCATTATGACCGTGAAGGTCGGGCCGTGCCATCAGGCAAAGAAATAGGCCCCTCAACGAGCTAAGCAGCGGCCTATGCTTGCTGTAGCTCAGTTCGGGAGATGTGGGCGGGGTTTTCGCCGCTCGTTGCCCCTGCCCTTTACGTATTAACAAAAATTCATAGGCCTGGGGAAAACAACACAAACAGTGGAGGCAAAAATGGGAAATAAAAAAAAATAGTCGATAAGGATGGAATGGTTGACGGACGGATCAGACGCCCACACGGTCGCACCTGGGTCCTGGTGTAATGGGACCCTCGGCCTCTGGTTTCGTACCACCAACAGATCAGTACTCATCAGGTGCTGCTTCGATCTGCTGGTGGGAGCAGCACTACCAGACCATAATATGGTTCATTACAGGTGGTTCATTACAAGGTATACATTGCCTTGTTTATCTGCATGTCAACGAAGATGATTCACCTGGAGATATGCATGAACCTCAGCACGAATACCTATTTGTCAGCATTCAGTAGGTTTGTAAGCCGTAGAGGGCAACCGAATAAAATGTGGTCTGACAATGGCACCAACCTGGTGAGGGCGGCAAAAGTTCTTAAGGATGCATTCTATAAAATAAGAGTCGATTGTGAAAAAGGCATGGCTCAGAGGAATATCGAATGGTTACACAACCCTCCAAGAGCTAGCCACTACGGTGGACTCTTTGAAGCCGCTGTAGGTAGCTTGAAAAAGTTTATCAAAAGAATGCCGTCCGTTGCAAACCTCACATATGAAGAATCTCACACCGCCGTATGTGCTTGGGCAAATCCTAATCAGCAGACCGCTCTACCCGATGTCAAACGATGTCAACGACGTCGATGTTCTCACAACAGCTCATTTTATCATTCAGCGAAGCCTTATTGCCCCACCCATGGGAAACGGCTTAAAAGAAGACCTTCCAGTTACCAAGAGATGGCTCCAAATTCGAGAGCTTCAACGACAATTTTGAAATAAATTCGAATCTGAGTACCTTTATCATCTCCAGAAACGATATAAATGGAAGCATTCTGATCGGCTGCTTAAGGAAGGAGACCTATTATTGTTGAAAAATACCAGCAGCTCTCCACTTACATGGACAACAGCACGAATTACTGACACTTATCCCGATCCGGGAGTCGTCAGGCAAGTGGCTTTAAAAACACCTACGAGAAATAATGTCCGCCGAGCTGTGCATCAGTTTGAGCCTCTTCTACCAGAGAAAGAAGAGCTCGAAGCAAATGTTGTAGACGAGAAATCCAGGGAAGAGCCAAATGAGGAACAGGCAAACGGTAAACCTCAGCGTATGACAACACGTTCGAAAGCTAAAGAGACCTTATCGGAAGAAAATCAGAATGAAATTAACAACCGCATACCAAAGCGGCCGCAAACGGGATCAACTATTAATCTTCTTTCAAAAACCATGTTTTTACTGTTATGTTGCTTCTCCACGGTGACATCAGCAAATCCCCTAACTACTAACCATGTCAAAGCTATCGACAAAACAGAAGTCATAGCATTACATGACGTTCAAGTCAAAGCTGTCGATTTGAATTTCAACGTCATAACATCTGTCAATATTACACAGGATTTGGCGCTGATAAGCCGCCAGCTTCAAGAATTTGAAACATTCTGCAGAAACGAGATCAAAATAAACAAGCAAATTGAACGCCGCTGTACCAGCCTGAAGACTGCAATAGAGACTTATGTAGATGTCTTCAAATCATCATTGGATGCTGAATATAATGAAAATCGTTCTAAACGCGCAGTGTTTCCGTTACTCATGACCTTAGGAAGTGGGGCCTTGAAAATGGGGTCCAAGTATCTTCCTCATATTCTAACGACCGGTGCCGTCACATATACAGGATTCGAACAAATCTGGCTGGCTAATCTAGGGACGCGGGAGCGTCCCGCCCCGCCAAAGAAAACCAAAAAAATCGAAAAAAAAAACAAAATTGAAAAGTGACCAAGACTATGTTTACGCGACACAACAAGTACGGGTTTTCGGATCTCTGTAGCTCCGGCCCCGGATGTTTGTTCGGGCTCAAATTTGGTACGGTCATTGTCTCCGGTCATCTTACAAAGTGCTGCAAATTTGATTTCGATACAAGGAAAAACACCCGAGATATGATAATTTGAAAATGGCTGTTTTTCAAATTTTCCTTGTTCTTGTTGTTCTCGTTGTTCTTTGACAGGGCTACAGCCTCGTAGGGAGCGTATCCAGGTCTGCTTTCTTTTCTCACGGATTGCCTGTGTCCCAAGGGTGTGCATAGGCTATCATTTGCTCTGATCCGTGCTGTAGATAAAAAGATACATCCAAAAATGTGAAATTTTATAGTAGAGTTTCTGGCTTAAGTCTTTTTGATAATTTGAATGCGACACAGGAAATCACTCGCAGAGATCGCATGCCGACGGGGAGAGACGCAAACACTTGATTATGTGAGTAGTGACGATGGCGGATGCAAAAGTCCGTGCGCTCGTCGGGTGAGGAGAACCATACGAGGTAATGGCTGTGGGCGTGGCTTGTGGCAAGTGCATGAATGAAAAGTGTGTGATGAAAAAATTGAAACTGAATGTTTATGGCTGCATCTTAGGATGTCCGGAAAGAAAAAAAACATGCTGTGTGGTCTTTGAAGAGAGAATCAGAGGAAATGAAAAAGAGCGAGAGAAACGAAGCAATTCGGAACAAGTGAGCAAGTAGGAAGGGGGATGGAAATTTGACATCTCTTTTGCTTCTATAGATCGGGCGGGTGTTCCGCGGCAGAGAGACAGACTGGAATGTTATTGTTCTAATAGGAGAAGTAGGACAGGGGATGACATTTCATTTGCTTTATGTGCTTCTATATAAACTGCGCGGGTGTTGCGCAGGGGGGGGGGGGGGCGTGTGTCTCTCTGTTTACTTTTTACTAGTTTGTATGTGGTGGAATTACGTCCCGAATTTTGTGCACAGTAAATGGGGGTTTCATCTCCTTCTATATGGCTCTGTGTGTGCGGTATATGATTTAGGTAGTTTCATTTATGGCATATGAGATATGAATTATGATGTAAGATGATTTTTTCCAATGTGTGGAAGATGGGAAGCGATGGTTAGGCAAGATGGGTATCACATGACTGGAGATGATGAGGCGAATGCAGTAGACTGTTAAAGGTATTTTGAGTCCTTTGGGTAGGAGAAAGGATTTTCTTGGCAAGGAAGCGATTTCTAGGCAAGATGAGTATTATACGGTTGGGGGTGATGAGGCGAATGCACTAAACTACCGTTAAAGGCACTTTGAGTCCTTTGAACCAAAAAAATGATATTCTTGGTAAGAAAACTATTTACCCCAAATGGGTAACCTGAGTGGACTCATAGTCCGGCACGTAAGTCCCCTTTTTATCGAAGACTACCGCATTCAGTAGAAATCAAACCGGAGCCCAATGTATAGAAGACGAACGTTCTTACCGTTGCGCCATCTGTATTACTACTACTACCATGCAAAAAGTTATGATATCTCCCAAAAACAACTCTGTTGTAAAAAATTCCCCGCCAAGAAAAACCTCTCAACCGCAAAAAGGATTGATATAAATACAATACCGCCAAAGTACTCGTAGCTTCGCGCCCCACTCTAGGGTTGGCATATTGGATGCTGATTGAATTAGTAAATTTCTTTCAAAGCTGATTGGCGTGCAGCTTCATAGCCATAGACAAAATGACAGTGATAATGACAACGATGTCGTTCTGATAAAATGATGGTTATGTAGTTGCGTGCGGATCAAGCTGTAGGCTCTTATGCCAAGTATTATTGGCTTCTCACCCGGATCTCGTTATAAAGCTAGGCTCTTATGCCAAGTATTATTGGCTTCTCGCCCGGATCTCGTTATAAAGCTTCCGCCTTACAAAAGACTAAAAATGCACTTCAGGCCAGAAGTGATTAATAGACCATTTTCTACCCCGTTTTTCTTCAGATTGTTCAACTTATTTTGCTTAACCTTCATAGGCCCGAGCGGGGTGCAGCTGCACCCCACACACACATTTTTCGGGATATCTCCTAAAATATATTTTTCAATTTAATATCCTCAGAGATATGTTTCTGAAATATCCTTTTAATAAATATTTATTTCATCAAGTTTCAAAAAATTGCTATAAAATGTAAGGAACTATAGAGATTTTTATTGGTTGGGGTGCAGCTGCACCCCACTCGGTCTTTAACGTCAGGTATATATTTCGCATACGTTAAAGACCAACTGGGGTGCAATTGGACCCTCCCCCCCCCCCGTGTATGTATACGGGCAAATTGCTTCATATTTTAGTGCGTTCGGTACATTTCTTTGTGGCGTGTTCTTATAGTAGTGCATATGTGTGTTTATAAAAATGAACGGAAGTCAAAATAAAATTTCGGACGAGGAAATATTATTTTATATATCCTAGAAGCTAATGATTATGAGTTCTTTTTGGATGATTTAACAAAAACCTAATACGAAGATTTAATAATGACTCGTCCATACAACAAACAATAAAACAACACATGATAACAATATATCCAGAGCTAATAGAAAATCAGCATACGGGTCCCATGGTTGCAAGACAGCATAAATGCTTCCTATGTAATAGAGCTAAAGACAGAACCAGTCCGAAGCGTATATACCCTAGACTTGTACAGACCTAGTGGAGATACCAAAAGTACCAAGTGGCAACGACCATATGCATTAAGAATGGGTCTGCTATATGGCCAGTTCATAGGGAAGGTTGGCACTCATTCAGTAGGATCTTGACCATTCTCAAAATCAATTAACTAACTAACCCATTCTACAAATATTTGTCGAATTTTTCAAGTCGCTAGCATCATTCTATCGAAAGGTATTGCTTATTTGAAGTTTCACTTGTAGGGAAGGTGGGGGTTCCTTAGGTCGGATCTTGCTCATCATTGCCACCAACCAATTAGATCACCCTACAAATATTTAAACAAAATTTCAAGTCTCTAGCTTCACTCTATCGAAAGTTATTGCTTATTTGAAGTTTCATTTCTAGGGGAAGTAGGGGTTTCGTTGGTCGGATTTTACGTATTTTCAATATTAACCAACTGGATCCTACTACAATCATTTGATCAAAGTTTCAAGTCGCTAGCTTTATTTTTTTGGTAAGTTATCGCTTATTTTAAGTTTCATTTCTAGGGGAGGTCGGATGTTACCCATCTTTAACGCTAACTAACTCAATCTCACTTCAAACATTTGACCAAAATTTCAAGTCACTGGCTTCATTTTATCAAAAGTTATCGCTTATTTGAAGCTTATTTGTAGGGGAGGTGGGGGTTTCTTGGGTCGGATCTTGCCCATATTCAATACCAACTAAGTAGGTCTTACTAGCAACATTCCACCAAATTTTTAACTCGGTAGTATCATTCTATCGAAAGTTATCATAATTAAACGCATATATAATTTTTTGAAATTTGTAGGGGAGGTAGGTGTTCCTTTGATCTGATTATGCCCAACTTATAGAACCTTAAGCAACTTCTTCCCTGAGGGTTACATGCCAAAAGTCAGATCTCTGCGTCAATTGGTTCAAGAGTTATAGACAAAAAACCAGAAAAGTAGGGTAGTACGGGGTTCTTTGCAAGAAAATTACCGTTAGTTTTCAACTGATCGATTTTATTTTCCCAGGAGAGTATAAGATTACCCTAGCTAGCAATATAACAAGGCTAGAGCTTTTCGTGAATTTTTAATCGGGAGTTATAGATACATTTAATTATTTTACATATGTAGGGGAGGTAGGCGTTTTCTTGGCCTGATCATGCCCAATGTCAATACCATCTAACTAGATCATACTACCAACATTTGACCAAAATTTCAAGGCTCTAGCTTCATTCTATCGAAAGTTGTCGTGCGAACGGGCAGACAGACAGACGGACAGACAGACAGACGGACAGACGGACAGACGGACAGACGGACAGACGGACAGACGGACAGACGGACAGACGGACAGACGGACAGACGGACAGACGGACAGACAGACAGACAGATAGACAGACAGACAGACATGACTAAATCGAATGAGGAGGTGACCCTGATCATTTATATATATACATTGCTATACCTCCGGAGCCTCCTTTAAGGTGTTATATACCTAGTCTAGCCATAAATATTGTTACAAGGTTTGGCAACCCTGCAGAAAGGAACCGTTATATTGCATTTCTTAAAAATTGAGCTAATCGCTATAGTACGCTTGTGTTTGATGCATTTGTCATCATTTGAGTTTAATTTTTAGTGTAGTGAACATGGATTGGGGTGACAAAGAAAATAGAATTGCTGTGATTGCACTTCATAAAGTAGGAATGCAACCAAGTGATATTTTTAAGACTCTGCATACCCTTGGTATAAGCCGAATGTTTGTATATCGGGCTATTGAAAGATTTAATGATACGTCTGGAGTAAGTGACCGTGAAAGAAGTGGCCGTGCGCGAACTACTCGAACACCTCAAGCGGTTAAAGCCGTGCCCGAGAGAATTCGCCGTAATCCTCTTCGGAAACAAAAAATTTTATCGCGTGAGATGAAAATACCCCAAAGAACAATTTCACGTATCATCAAAAGTGACTTAGGGTTGGGTGCTTATCGTAGATCTACCGGGCATTTACTAACAGATTCGTTAAAAAAAATAGAGTGGAAAAATCAAAACGATTACTTTGCCGGTACGCAAACCAAAACCACCGTAAAATTTTGTTTACGGACGAAAAAATTTTTACTGTCGAAGAAACATTTAATAAACAAAACGATAGGGTTTATGCTCACAGTGCCAGAGAAGCTTCTCAAGTTGCCCAAAAGGTTCAAAGAGGTCATCATCCAGCCTCAGTAATGGTTTGGTGGGGTGTTAGCTACAACGGGGTGACAAAGTTGCATTTTTATGAGAAGGGCGTCAAAACGTCTGCCAAAATTTATCAAGAAAGTGTCCTTGAAAGTGTAGTGAAACCTCTCAACACGTCATTATTCAAAAATCAGCCTTGGAGTTTCCAGCAAGATTCTGCACCAGGTCATAAGGCGAAGTCAACCCAAAAATGGCTTGAAGAAAATGTTCCAGATTTTATTAAAGCTGAAGATTGGCCTTCCTCTAGCCCAGACCTGAATCCGATGGATTACGAATTATGGTCTGTCTTAGAGCAAATGACGTGCTCTAAAAGACATTCTAATATCGAATCCTTAAAGAAGTCTCTTAAACATGCAGTCGCCAACTTTCCGATTGAAGTCGTGCGTGCTTCCATAGATAAGTGGCCAGCTCGATTAAAGGCTTGTGTAAAGGCAAAAGGCAATCACTTCGAATAACTTGTTGCAATTTCCGTTGTTGACAATGCATTTAATAAATAAACAATGATTTCTTAACATATAACACCTCTTTTATTGAACAGTGCTTCAAAAAGTTTGTAACAGTATTTATGGCTAGACTAGGTATTTTCATCGTGACAAAAACAATATACCCTATACTATAAGTCTAGGGTATGAAAAGGCAGCCACGAAAATGATCCATAATCGAAATTCAACATGATCCATTGGTTCGACAGTGGATTACTGCAAAACCGCGGTTCTGTAGACTGCGGAGCTGGATCGCGGTGGATGGCATTGGCAAGCCGAGGTGGAGTCTTTCTAATAGCTGACAGCCACGTGTTCGGATAGTCTGTCCGTAGCCAATATTCACTGGATATTTTTTGCTAAATAGCAAAAATATTCGTCCTCAAAGGAAGCGACACTCCGTGTAGCGAGGATGTGAAACTGTCAAATTGAAGCCATCGAGTAAAACTGTCGAGTAATGGCGACGAACAATTCTTCTTAGGAAGCATTTAAACCGACGAGTAATCCCGCCACTTAATACTCGTACCGGGTTTTTGTTGGCTAACACGGTAAATGTCGACAGTGGATCCATAAACTAAAGTACGTTTTAAGTACTGCGTACTGGCTAGCGGCTCGTCGCGCGAGGTGGCCGTGCTAACCTAGAGCTCGAAGTTCAAATCTCGGCGCAACCAAAAACTGCCTGTGGGTACTAATAGAACTCTCACAGTGCTCCGAGCTTGTTAGTATAAAGACGGCGCGGGTAGGAGATGCATGTTGACAACTGCACTTCCGACAAGTAGACATGCTATCGAATCGTCAACGAGGCATAGAAATGCTAGAGATGTTGACGCGCCCATGCCCCTGGAGGAGTCAAGGTGATTAACACACTGGCTCGCAGCTCGTAATTTTGGCTCGCGCCGCGAGCAAAACCGCTTAGTGGATCTGTGGCGGCACTGTGTGATTATTCAGTTAAAATTCAATCAAGCAGCCGTTTCACTATATATCGTGGTTGGCTGTGATTTTTTGTTAGCTAGTTGAAAAATTCGTTTCTATAAATCAAAACATGTGTAATATTTAATTTTTATAAATCTTTTATGCTGTATTTAATCTTATACAAAAAGTAAAATGTATAAATTGTACTGAGTAGCAAATAGATCGATGCTCTGCAGGCAGCACTTACGAAGTGGTGTAGGATACTGATGAGTCATGGACTGAGGATTATCATACCAAAGACAGAGTATCTTTGCTGTCCTTTCTCCTCCTTTCCAGAGAGACCGATGTCAGATATCTGCATTAAAGGGGAGCGGCTGAAGTCCCGTACAAGGTGCAACTACCCGGACTCGATGGCCAACAAGGAAGCTACTTGCGATGACGATATTAGACTTCGCATCAGCGTCGGTTGGATGAAGTGGCGAGAAAACTCTGGAGATTTCTGCGAAAAGAAGAAGCCGAACGCTTTAGGGCAAGTTGTACCAGATGATCGTACGTCCGGCATTCACGTATGCGTCTGAATCCTGGACTATGTACACGACATATTTTACAAAAGTAAAATGTTTGAGACCGAGTTGAAAATGGAAACGAGGGGCAAAATACCTTTTCCATAGTCCTCCTCGTGGGCGCCCCCTGGTAACGGCAGTGTGTCGAACCGCTGACGGCCAAGTCTTAGCGATAAGACAGTTTGGAAAAAGGCAGATAGATGTAGCTTCACCAACACCTACGCGTCTCTGGTATGCTGTTTTGGTATTGCAATGATTTGTGTAGTTGGACCTGCAATATAGTTGTGTGAACTCTAGCACATTTATGAAACCATCTGAAGCAGGTATTTCCGAGGCCATCCCCTGAATGGGGTTAAGCGATATGCTGACAACTCTCAACTTTTATTTTTTGGATTCTGGAATGCACGCGCCCTGAAAAAATCGGGGGCCGAGAAAGCCCTCTTAAAAAGGTCAAAAAATACAAACTGAGTATTACTGCAGTCCAGGAAACAAATTGGCTTGGCAGCGAGATCAATGACAAGGAATCGCACACAATTTTTACAAGTGGCAAACCATCGGGCCACAAGGAGTTTGCAGTAGCATTTATAGTGAACAATCACCTGAAGCCGCATATTACTGACTTCCAATCCAAAAATGAACCACTGTGCGATTTGCATAAAGATTCGATTCTTCAATCTCTGGCTCATCAATGTGCCCGCCCCCACTGAAGTTAAAGAAGACGCAGTAAATTACGAGTTCTACGCCAGCCTTGAAACTGTCTTCGACTCACTTCCAACAAACGACGTCAAACTGCTGCTGGGTGACTTTTACGCCAAAATCGGAAATGAAAGTTGGCACCGGGGGACTGGAGGCCACAGTCTCCATGAAAAATGTAACAATAACGGGAAGCGACTATTGACTTCGCCAGCAGTAGAAATCTGATTGTAAACGTATTTCCCGCATCGGCGTACTCACACGCAGACCTGGAAATCTCCAGGTGCACATACCGTCAACCAAATTGATCACATCCTCATTTGCAAGAGATGGGCGTCACGTGCGATAAATGTCCGCCCATATCGAGAAGCAAACTGAGACTCAGATCATCACTTGGCAAAGACGACCTACAGATGTAAAATTTCTTCAGTGCACCAATCGAGAATCATCATCATCATCATCGTGGCGCGACAGCCCGACGTCGGGCCCTGGCCGCCTGGATCATTGTCCTCCAATTATCTCGGTCACGTGACCGCGTCCTCCAATTTTGGGAGCCCAGCAGCTGCGCGGCGTCCACACCTACTGAGCTCTCCCAACGAGATCTCGGTCGTCCTCGCAGTCCCGCTCCGTCGACTCGTTCTGCATTCATTACTCTCTTAGGCATGCGATCATCGTCCATTCTTTGTACATGCCCTGCCCATTGAAGTCGTTGTAGTTTGACGATTTTCGAGACTTGCAGCTCATCGTACATTTCATACAACTCATGGTTGTACCGGATGCGCCATCCATCTCGATCGCAAACAGCCCCGAAAATTCGCCGTAGAACCTTACGTTCGAAAGTGTCTAGCATGTTTTCGGAGGCTTGAGTTAGGGTCCATGCTTCGCAGCCATAGCATAGCACTGGTCGTATAATGGTTTTGTACACGCGGAGCTTCGTGTTTCTGTGCACATGTTTCGATTTCATTATGGGGAGAACCGAGAAGAAAGTCTTATTAGCTAATTGTATCCGTCGCTTGATTTCGTCAGTTTCGTTGCCATCCCTTGACAGGTTGCAACCCAGGTAAATGAAGTTGTTCACGAACTCGATGTTGAGGTCCCCCACATTGATGCTTGGTTGTGCAGGTGTCCTTGTCACCGATTGCATCATTATTTTAGTTTTACCCTCGTTAATACGTAATCCAACTTCCTTTGCAGCGGTATCAAGCGTATGCAGAAGTTCTTCTGCGTCAGCCAATCTTCGGGACATGATGTTGATGTCGTCGGCGTACGCTGCTAATTGTGTCGACTTGATGAGTAGCGTCTTGCTGTTGTCCAAATTCATGGCCCGAATAACGTATTCCAGTGCTAGGTTGAAGAGCGTCGGTGCCAGTCCATCGCCCTGTTTCAAACCAGTGCGTGTTTCAAATAGATCAGTAAGTCTATTCTGGATCCTGACTTGTGAGACGGAGTTGGTCATCGTCATCTTTGTCAGTCGCACTAATTTTGCTGGTATACCAAATTGCAGCATGATGTTGTACAGTACTCCACGATCGATACTGTCGTATGCCTGCTTGAAGTCGACAAAGATTTGGTATACGTTTACGTTGTATTCCCAGCACCTCTGGAGTATCAGTTTGACTGAGAAGAGCTGATCGGTTGTGGAGCGACCAGGTCTGAAACCGCTTTGATATTCGCCAATGACTCGTTCTGCGTACGGTTTTATTCTATTTTCCAGAATTTTCGTCAAAATTGTATAGAACGTACAAACTAGTGAGATGCCCCTGTAATTCTCACACCGCAGTTTATCTCCCTTTTTATGAATTGGACAGATGATGCTTCTGCGCCAATCGTCTGGGATCTCCTCGTTCTCCCATACTCGCAGGAGTAATTGATGTATGGCATCAACTAGACTCGTTCCACCGAATCTTAGCAGTTCAGCTGGAATCTCGTCAGCGCCCGGCGCTTTATTTCGTTTTAGTGACCGCAACGCGAGATCAACTTCCTCTACTGTCGGGGGTTGAATGGGTGGGCCTAGATCAACAATATCGTCGAGAGCTTCCTGTGTGGGGATGTTAGATGGTCGGTTTAGAAGCTCTTCAAAATAAGAGGCCCATCGTTTGTTAATACCATCGGTGTCGCTGATGATGTTTCCATCCTTGTCCTTACAATGGCTAGTCCTGGGTTGGTAGCCGTTCTTAATTGTATTTACTAGTTTGTACGCTTGTCTGGTGTTCCTATTAGCTAAGTTTTCGTTTATGTTCAGCAACTGCTCGTCAAAGTATTTACGTTTCTTACGTCTAATTATTCTATTCGATATTCGCCGTAGCTCGTCATATTTTTCTCTTCTGGCTCTGGTTCCTCGTTGAATCCATTGTCTGTAGGCCTCGTTTTTCGCGTCAAGTGAATTTTTGCATTCTTCGTCGAACCAGTCATTTCGCGCTCGCCGGGCTTTATATCCCACGACCTTCTCCGCGACATCCTGGTACCCTTGAGTTCTTCCCAGAACCCATGGACGCCTGTGTTGCTGATGTTGTGTAGCATAGGTGATAGTTTTTCCTCAAGGGCGGTAGTATACGCCACCGCTGTAGCATCACTCAAGAGCTTATCAACCGCAAAGATTTTGGGAGGGCTGATTCTTGACTGGTGCACTGAGGAAATTCTACATCTGTAGGTCGTCTTCACCAAGTGATGATCTGAGTCACAGTTTGCTCCTCGATAGGAGCGGACATCCATGACACTAGACGCCCATCTCCTGCAAATGAGGACGTGGTCAATTTGGTTGACGGTATGTGCGTCTGGAGACTTCCAGGTCTGCTTGTGAATGCGTCGATGCGGGAAACACGTAGAGCTTACGACTAGATTCCTGCTGCAGGCGAAGTCTACAAGTCGCTGGCCGTTATCGTTACATTCTTCATGGAGGCTGTGGCCTCCAGTGGTCCCCCGATGCCAGCTTTCATTCCCGACTTTCGCGTTAAAGTTTCCCAGCAGCAATTTGACGTCGTTTGTTGGAAGTGAGTCGAAGAGAGTTTCAAGGCGGGCGTAGAACTCGTCTTGTACTGCGTCTTCTTTAACTTCAGTGGGGGCATGCACATTGATGAGCCAGAGATTGAAGAATCGAGTCTTGATGCGAATCGCACACAGCCGTTCATTTATGGGTTTGAAGTCAGTAATATGCGGTTTGAGGTGATTGTTCACTATAAATGCTACTCCAAACTCCTTGCGGCCCGATGGTTTGCCACTTGTAAAAATTGTGTGCGATTTCTTGTCATTAATCTCGCTGCCAAGCCAATTTGTTTCCTGGACTGCAGTAATGCTCAGTTTGTACTTTTCGACCTGTTGAAGGAGGGCCTTCTCGGCCCCCGGTTTGTTCAGGGAGCGTACATTCCAGGATCCGAAAGAATAATCCTTTATTCGTTTGCGTGGTCGTCGTTGTTGATCCGTCCAATCCGAGGCTTTTGTTCCAGGTTTCTTGACATGGAGTGGTTTTTACAAGGACGAGTTGTCAGCACGTCGCTTAACCCCATTCAGGGGATGGCCTCGGAGATAGCTGCTTCAGATGGTTTAATAAACGTGCTGGAGCCCACACAACTATGTAGCAGGTCCAACTACGCATCGAGAATCAGCCCTCCCAAAATCTTTGCGTTTGAGAAGCTTCTGAACGATGCAGGAAGAATATCACCTATGTTACACAACATCAGCAACACAGGTGGCCATGGGTTCTGGGAAGAACTCAAAGGAACCATCAAATAGGTCGCAGAGAAAGTAGTGGGACATAAAGCCCGGCGAGGGCGAAATGACTGGTTCGACGAAAAATATCAAAATTCACTTGACGCGAAAAACGAGGCCTACAGACAATGAATTCAACGAGGAACCAGAGCCAAAAGAGCAAAATATGACGAGCTACGGCGAATGTCGAATAGAATAATTAGACGTAAGTAACGTAAATACTTTGACGAGCAGTTGCTGAATATTAACGAAAACTTAGCGAATAGGAATACCAGACAAGCGTACAAACTAGTAAATACAATTAATAACGGCTATCAACCCAGGACTAGCCTCTGTAAGGACAATGATGGAAACATCATCAGCGACACCGATGGTATTAACAAACGATGGGCTTCTTATTTTGAAGAGCTTTTGAACCTACCATCTAGCATCCCCACACAAGAAGCTCTTGACGATATTGTTGATCTAGGCCCACCCGTACAACCCATACAGTAGAGGAAGTTGATCTCGCGTTGCGGTCACTAAAACGAAATAAAGCGAACGTCAAAGCGGTTCCAAACCTGGTCGCTCCGCAACCGATCAGCTTTTTGGTCAAACCGATACTTCAGAAGTGCAGGGAATACAACGTAGACGTATACCAAATTTTTGCTGACTCGACGCAGGCATACGACAGTGTCGATCGTGGTGTACCGTACATCATGCTGCAATTTGGTAAACCGGCAAAATTAGTGCGACTGGCAAAAATGAAGATGACCAGCTCTGTCTTACAGGTCAGGATTCATAATAGATTAATGATCTATTTGAAACACGCACTGGTCTGATGCAGGGCGATGAACAGGCGGCGACGTTCTTCAACCTAGCACTGGAATACGCTATTCGGGCTTTGAAATTTGATGAACAGGAAGACGCTGCTCAACAAGTCGACACAATTAGCAGCGTACGCCGACGACATCAACATCATGTCGCGAAGATTGGTCGATGCAGTAGAACTTCTGCATTCACTCAACACTGCTACAAAAGAAGTTGAACTACGTATGTATCAACGAGGGTAAAACTAAAATAATTATGCAATCGACGACAAGGACACCTGCACATTCAAGCATCAATAATGGGGACCTCAACATCGAGTTCGTGAACGATCTCATATACCTGGGTTGCAACTTGTAAAGCGACGCCAACGGAACTGACGAATTCAAGCGACGAATACAGTTAGCAAATAAGACTTTTTTCTCACTAGAAGCATGTGCACAGAAAGTTCCGCGTGTGCAAAACCATTATACGACCAGTGCTATGCTATGGCTGCGAAGCATGGACCCTAACTCAAGCCTCCGAAAACATGGTAGACACATTTGAAAGTAATGCTTCGTTTAGACGTGAACGCTGAGCTATGCACCGAATATTTGTGTCGTTCCCATATCTTGTAGGAACGACTCAAATGGTAACGATAGCTCATGAATTTATGTTGGCCATGTAAGAGCAGAAAAGGTATCTTCTTGTTGTTGGTGTTTTTCAATGCAGCGGTCACGTCTAAATGAAGCTTAAGGTTCTGCGGTGAATTTTGGGGGTTGTTTGCGATCGAGATGGATGGCGCATCCGGTACAACCATGAGTTATACGAACTGCACCATGAGCTGAATGTTTCGAAAATAGGCAAACTACAACGACTTCAATGGGCAGGACATGTACAACAAATGGACGATGATCGCATGTCAGAGAGAGTAATGAACGGGCAACGAGTCGACGGAGCAAGACTGCGAAGACCACCGAGAGCTCGTTGGGAGAGCTCAGTTTATGCGGACGCCGCGCAACTACTAGGCCTCCAAGATTGGAGGACGCGGTCGCGTGACCGAGATAATTGAAGGATAATGATCCACGCGGACAAGGCCCGATATCGGGCTGTCACGCCACGATGATGATGATAAGATGAAAATTCTACGGATGTCAGCCGGTGTGACCAAAGTGAATCGTATCAAAAGTACCTACATCCGAGGCAGCTTGTTTGTTGAGAAACCGATCACTGAAAAGCTCGAAGATCGTCGTATGGATTGGTATTGTCATGTTCTAAT
Organism: Chloromyia formosa; assembly: GCA_964017055.1. Taxonomy (NCBI): domain Eukaryota; kingdom Metazoa; phylum Arthropoda; class Insecta; order Diptera; family Stratiomyidae; genus Chloromyia; species Chloromyia formosa. The sequence continues at coordinate 75,091,848 of OZ024813.1, read as the reverse complement.
GCATCCGCCTGAGAACCCGGTCGTCAAGGCACTATCAATGAATGTTCCATTTGCTGGACCCAAACCCCGAGGCAGACGGAAACACACGTGGATCGATCAGATGAAGAAGCAACAACAACGCATTAATCTCGGCGATGATACGATCCAAGACCGAGCTGTCTGCAGAAGGGAGCTAAGACTATACCGCTAGAATGGGCGAAGTGCCAACACCACTGGCAGAGAAACACGAAGCCACAGAATCCTATGAGGAAGAAGAAGAAGAGTCACTAAACCTACTAGCTTCACTCCGAAACGTGTATAATTTAATTTAAAGCAAAATATTGTTCATCCTATTCCTTCGCGTCCGTTTCCTACACGTTTTGGTAGATCCACCGCTGTTCTATTTTCATATCGCTAGATTTAGTCTTCGCGGGAAGTATTGTGGCCTCTCTTATGGTAAAATCAACTTTTACTCACAATTTTAAATTCAAAATTAAAAGAAAACCAGGCCGAAGCGTGTATACCCTAGACTTGTACAGACCTGGTGGTGACACCAAAAGTAATAATTGGCAACGACCATATGCATTAAAAGTGAGTTTCCTATATAGCCAGTTTATAGGGGAGGTTGGCACTCATTCAGGGAGATCTTGACCATTCTCAAAATCAATTAACTAACACATTCTACAAATATTTGTTAAATTTTTCAAGTCACTAGCTTCATTCCATCGAAAATTATTGCTTATTTGAAGTCTCACTCGTAAGGGAAGTAGGGGTTCCTTGGTTCGGATCTTGCCCATCATTGCCACCAGCCAATTAGATCACCCTACAAACATACAGACAAAATTTTAAGTCTCTAGCTTCACTCTATCGAAAGTTATACTTTATTTGAAATTTCATTTGTAGGGGAAGTAGGGGTTTCGTTGGTCGGATTTGACGTATTTTCAATATTAGCCAACTGGATCCTACTACAGACATTTGACCAAAATTGCAAGTCGCTAGCTTTATTTTGACGTAAGTTATCGCTTATTTTATGTGTCATCTCTAGGGGAGGTAGGGGTTCCTTAGGTTTGATCTAACCCATCTTAAATACCAACTAACCCGATCTCACTTCAAACATTTGACAAAAACTTCAATTCGCTGGCTTGATTCTGTCAAAAGTTATCGCTTATTGAAGTTGCATTTGTAGGGGAGGTAGGGGTTGCTTGGGTCGGATCTTGCCCATTTTCAATACCAACCAAGAAGATCTTACTAACAACATTTTGTCAAATTTTCAACTCTTTAGCGTCATTTTATCGAAAGTTATCGTAATTAAAAGAATATTTAATTTTTTGAAATTTGTAGGGGAGGTAGGCGTTCCCTTGAACTGATTATGCCCAAATTACTAGAACTTAAGTATCTTCTTACTCCAGGGTTACATGCCAAAAATCAGGTGTCTACCTCAATTGATTCAAGAGTTATAGACAAAAAACCTGAAAAGTAGGGTAGTACGGGGCTCTTTGTAAGAAAATTACCGTTAGTTTTCATATGATCGATTTTATTCTTTTAGGGGAGTAGAAGATTATCCTCGCGAGCAACCTGCCAAAGCTAGAGCTTTTCATGACTCTTTAATCGGGAGTTATAGATACATTTAATTATTTTACATATATAGGGGAGGTAGGCGTTCTGTTGGCCTGATCATGCCCTTTCAATTTCAACCAAGTAAATTATACTTCCAACATTTGACCAAAATTTTAAGTCTCTAGCTTCATTCTATCGAAAGTTGTCGTGCGAACGGGCAGACAGACAGACAGACAGACGGACAGACGGACAGACGGACAGACGGGCAGATGGACAGACAGACAGACAGACAGACATGGCTAAATCGAATCAGGAGGTGATCCTGATCATTTATATATACATTCCTATACCTCCGGAGCCACCTTTAAGGTGTTACATATTTCCGTCGTGACAAAAACAATATACCCTATACTAAAAGTCTAGGGTATAAAAAAAAAGAAATGTTGTATGCGATGTAACCAATATGTTTGTGGAGAACATTCCACAAATAAAACAATATATAATAACTGCATCGAATAAATTTACATTTAAAACATCACAGATTAACAGGTCGGATATAACCCATCTTAAATGCCAACTAACTCAATCTCACTTCAAACATTTGACCAAAATTTCAAGTCGCTGGCTTAATTCAATCAAACTTTATCACTTATTTGAAGTTTCATTTGTAGGAGGTAGTCATTCCTTGGGTCGGATCTTACCCATTTTCAACAACGACTAACTAGATCTTATTACCAACATTTTGCCAAATTTTCAACTCGCTAGTGTCATTCTATCGAACGTTATCGTAATTGAAGGAATATTTAATTTTTTGAAATTTGTAGGGGAGGTAGGCGTTTCTTTGATCTGATTATGCCCAACTTACTAAAACTCAAGCAGCTTCTCATCTCAGAGCTACATGCCAAAAATCAGATGTCTACGTTAATTGGTTCAAGAGTTATATACAAAAAACATGAAAAGTAGGGTAGTGCGGGGCTCTTTGTAAGAAAATTACCGTTAGTTTTCAACTGATCAATTTTGTTTTCCAGAGGAGTATCAGATTATCACCACGAGCAATCTACCAGAGCTAAAGCTTTCCAAGTTTATTTAATCGGGAGTTATAAATATATTTAATTATTTTACATATGTAGGGGAGGCAGGCGTTCTCTTAGCCTGATCATGCCCATTTTCAATACCAACAAACAAGATTATATTTACAACATTTGACCAAAACTTCAAGGGCCTAGCTTGATTCTATCGAAAGTTATCGTGCGAACGGACAGACAGATGGACAGGCAGACAGACAGACAGACGGACGGACAGACAGACAGAAAGACAGAGATGGCTAAATCGAATGAGGAGGTGACCCTGATCATTTATATATATATACATTGCTATACCTCCGGAGCCACCTTTAAGGTGTTACATATTTCCGTCGTGACAAAAACAATATACCCTATACTAAAAGTCTAGGGTATAAAAACAAAGAAATGTTGTATGCGATGTAACCAATATGTTTGTGGAGAACATTCCACAAATAAAACAATATATAATAACTGCATCGAATAAATTTACATTTAAAACATCACAGATTAATTGTTTGTACTTTATATTTTCTTAATTTATTAAAATTAAAGCATGTTTACCCAAAAAATGAAACCGGAATATAGAGGGCTACGCCCGCAATTCGAGGATTTTGTAGCACGCGCTTATTTTGGTATCTAAATATTGGCTCCCTGCTTTTCTTGGTACCACTCAGCTGAATAAAAACACCATAATTAAATGTCTTACCCATGATATAGTATCTTACATGCCAATTCACAAAAAACTGCATCTGTCACCTCTCAAAGTAATAGTTTTATTACGAGAAGCTGTAGATAGATATGTATGTATACGAGATAAACTGTCCTACTCTTCGAGATGCTTAACCATTCATGTTAAGACGACATTGCAAATTGCAAACTTGTGTAACGGCTTCGAAATTCGGGGCGGCTGGGACAAATTACGGTCTAATATTTTTTCCTCCTCCACTGTTCCCCTTTCTACAAATCTCAAGAAAATGCCAAAAATGGAATGTACTCAACATTACCTTTCTCACGACACCCCACTTGGCTATACCAGTGGATAAAAAAAATAACCTTAATTTCGCCTCTATGTGGACCCCCCCCCCCTCTTAAAGTTGGCCAATTACAACACAACGCTATCTCCAGCAAATTATAGCATTTCTACACATTCTCGCCGAATTATGTGTGAGCTTTACCCGTTCGTAAGATATTCTATGAACAGACGGACAGACAGGTATTTGACCGATTTTGTAAAATTTAAGACACAAAACCCTAAAAAAATTAATTGTGTGAATAGTTATTGTTAGGATCACCAATCACCAGTCTTCACCTTTCCAAAGTTGGTTCATTAAATAACTGCAATTCGCACTACGAAAAACAACATGCAAGTAGTACACGCATATCTATTCGTGAGGCCGGTAGGTGTATTTTTTGTATGGATAGTGTCAAAATGGATAACTTTAAGTCAATGTACTATTATTAAATATCATGTCATTGTAATGAAACTTAGAGATATTATTGCATTTGATGTTGGTTATCATTAGCCACCAATATTTTTGACCTCAGGTGTGCTTGAGGGGTGCAGGGGTGTGCTAACTGCAACTATAGAAATGTACTATTATTAACCTTTTTGGATGAGATTTAAAAATTTTATTATTTTTAGTTTTCTATGCTAGTGAAATGCCGCTTTTCTGTAAATTTTCATATGTCTAGCTATAACGGTCTCGCAATGCAAGGGGGGGGGACAAACTCGGACCACATATTTTCCCCTCTCCCTCTTTTCCCCTTTCTTCAAATTTGAAAAAATTCAAAAAATGGAATGTACTCAACGGTACCTTTCTTACGATACCCCACTTGCCTATAACAAACGAAAAACCTTCCCTTTTCTATGGGGACCCCCCCTTAAAGTTGACCTATTACGACGCATCGCTTTCTCCAGAGAATTATAGTATTTCTACATATTTCCACCAAATTTCATGCATGTAGCTTCAGCAGTTCGTGAGATATTTCATGGACAGACAGACAGACAGACAGACGGACAGACGAACGCATGACCGATTTCATAAGGGTTTTGTTTTTATACAAAACCCTAAAAACGTTGGGGTGCATTTGTACCCCACTTGGTCTTTAATGTAATTTTTCGAGGTCGGTCCTATGAAGGTTAATGGAAGCTCCCCGCCAATCAGCTTTGAAAGAAATTTACTAATACAATCAGCGTTCAATATGCCAACCCTAGAGTGAGGCGCGAAGCTACGAGTACTTTGGCGGTATTGTATTCATATCAATCCTTTTTGCGGTTGAGAGGTTTTTCTTGGCGGGGAATTTTTTACAACAGAATTGTTTTTGGGAGATAAGATCGAGTCCATGAAACAAAAGACGACGAAACTGGCAACGCTGGCGTTGAATCTTACTACTGTTGAATACGATTAAATGGAAGGACAACTTAGCAAAGTTATTGAACACCAGAAACAAATTCTTCTCGAACAGAAAGTGGGTGATTATGCCGCTGGAATTCAAACCCTTATTGAAGAAATAAAGTCTAGGTACGAGCTCCTGCAGGATTTGACACCACTGGAAGAACTTAAGCAATACGTTTCTACCATCCAAAAAGATATACCAAACATTACTATTCCTTTAGTGGGATAAATGAAAAGCAAATATTTCGCATCAACCCAATAAAGAAAAAAGTTCAAAATGGCCAGATCATTCTAAGTTATACGATACCGGTGGCCTACAAACAAGTATTTACTGAATGTTTGGTGGTCTCAGTTCCGAACACAGCGGGAAAAGTATATATTTTCGAAAATGGGCAACTGGTGCAACGGATTATTATAAATAAAGAAACCAACGAATATTTTCTTCCTGAAGAGGCAGTTGAGATTTTGCCACAGTTCTATGGTTCCTTGACGATGCAAAAAGTTCCTTCCTGTGCTAGTAAAATAGCACTGGGAGAAATAAATGCTGAAAGATCGAGCACCGAAAAATCCACTACCAGTGAAAGTCTTTTCTACAATGTTGAAAACAATCTCGGTATAACCTTCACAAGAGAGCACGACGAAGTGAAGATTAAATGCAATGAAACGGAAACACTCTTACCTCACCCCGTTTGTCAGGTTGATTTTGAAGGTTGCGAAATGAACTCAATAGACTTCACTGTACGGGATCCGAATGCATTGAGTGCTAAAGTCAACTGGACGGAGGTTCACAGTATATAAAGGACAGGATACCTTTCACCGATCAACATCAGTGTCGCACCGTTAAATACCAGCAATAGTAATCTTGAGCAGTTGAAAAAAACACTGGAAGATGAGATCGAGGGAGCCGTGGAGGACTCATGGAATTGGAACTACACAGTAATCAGTGGAATAGTCTTGACGAGCTTGGTAATCATCAGTATAGCGGTTGTTTCCATCCGATGTGCTGTCCAATGGCGACAACAACCTCCAAGTTTCGTCAGTCATCTATCGCCAGAAGACAAAAGGATAGGAAGCTGGTGCGAGCATCCATGCGTCAATCTAGGACCATGTTCAACGCCTCTCAGGAGTCAAAATGTGGGCGTATCGGGAAGTTCACAGGAATCAGTGTGTTAAACAATACCTACTTCTTTGATCCTCTACAGCATTGGACAACATTTCCTATACGGGCTAATTCCTACCACCATGAGATAACTACGAAACCCACACAGAGGACCAAGAGATGACGTCTTGAGAAATAGCTCAACTAAACAAATGTTCACCAGTCAATATATGTTCGAATCAAAGAAATAATTTTTGTATAATATAGCTTGAAATATGAATACGAATTGTCAAAAAAAAAAATGTTAATGAATAAGGCTTCGGTATCCTCTCTCGATACTTAACAATTTACATTCCTAAAGAAATGAAAATATAATTTCGAATAACAGAGCAATAAAAAAGAAAATTTTAATCAATACCCTTTTTCTGCCTACGCTCCGAACTTTTCGCGCGGGAGATTGTTTAAGGGTTAAAATCAAATATTAATAAATTCAGTTATAAATTACGCTGTCAGCATTGCATGTATTTTATTTATTGAACATTGATCTAGGTCATTTAAAGGTATGCAATGTTCACTTTGTTGTGAAAGACTAGAATCAGGTCAGAACATCGTTGGCCGGATATTGCTGACACCACAACGCGTACAGGCAGAAAAAAGGTATCTTTCTTCGTATCTCGCAAGAGGTCAACAATTCAGTATTTCGCGAAGAGTACTCGAGACGTGAGGCGCGGAGCCTATTCCATTCATACTATAATTATTATATGTACTTAACTTAATAAATCATTTTAGGAAACTAGAAAACGTCTTTCTACTAGTTTCCACGTAAACACTCGTCATATTTTTCTCTTTTATCTCTGGTTGTTCCATTGTCAATAGGCCTCGTTTTTCGCGAAGCGAAGCGAATATTTCGCTAATTTCCTTGGGTGAATTGGCAGTTTAGTAGCCGTAGGAGATGGAACAAGGGCGAGAGCAAGATGACCGCATATTTCCTACATAAGACCAGAACAACTGGCTCTCATTGTTGCCGACACTATTTTCGATGCTTGTCAGTTAAGTGGTGCGTACAGTTCGGATGAGGCGTTTAGTTTTGGCACGAAGTTTATGAGCATGAGGCTTGAATGATGCTTGAAACGTTTGTATCTAGAGTAAACACGGTGCTTTTTCATAATAATTTTAGAAAAGTGAAGAGGAACAAACTCGTGAATAACACTCTGTAGAATACTGTAGAAGGTATCGACGGTAATATTGCAATTGAGACCCAGTTGAATACTCGACCAATCGATTTAATTTAGTACAAGTAAGATAGTATCATTAGGCGTGTTTTTTTTGCGTAACCGTGTAGGGTCCCTGCCCCGGTTGCGCAAAAAACCGCTCTAGGGCAGCATTCAGGCTAAATTCCGAATCGTGTAGTTGTCTACACTGACGACAAGTGGTGCGCCTCATATATGGTGGAAATAAATTACAAATTCGAATGAAATATCAGTTTGAGGGGCACCGAAAAAAGCCATAGCGAAATAAGGCATACGAAATAATCCATATGGATACTTTCGTTTGGAACCGAAAGTATTCATCGGAAAATTAACGAAATAATCCCTGCATGGATAAATTCAATTTCAAATCGAAGAAAAGTATGCGAACGAAAGCGAAAATAGCCATATACTCACCTTCGTTTTTAAACGAAATTAAGCATTGAGTGTGGAACCGAAAGAATCCATGCATAGGCATTTTCGGTTTCAAGCCGAAACAAAATATACGGCAAAACCCGAAATAATATATGCATCTTTTACATAAGTAGGGACGGCGCGACGCGACGCACAGTGCGTCGTTCCATAGCCAAAAATCGAAAATTTTTTATTTTTGTCCGGCTTTGAAAGTAACCTATCTTTAAGAAAACATGTTGGAGCTCCTAAAAATAATGTTTGAAAAATTTTGCTTTTCTTTGTTTTAGTAATATTATGTGCTAAATTCGAAAAATTGAAAATATTGAAAAAAGGGTCTATGAGGTGAAAATTGCGTTTTGAGCTTCGGTGAAGTCCTGGCTACCTAAAGTTATATTTTCCCAATAGACCAGGCCCCAGGCTTACACCCAAAGACAAAAAAAAAAAATTTAATTAAAAAATGTTAAAAAAAAACAGCACAATTATTTAAAATTAAAATAAAACTTTGAGTAAGGATTAAAAAAAAACGTCACAAAACGTTTTGGGTGGTTGACGGTTTCTGTCAGATGCATATATATTCTTTCATTCTAAGTAGTTTTGGTTTGCCTTTTTTTGCCTTTTTGAGCGTAATTGGCGTTTTTGTGGGATAAGTCACATTTAAAAAATCAATGAATATTTTTCAAGATTCCTTAAAATTAATAATACAGAGAAAATTGCACATTTGTTGCAAGGACTAGGTGCTTACCGTCTGAAATATAAATAAATAAATAAAAAAAAAAAATTTAATAAACTATAAAAAGTTTATTTATTCTAGAAAGAAATACCCATAAAAGGGAACAAATACACAAGGCATATCGGTTCAACTGGGTTAAAGTTTTTTTTATTATATATATATTATTTCGCTTATCTACTTTAGAGTGATTTTGGGGGCGTAATTCTAATTTATATGCGTGAAAAACGCTTTTGTAACACATGTAAATATGTATATGTATGTTAAAACTACTAAAAAGTTCTAATTACGGACAAAATTTTATATTTTATAGGTAAAATAAGTATTGTGCTTAGAGTTAGACTAGCAGGACCGGAAAAAAAGTAAATAAAAGAATAATATGGATATAATGAAAGAATACACTTTAATTTTTACGCTCTAGGTGCTAAAAGCATCAGCTATCGTAACGAATGAAAATTCGAGCGGAGTAATAAAATAAATGTTGTAAAATGTCACAGCTAGTTAGAAAATTCGACACGGTTCATACATAAACTTCAAATTCCGCATCTGTGTACCTGTGCTAAATTAAATGTTAGGTTGTTAATTGCCTTGATCCTTCCAAGTAAGTAAAATATAGTAAAGTGCAATATGTGCATAGAATCTCTTTGAAAATTTAAGATATTCTGTGTTACCATTTAAAAGATATTACGTTTTGCATACTACCTATAAACAGAGCCAGAATTGAACAAATTCTCTGATCAATATCTCAAAACTGCGTCATCAGATCACATTGTAATTTGGAAATGTTAATGCTTGTAGCTTTTATTAAATGGACGTTAAATTTCATTACAATCGGTAGACTCGTTTTCAAGTTATGATTTTTTTACCACCAGCTTCCTAATTACAGCAAATTTAACTCACACTTTTCGCAATATATCAGAACTGCGACCATCTATCTTAATCAAATTTATGCAGTTAAAAGATTTATGTATAGCTCCCCATTCGTGCGAAATTTTAACAAAATCGGTTGCACAGTTCTTAAGATACTGATTTTTGATCACTTCAACGCACTGTGCGACGGTGCGAATGCAATTTTTTGTATGGTGGTGATCATTGTGATAAGGATGATTGGGGAGCATAATGGCTTGCTGTTTCTAGGCCTTTTCGGTACTGAGATTTGGTGGTATCCCGGTACTCACAGGTATTCGTTCAGTACCGGTACTAGTACCGGTTTTTTTCAGTACCGGTATTTTAAATCATGAGCCGATTTTTTTCAGTACCGGTACTGAGTACCGGGATTCCGGGGAACACGGCAGCCAAAGGTGTTGAAAATCTTTTTTCGCAAAGTATCTTTTGGTAGTGCTTTGGGAAAATATCTTTTTTTCCGCAATGCCTTTGCTATTTGTGTGAATGTGAAATTAAAAGTTTTTGTATGAAAATATAACTCGTATGTTGTGCAGGTTGTGGCTATGCAATCAAGGATTTTTATATGTACGTGAGGAGAATGTATGGAAAGAGACGAATGTGCTGCAGATGTAGAGTCCTTCGGTGGCAGCAAGGACATTCGAAAAAGCATATTTTTGGCAGGGAAGCTAACAACGACGACCACGCAAACGACTAAAGTATTATTCTTTCGGATCCTGGAATTTACGCTCCCTGAACAAACCGGGGGCCGAGAAGGCCCTCCTTCAACAGGTCGAAAAGTAAAAATTGAGCATTACTGCAGTCCAGGAAACAAATTGGCTTGACAGCGAGATTAACGACAAGAAATCGCACACAATTTTTACAAGTGGCAAACCATCGGGCCGCAAGGAGTTTGGAGTAGCATTTATAGTGAACAATCACCTCAAACCGCATATTATTGACTTCAAACCCATAAATGAACGGCTGTGTGCGATTCGCATCAAGACTCGATTCTTCAATCTCTGGCTCATCAATATGCACGCCCCCACTAAAGTTAAAGAAGACGCAGTAAAAGACGAGTTCTACGCCCGCCTTGAGACTCTCTTCGACTCACTTCCAACAAACGACATCAAATTGCTGCTGGGAGAATTTAACGTGAAAGTCGGAAATGAAAGTTGGCACCGGGGGACCACTGGAGGCCACAGTCTCCATGAAGAATGTAACGACAATGGCCAGCGACTTATCGACTTCGCCTGCAGTAGGAATCTAGTCGTAAGCTCTACGTGTTTCCCGCATCGACGCATTCACAATCAGACCTGGAAGTCTCCAGACGCACATACCGTGAACCAAATTGACCACGTCCTCATTTGTAGGAGATGGGCGTCTAGTGTGATAGATGTCCGCTCCTATCGAGGAGCAAACTGCGACTCAGATCATCACTTGGTGAAGACGACCTACAGATGTAGAATTTCCTCAGTCACCAATCGAGAATCAGCCCTCCCAAAATATTTGCGGTTGATAATCTTCTGAGTGATGCTACAGCGATGGCGTATACTACCGCCCTTGAGGGATAGTCTTTCCTCCTCTTTCCTAGGCTACACAACATCAGCAACACAGGCGTCCATGGGTTCTGGGAAGAACTCAAGGGTACCATCAAGGATGTCGTAGAGAAAGTCGTGGGATATAAAGCCCGGCGAGCGCGAAATGACTGGTTCGACGAAGAATAAGACACCACAGCCATTTTATCAGAGAACTGAAACATTGAATCATAAACTCGACGATATGCTTTTTCGCCGTTTTCCCTTTTGGACTGATCATTGTTCTAACGCATGATTCAGGTCAACGTCTTCATCATCACCACCGACATGAAAGGGGGCTTCTTCTTCGACAAATAATCCCAACAATTGCAACACTAATTGATCTCTGTCTCCGCTATCCCCTATCATTGCTACGATTACAACGTCGCAAGGTTCTATTGAATTCAGCCATCTAATCAAAAGTAAACGTAAAACCAGGCCGAAGCTTGGCTTCGGCCCGGAGTCCGAAGCGTATATACCCTAGACTTGTACAGACCTAGTGGTGATACCAAATTACCAATTGGCAGCAACCATATGCATTACAAGTGAGTTTCCTATACGGCCAGTTTATAACGGAGGTTGACACTCATTCAGGAGGATTTTTACCATTCTCAAAATCAATTAACTAACCCATTCTACAAATATTTGTGGAATTTTTCAAGTCGCTAGCTTCATTCTATCGAATGTTATTGCTTATTTGAAGTTCCACTTGTAGGGGAGGTAGGGGTTCCTTGGGTCAGATATTGCCCATCATTGCCACCAACCAATCAGATCATGCTACAAACATTTATAAAAAATTTCAAGTCTCTAGCTTCACTCTATCGAAAGTTATCGCTTATTTGAAGTTTCATTTATAGGGGAAGTAGGGGTTTCGCTGGTCGGATTTTACGTATTTTCAACATTAGCCAACTGGATCCCGCTACAAACATTTGACCAAAATTTCAAGTCGCTAGCTTTATTTTGTCGGAAGTTATTGCTTATTTTAAGTTTCATTTCTAGGGGAGGTAGGGGTTCCTTATGTCGGATCTGACCCATGTTTACTGCCAACTAACTCAATTTCACTTCAAACATTTTACCAAAATTTCAAGTCGCTGGGTTCATTCTATCAAAAGTTATCGCATATCGTATTGAAGTTTCATTTGTAGGGGAGGTAGGAGTTCCTTGGGTCGGATCTTACCCATTTTCAATAACAACTAACTAAATCTTACTACCAATTCTACCAAATGTTCAACTCGCTAGTACCATTCTATCTAAAGTTATCGTAATTAAAGTAATATTTAATTTTTTGAATTTTTTGGGGAGGTAGGCGTTCCTTTGATCGGATTATGCCCAACTTACTGAAACTCAAGCAGCTTCTCATCTCAGGGCTAAGTGCCAAAAATCAGGTATCTACGTCAATTGGTTCAAGAGTTATAGACAAAAAACCTGAAAAGTATGGTAGTACGGGGCTCTTTGTAAGAAAATTACCGTTAGTTTTCAACTGATCGATTCTATTTTTCCACGAGAGTATAAGACTATCCTGGTGAGCAATCTACCAAATCTAGATTTTTTCACGTTTATTTAATCGGGAGTTATAGATACATTTATTTATTTTACATATGTAGGGGAGGCAGGCGTTCTCTTGTCCTGATCATGCCCATTTTCAATACCAACCAACTAGATCATACTTCCAACATTTGACGTCTGTCTGTCTGTCTCTCTGTCTGTCGTCTGTCTGTCCGTTCGCACGATAACTTTCGATGGAATGAAGCTAGGGCCTTGAAATTTTGATCAAATGTTGAAAGTATGATCTAGTTGGATGGTATTGAAATTGGGTAAGATCAGGCTCAGAGAACGCCTACCTCCCCTACATATGTAAAATAATTAAATGTATCTATAACTCCCGATTAAAAAACCATAAAAAGCTCTAGCTTTGGTATATTACTAGTGACGGTAATCTTATGCTCTCCTGGGAATATAAAATCAATCAGTTGAAAACTAACGGTAATTATTTTACAAAGAGCCGCGTACTACTCTACTTTTCAGGTTTTTTGTTTATAACTCTTGAACCAATTAACGTAGACACCTGATTTTCGGCATGTAACCCTGAGAAAAAAAGCTGCTTAAGGTTCTGTAAGTTGGGCATAATCAGATCAAAGGAACACCTACCTCCCCTACAAATTTCAAAAAATTAAATATTCCTTTAATTACGATAACTTTCGATAGAATGATACTGCCGAGTTAAAAAAAAATGATACAAGGTATCTACACTGCATGCAGATACATTGGAACGTGGATATGTCTTTGGCTACCGACTGCGTGGAACCTGTTGTATTGAAGATATCGACATAAGTTATATAAAGATCCCAGTATAGTTATACTGGATGAAATCATTCGACAAAACACGTCCCACGCTTTCGGTAGGCATAAGACATATCCATATACCGATGTATCTGCATGCAGTGTAGATAATTTGTATCATTGGGCGCGGTCCCAAAACACCAAGAGCAGGAACGTGGTCCAGTTCCAATCTACCCCCGGGTCCGTGGAACATATGTTGTCTCAGAAACGGCTATGGGCTATGATCCATCAGCTGTCAGTCAACAAACAAATGAACGCATGAAAAATTACCGCACGATAAAAGGAATTCAGCACAAAAAGTATCTTTTCACAATTTACAACATACAATACAAGAGAAAATTGCGACCGCATTACTGAAGAACTGCACAACAAGTGAAAAACGCGTCCACATGTATCAGCTGTGAGCTGTCAGAAGTTTGGGTAAAATGGACCGGTGCAATGGACCGGAAAAAAAAGTATGATCCGAAAAATGGCGTAACCTGGAACATGTTCCATTGTACCGGACCGCGTTTCTGAGAAAATCAGAAAAAAGATCCGCGGATCAGAAAACTGATCCGTTTTGAAAACTCGCCCATTTTCAAGACATACCGTCCCGTATAGAGTACAGGAGAATACAAATTAACCCAACCGTTGCCCCGTGTGTGGATCAAGCGATCATACACTCTAAATATTGTATATGCGCCTGTGCTTCGTTAGTACGTAAATCCGCGATCGATCGCGTCAAGCCGCGGTCTAGCTAAACACACTTACTATTAGTAGATACTAGATAGTATTCGTCTAAGTCTAAAGACGGTAAGCGCGAAAACACAATTTTATTGCATTAACGTTTACGTTATCCGCGCTGCACAAATTGCATCATTTGCACTATTCTCCCCACTAAATCAGAATTGTGCACTGTTAGTTGATATATCATCGATCGTGATAGTACGCGGTATGCGCGATACAAATACGGTCGTAAGTTCCTTACATCTCACGGGAAAAACACGTTGGTGACCTTGATGACACTGATTTCAGTCGGCTGGATGGGATTGGCCATCACAAGAAAGGGGTGGATCCGCCGCGGAAGTGTAGTCCAAGGTCCGTGGAGCAAGCATTTCTTTCGCACTGTCGCCGATGACGAAGCCACACCCATCCATTGAACTTCTTCGACTCAACCGTCTCTCCATTGCGTGCATACGAGTGTGTGTGTATGTGTGTGTGAAGTTGAAGCTATTTCCCAACCTACCCCAACGATTTTCTTACTGAGTCAGGTTAGTGACGTAATTGATGAAAATAAAAAGATTGGAGTGAAGGAGAAGCCATAGTGCTGTGCACGAGTGAGGGAGACAGGTTGTCTGGATGTGGCTGGTGTTGGAGCAGATTTGAATCACGAGGGGATGGCAGTTGAATGATGTTGACTTGCGTTATGGGTGCCTGGTTGTTTAGTCAGTTCATGACGCGATATTTTTCGATTTTCGTGAGTTCCCTTTGATGACTGACTCGGATTGACTGAGGATCGGCCACTACATTCATATAACTCGCAAAAATTTGCAATGGGCTTGTTTCCTCTTCTGACCCCCGAGTAGAAAAACAGACATTTCGTGTGACGGACAGATTTTTAGGATGACCCCCAGCTATAAGACATATCCATGTCAGTTTGGTGGAATGTTGTTAGTAAGACCTACTTAGTTGGTATTCAATATGAGCAAGATCCGACCCAAGGAACCCCCCCCCCCCCCTCCCCCCGCCCCCCTACAAATGAAACTTCAAATAAGCGATAACTTTTAATATAATGAAGCCAGTGACTTGAAATTTTGGTCAAATGTTTGAACAGAGATTGAGTTAGTTGGCATTAAAGATGGGTAAGATCCGACCTAAGTAGCCCCTACCTCCCCTAGAAATGAAACTTAAAGTAAGCGATAGCATACGACAAAATAGAGCTAGCGACTTGAAATTTTGGTCAAATATTTGTAGTAGGATCCAGTGGGCTAATATTGAAAATACGTAAAATCCGACCAACGAAACCCCTACTTCCCCTACAAATGAAACTTCAAATAAGCGATAACTTTCGATAGAGTGAAGCTAGAGACTTGAAATTTTGCTTAAATGTTTGTAGGGTGATCTGATTGGTTGATGGCAATGATGGGCAAGATCTGACTCAAGGAACCCTTACCTCCCCTACAAGTAAAATTTCAAATAAGCAATAACTTTCGATAGAATGAAGCTAGCGACTTGAAAAATTCGACAAATATTTGTAGAATGGGTTAGTTCGTTAATTGATTTTGAGAATGGTCAAGATCTTACTGACTGAGTGCCCATTCTTAATGCATGTGGTCGTTGCGAATTGGTACTTTTTGTATCTAGGTCTAGATTTGTACAAGTCTAGGGTATATACGCTTCGGACTCCGGCCTGGTTTTAGCTCTCTTTAGCTTTTTTGATTTTATTGTTTTGTTTCAATTCCTCCATACTTTGTATTAAATTTTACTGGAAAATTTCACTGCACAACACATAATACTAAACAGTAACTACCAGCAAAAAGAATACAGTTCACCGCAAGCAAAATAACCGGAAAATATACTTTTCTTGTCACAATATCGTTCGTTTTTTGTTGATGGGGTGCAAATGCACCCCATGCCGAAAAAGTTACGTTTTCAGTGTGCGGTAATGTAGGGTTAAGAACGGCTACCAACCCAGGACTAGCCATTGTAAGGACAAGGATGGAAACATCAACAGCGACACCGATGGTATTAACAAACGATGGGCCTCTTATTTTGAAGAGCTTCTAAACCGACCATCTAACATCCCCACACAGGAAGCTCTCGACGATATTGTTGATCTAGGCCCACCCATTCAACCCCCGACAGTAGAGGAAGTTAATCTCGCGTTGCGTTCACTAAAACGAAATAAAGCGCCGGGATCTGACGAGATTCCAGCTGAACTGCTAAAATTCGGTGGAACGAGTCTAGTTGATGCCATACATCAATTACTCCTGCGAGTATGGGAGGACGAGGAGATCCCAGACGATTGGCGCAGAAGCATCATCTGTCCAATTCATAAAAAGGGAGATAAACTGCGGTGTGAGAATTACAGGGGCATCTCAGTAGTTTGTACGTCCTATACAATTTTGACGAAAATTCTGGAAAATAGAATAAAACCGTACGCAGAACGAGTCATTGGCGAATATCAAAGCGGTTTCAGACCTGGTCGCTCCACAACCGATCAGCTCTTCTCAGTCAAACTGATACTCCAGAGGTGCTGGGAATACAACGTAAAAGTATACCAAATCTTTGTCGACTTCAAGCAGGCATACGACAGTATCGATCGTGGAGTAGTGTACAACATCATGCTGCAATTTGGTATACCGGCCAAATTAGTGCGACTGACTAAGATGACGATGACCAACTCCGTCCCACAAGTCAGGATCCAGAATAGACTTACTGATCTATTTGAAACACGCACTGGTCTGAAACAGGGCGATGAACTGGCACCGACGCTCTTCAACATAGCGCTGGAATACGTTATTCAGGCAAAGAATATGGACAACAGCAAGACACTACTCATCAAGTCGACACAATTAGCAGCGTACGCCGACGATATCAACATCATGTCCCGAAGATTGGTCGACGCAGAAGAACTTCTGCATACGCTCGATACCGCTGCAAAGGAAGTTGGATTACGTATTAACGAGGTTAAAACTAAAATAATGATGCAATCGACGACAAGGACACCTGCACAACCGAGCATCAATGTGGGGGACCTCAACATCGAGTTCGTGAACAACTTCATTTACCTGGGTTTCAACTTGTCAAGGGACGCCAACGAAACTGACGAAATCAAGCGACGGATACAGTTAGCTAATAAGACTTTTTTCTCTGTTCTCCCCATAATGAAATCGAAGCATGTGCACTGAAACACGAAGCTCCGCGTGCACAAAACCATTATACGACCAGTGCTATGCTATGGCTGTGAAGCATGGACCCTAACTCAAGCCTCCGGAGACATGCTAGATACATTTGAACGTAAGGTTCTACGGCGAATTTTCGGGGCTGTTTGCGATCGAGATGGATGGCACATCTGGTACAACCATGAGTTGTATGAACTGTACGATGAGCTGCAAATCTCGAAAATCGTCAAACTACAACAACTTCAATGGGCAGGGCATGTACAAAGAATGGACGATGATCGCATGCCTAAGAGAGTAATGAATGCAGAACGAGTCGACGGAGCGGGACTGCGAGGACGACCGAGATCTCGTTGGGAGAGCTCAGTAGGTGTGGACGCCGCGCAGCTGCTGGGCTCCCAAAATTGGAGGACGCGGTCACGTGACCGAGATAATTGGAGGACAATGATCCAGGCGGCCAGGGCCCGACGTCGGGCTGTCGCGCCACGATGATGATGATGAAGCTAAAAATGGGCAATGCGTGACATATGAATTGGGGTGAAAAAGCAAATGTCCAGGAGTAGTTTGGATTAGTGATGGGTAACACAGTAACGAGTCGCTCTTTTTGATCGCCTCAACAGAATGAGCGAAAGATTCGGCACAACGACATAGCCTCCGAGCCGTTCAATTTAAGATTGACACACTGTAAAATGAATACTCAAATTAATTTAAATATTACGTAACGCATGGAAACTCTACGCTCATTCAAAATTTCTGATAACATATATGTATGTATGTATTACATTCATATTTATTCACACCCCATCCTAATATCTATCTGAAACTAAAACCATCATTATCTATCTACCAAACCAATCCCACCCATCTAAATAATCCCATCCATTCATAATCGTCTCTATGCAGTATGCAATGCACGCATTGTGTATACACTTATAAATATACAAACAACAACCCATGCTGACTGCAAGCAAATCAAAAATCATATGCTTACGTCGCACCGCACATCCAATTTTCCCCAAATACATACAGAAAACAAACCCGCAACATTCCAAAACAAAGTATGTAGTCGTCTTGTATCATATCATCACCTCAAGTTCAACTTGAGATGAAAACGATACCAAACCAACAAACAACCAGACAATTTTCTCTGTATACTGTGGACGCAATGAGAAGTTTCTTAAATGTGAGTTTGAGTCTTTGAAGAGAGAGTATCTGAGGAAGTGAAAAAGAGCGAGAGAAACGACGCAATTCGGCACAAGTGAGGAAGTAGGAAGGGGGATGAAAATTTGACATCTCTTTTGCTCTATATGACCGGGCGGGTGTTCCGCGGCAGAGAGACAGACTGGAATATTATTGTTCCGATTGGAAAAGTAGGAGAGGGGATGACATCTTCCGTGCTTCCTGTGCTTTTATATAGACTGCGCGGGTGTTGCGCAGTGGAGGGCGTGTGTCTCTCTCTCTACTTTTTACGACTGGAATTGCTTCAAGTAGTTTTGTGTTGAGTATATGCGGATTGCTCCTCCATAGTTATTCTCTGTGGTTTGAGTTTTTAGCACAATTTGTGCTGTTTTAAAACAGCACACTCAGCACACAGCACACGCTAACACTTGTGTATTTCATTCGCTCTGTACTTTGAGCCATACTGGGCTGTGTCTTGAGTAAAAAACACATTGATTATTTGGGTAATTCAGTACAGAATAGACCCAGATATTTCACTCATAAGCACATATTCCAATCATCACATTCATTTGATTTGAGTCTTTTTCAGCCAGAGAAGAGAGAGAAATAAGGAAATGAAATTGCTAGAGAGAAACTAAGCAATTTTTTGGCAGCATTATTTTGGCCTGGTTCTTCTACTATATGGATCGGGCGGGTGTTCCGGGGAAATGAGATGGAATTGGGGAATGTGAGTTTGGCAGACGGAATGAGGTGGAATTGCTTCAGGGAATTTAGTGTACATAGATTGTGATTATCCTTCCTTATCTCTCTCTTCTCTGTGCATATCCACAGGCTTTATGAAAATGAAAACATTATGAAAAATTTTGAGAAAGCAACAGTCTAGTTCAGAAATGTTAGCCCAGCCGCTGGAGATGTTCATGTTGTTGTTGTTCATGATTGAGGAAGTAAAGGTGGCTGCATATGCACATATGAATTTTGATTTGTTTTTTTTTTTCGACTATAAGGCTTGTAAGGAGTCTTTTCAAAAAAGATAATGAATACTTCCCACTTCTGGCATTTTTTTCAATTTGCTGTAACTAAGACGCAGCGAGGGGCGAAATGCTTGTATTTAACTACAAAACATTTAATATCGTTAGATATTAAACGATTGATTTGGAACTTGGTATAACTTAACTATTGTCTACAATATCGTTTATTACATGAGTATGGAAATTTTCTACAAGCAAGTTAATAATAATATATAGCATTAATTTCTATAACTTCGGTTATTTGTCACCTACGCTTCCTTGTTCGAACCTGGGAATTTCACAACAAGCTAGTTGTATAAATATTTCCTCTCAAATCAGTCATACATCCGCATCCGAAAATTTCTGTGAAGAGTTATCTGCAATGGAAATTTGGGGCGATTTTGACGAAAGAATGTCGAAAATCACATCCGTGTCTAATCCCATTACTGTCGGGATTGCAGAATTAGACAAATATTTGCAGGAGCCATATGTCAAATGAAGCAGCGATCCATTGTTGTGGTGAAAAGAGCGGAAATTGCTTTATCCACGCCTTTTTAAAATTATGAAGAAACGATTATGTGTCATGGCTACATCGGTGCCGTGTGAAAGGATTTTCTCGAAATCAGGACAGATTATTTCGGAGAGAAGGAACAGAATAACATCAAATAAAGTTTGACAGATTATATTTTTGAATTCCAATCTTTAGCTATAAGTTTTATTTAACGTTATTTCCATATACACTTTAATTATAAAAAACTAGAAATAAGTTGATGTAATATACATGCATTTCACATAATTACGGTTTTTATTGAATATGTTCCCCAAGTCTATGGATTTGTTCGACTCTTTTTGAACGACTCAGTGGAAAGAGTTAGAGTGTATGTGCTGGCACAGTAGAAAGAGTCAATATGCCCATCACTAGTGTGGATGGCATTTCAAGTCATTTGGTGGCGAAAAGGACATTCAGGAAAGTCAAGTAAAAAATTGGCAATATGGGTGTCATATGGACCGGGGTGAAGAGGCGAATGTCCAGGAGTACTGTAGATGGGATTCCGGATCCTTCGGTGGCAACAAGTACATTCGAAAAAGGAAAATTTTGGCGGTGAAGCGAAAAATGATCAACATTGGTGTCATATGAATCGAGGTGAAAAAGCGAATGTCCAAGAGTAGTGTAGATGGCAGGTAGTAGGGGTTCCTTGGGTCGGCTCTTGCCCATCATCGCTACCAACCAATTAGATTATGCTACAAATATTCAAGAAAATTTTAAGTCTCTAGCTTCACTCTATCGAAAGGTATCGATTATTTGAAGTTTCATTTGTGGGGGAAGTAGGGGCTTTGTTGGTCGGTTTCTAAATATTTTCCTTAGGTCGGATCTAACCCATTTTTAGAGCCAACTAACCCAATCTCACTTCAAACATTTTACCAAAATTTCAAGTCGCTGGCTTCATTCTATCAAAAGTTATCGCTTATTTTAAGTTTCATTTGTAGGGGAGGTAGGGGTTCCTTGGTTCGGATCTTACCCATTTTCAATAACAACTACTAGACCGGGGGGCGCCCGGTAGCGCAGTGTGTTGAGGCATCAGTCTCATGTTTGACTACCGGCGTTTCGGGTTCGAATCCCGTCCACGACGACGTTCGTGGCCATGGATGTGCAGGAGGTGCATGCTGGCAACTGCATTCTCTGAAACCAATTTATGCCAACGAAACGTCAACTGGGCCACATGGAACAGTTGACGCGCTATGCCCCACAAGGGGTTAGGGCAATTGAGTAACTAGATCTTACTACCAACACTCTGCCAAATTTTCAACTCGCTAGTAACATTCTATCGAAAGTTATCGTAATTAAAGTAATATTCAATTTTTTGAAATT
Organism: Chloromyia formosa; assembly: GCA_964017055.1. Classification (NCBI taxonomy): domain Eukaryota; kingdom Metazoa; phylum Arthropoda; class Insecta; order Diptera; family Stratiomyidae; genus Chloromyia; species Chloromyia formosa. The sequence goes on along the minus strand of OZ024813.1, from coordinate 75,070,629 downwards.
TATAGGGGAGGTAGGCGTTCCTTTGATCTGATTATACCCAACTTACTAAAACTCAAGCAGCTGTTCAGCTACGTGCCAAAAATCAGGTGTCTGCGTCAATTGGTTCAAGAGTTATAGACAAAAAAAAACTTAAAAGTAGGGTAGTACGGGGCTCTTTGTAAGAAAGTTACCGTTTACCATTTTCAACTGATCGATTTTATTTTTCCAGGAGAGTATAAGATTGCACTCACGAGAAATCTGCCAAAGCTAGAGCTTTTCATGTTTATTTAATCGCGAGTTATAGATACATTGAATTTTTTTACATATGTAGGGGAGGTAGGCGCACTTTTGGCCTGATCATGCCTATTTTCAATACCAACCAATTAGATCATACTGCCAAAATTTGACCATTTCAAGGCTCTAGCTTCATTCTATCGAAAGTTATCGTGCGAACGGACAGACAGACAGACCGACAGACGGACAGACAGACAAAGAGACAGACATGGCTAAACCGAATCAGGAGGTGACCCTGATCATTTATATATATACATTGCTATACCTCCGGAGCCTCCTTTAAGGTGTTACATATTTTCGACGTGACAAAAACAATATACACTATACTAAAGGATATTCTTCGCAGTAAACTGGGATATAGGCAATATGGGTGTCATATGAATCGGAGTGATGAGGCGAATGCTCTGGAGCACTAATGAGGACGTTTCGAGTCCTCTGGTCACTAAAAAAGGACATTCTTCCCGATGAACTGGGATACAGTCGATATGGGTGTCATATGAATCAGAGTGATGAGGCGAATGCTCTGGAGCTGGAGTATTAATGAGGGCGTTTCGTGTCCTTTGGTCAGCAGCAAAGGACATTCTTCCCAATGAACTGGGATACAGACGATATGGGTTTCATACGAATCGGTGTGATGAGGCGGATGCTATGCAGCACTAAAGAGGCGTTTCCAGTCCTTTGGTCAGAAGAAAGGACATTCTTCACTATGAACTAGGATAAAGGCGATATGGGTGTCATATGAATCCGAGTGATAAAGCAAATGCTCTGGAGGGTGAATGAGGGCGATTCGTGCTCTTTGGGCAGCAGAAAAGGGCATTCTTCCCGATGAACTGGGATACAGGCGACATGGGTGTCATACGAATCGGGGTGATGAGGCAGATGCTATGCAGCACTAAAGAGGCGTTTCCAGTCCTTTGGTCAGGAGAAAAGGACATTCTTCACTATGAACTAGGATATAGGCGATATGGGTGTCATATGAATCGGAGTGATGAGGCGAATGCTCTTGAGCACTAATGAAGGCGTTTCGAGTCTTTTGGTCAGCAGTAAAGGACATTCTTCCCGATGAACTGGGATACAAGCGATATGGGTGTCATATGAATCGTTTGATGAGGCGAATGCTCTGGAACACTAATGAGGGCGCTTCGAGTCCTTCGGTCAGCAGAATAAGACATTCTTCCCGATGAACTGGGATACAGGCGATACGGGTGTCATATGAATCGGAGTGTTGAGGCTAATGCTCTGGAGCACTAATGAAGGCGTTTCGAGTCCTTTGGTCAGGAGAAAAGGACATTGTTTGCAATGAACTGGGATATAGGCGATATGGGTGTCATATGAATCGGGGTGATAAGGCGAATGCTCTGGAGCACTAATGAGGGCGTTTCGAGTCCTTTAATCAGGAGAAAAGGACATTGTTCGCAATGAACTGGGAAATAGGCGATATGGGTATCATATGAATCGGAGTGATTATGGTGGTGTAGATCAATAGGTCGGGAACAGGTCTAGCAATCAAGAGATCTTTGGTTCACATACTGCCTCGGGCGACTTTTTTCAGCGTAATCGTTTTTTACAAATTACATATTCATCGAATAATATAATAATTTAATCTTTGTTATAACGGTTATTTTGGATATCGTTTAACTGCAAATATTGGTTTCTGGAATATGTGTGGTCTCCGAGACAATGGATCGGGACGTCCCTGGGTTGAAATATGTTATATGACCGAAAACAAAAAACAATGCCACGTCGGAATAGTTAGCAAAACAGTAATATTTCCACTTTTGGGGGGAAAAAGACCTTTTCCATAGTCCTCCGCGTGTTCGGCCCCTGGTAACAGCAGTGTATCAAATCGCTGACGGCCAATGTCTTAGTGATAAGACAGTTTGGAAAAAGGCAGATAGCTGTAGCCTGAATGGCTGACGAACACCTAAGCGTCTCAGGCTTAGTAGGATGGAATGACATGCGTAGTTGGACCTGCAACATAGTTGTGTGAACTCAAGCACGTTTATTAAACCATCTGAAGCAGCTATATTCCGAGGCCATCCCCTGAATGGGGTTAAGCGACGTACTGAAACTCGTCCTTTCAAAAACCATATCAAGAAACCTGGAACAAAAGCCTTGGATAGGACGGATCAACAACGACGACCACGCAAACGACTAAAGGATTATTCTTTCGGATCCTCGAATGTACGCTCCCTGAACAAACCGGGGGCCGAGAAAGCCCTCCTTCAACAGGTCGAAAAGTACAAATTGAGCATTACTGCAGTCCAGGAAACAAATTCGCTTGCGGCAAAATCAATGACAAGAAATCGCACACAATTTTTCCGGGCCGCAAGGAGTTTGGAGTAGCATTTATAGTTAACAATCACCTCAAACCGCACATTACCGACTTCAAACCCATAAATGAACGGCTGTGTGCGATTGGCATTAAGACTCGATTCTTCAATCTCTGGCTTATCAATGTGCACTGAAGTTAAAGAAGACGTAGTAAAAGACGAGTTCTACGCCCGCCTTGAGACTCTCTTCGACTCACTTCAAAATAAACGGCGTCAAATTGCTGCTGGGAGACTTTAATGCCAAAGTCGGAAATGAAAGTTGGCACCGGGGGACCACTGGAGGCCACAGTCTCCATGAAGAATGTAACGACAATGGCCAGCGACTTATAGACTTCGCCTGCAGCAGGAATCTAGTCGTAAGCTCTACGTGTTTCAAGCATCGTCGCATTCACAAGCAGACCTGGAAGTCTCCAGACGCACATACCGTCAACCAAATTGACCACGTCCTCATTTGCAGGAGATGGGCGTCTCGTGTGATAAATGTCCGCTCCTATCAAGGAGCAAACTGCGACTCAGATCATCACTTGGTGAAGACGACCTACAGATGTAGAATTTCCTCAGTCACCAATCGAGAATCAGCCCTCCCAAAATCTTTGCTGTTGATAAGCTTCTGAGTGATGCTACAGCGGTGGCGTATAATACCGCCCTTGAGAAAAGACTATCACCTATGCTACACAACATCAGCAACACAGGCGTCCATGGCTTCTGGGAAGAACTCAAGGGTACCATCAAGAATGTCGCAGAGAAGGTCGTGGGATATAAAGCCCGGCGAACGCGAAAGGACTGGTTGGACGAAAAATTCAAAAATTCACTTGACGCGAAAAACGAGGCCTACAAACAATGGATTCAACGAGGAACCAGAGACAGAAGAGAAAAATATGACGAGCTACGGCGAATATCTAATAGAATAATTAGACGGAAGGAACGTAAATACTTTGACGAGCAGTTGCTGATTATAAACGAAAACTTAGCTAATAGGATCACCAGACAAGCGTACAAACTAGTAAATACAATTAAGAACGGCTACCAACCCAGGACTAGCCTTTGTAAGGACAAGGATGGAAACATCATCAGCGACACCGATGGCATTAACAAACGATGGGCTTCTTATTTTGAAGAGCTTTTGAACCTACCATCTAACATCCCCACGCAAGAAGCTCTCGACGATATTGTTGATCTAGGCCCACCAATACAACCCCCGACAGTAGAGGAAGTTGATCTCGCGTTGCGGCCACTAAATAGAAATAAAGCGCCGGGCGCCGACGAGATTCCAGCTGAACTGCTAAAATTCGTTGGAACGAGTCTAGCGAATGCCACACATCAATTACCCCTACGAGTATGGGAGGAGGAGGAGATCCCAGACGATTGGCGCAGAAGCATCATCTGTCCAATTCACAAAAAGGGAGATAAACTGCGGTGTTAGAATTACAGGCGTATATCACTAGTTTGTACGTCCTATAAAATTTTGACGAAAATTCTGGAAAATAGAATAAAACCGTACGCAGAACGAATCATTGGCGAATATCAAAGCGATTTCAGACCTGGTCGCTCCACAACCGATCAGCTCTTCACAGTCCAACTGATACTCCAGAAGTGCTGGGAATACAACGTAAACGTATACCAAATCTTTGTCGATTTCAAGCAGGCATACGACAGTATCGATCGTGGAGTACTGTACAACATCATGCTGCAATTTGGTATACCGGCCAAATTAGTGCGACTGACTAAGATGACGATGACCAACTCCGTCTCACAAGTCAGGATCCATAATAGACTTACTGATCTATTTGAAACACCATGTCCCGAAGATTGGTCGACGCAGAAGAACTTCTGCATACGCTCGATACCGCTGCAAAAGAAGTTGGACTACGTATCAACGAGGATAAAACTAAAATAATGATGCAACCGACGACAAGGACACCTGCACAACCGAGCATCAATGTGGGGGACCTCAACATCGAGTTCGTGAACAACTTCATTTACCTGGGTTGCAACTTGTCAAGGGGCGCCAACGAAACTGACGAAATCAAGCGACGAATACAGTTAGATAATAAGACTTTTTTCTCGGTTCTCCCCATAATGAAATCGAAGCATGTGCACAGAAATACGAAACTCCGCTTGACCGCGTGTACAAAACCATTATACGACCAGTGCTATGCTATGGCTGTGAAGCATGGACCCTAACTCAAGCCTCCGGAGACATGCTAGATACATTTGAACGTAAGGTTCTACGGTGAATTTTCGGGGCTGTTTGTGATCGAGATGGATGGCACATCTGGTACAACCATGAGTTGTATGAACTGTACGATGAGCTGCAAGTCTTGAAAATCGTCAAACTACAACGACTTCAATGGGCAGGGCATGTACAAAGAATGGACAATGATCGCATGCCTAAGAGAGTAATGAATGCAGAACGAGTCGACGGAGCGAGACTGCGAGGACAACCGAGATCTCGTTGGGAGAGCTCAGTAGGTATGAACGCCGCGCAACTACTAGGATTCTAAAATTGGAGGACGCGGTCACGTGACCGAGATAATTGGAGGACAACGATCCAGGCGGCCAAGGCCCGACGTCGGGCTGTCGCGCCGCGATTATGATGAATTTGTTTACTGTTGCGAACCCCTGCAATGCTGCTCCATTTCCCATATTCAAAACACAGCTGATTCGTCCCGTTGGCTATAGAAACATAAATTGCAAACTGCAGTTGTTTCTATCTCAACTGACGCGGCTATGTTGCTCGGTCAGCTGTTCGGCATTGCTGCACACAAATATGTATAAGCAAAAATTGAACACCGGTCGAGTCGCCGCTGGCAGAGCAACATCGTTGCATAGCAACGGACCGAAATGTTTGTCTCTATGCATTTACGCTGCATAGATACCATCCTCTCTATGCATGAGAAATGCGATCGTCTCTAGGCGGTGTATGTGCATGGAGACAAAAATCATGTTGCGAATAAGTGAAATGAGGGGAGTTTGGGAAGGGGAAGTGGTGGATGGCGATCACCATGGAGGTTTAATTTTGAGGACGGGAAATGGCTGGGATCATTGACCCCGATTTATGAGGTTGGAGAAGGGAGCCAGTTTTTTTTGGAAGGGAGAAAAAAAAAAGATCGGGAGTTGGATTTTTGGGTTTTTTGGGGGGATGGGGAGACTGATTTGTGAGTTGGTTGATTTGAGTTGGATTTTTTTTATGGGGTGAAGTTTTTGGACGGGGGAAAAATAAGTTTTTTGAAAATAGATTGGAGAATTTGGAAGAATTTGGATGATAAGACTAATTGTGGTGGAGAAAAAAAGAGTGTTTTTGTGAGGAAACGTGACGACGACGAATTGAAGAAAGAAAAAAAAACTGAAAGTGCAAAATTGTTAAAAGAATACTGTGCGGGAAAAAAGTTTGTCTGAAAGAACGAAAAACAACTAAAAGTGGAAGTTGGCTAAAGTTAAATACGTGAGAATTAATGTGGAAAAATTGAACGTATAGAAACGGCGAATTTTAACGACAGTTATTCAATTTGTGCACTTAAAATAAACTGAAAATTAAAATTAAATCAACGAAGACTTTGGCGTAATCGTGTTAAAGAATTTGGATTTTTCTTATTTGAAATTTGGCAATCCTTTCTAATTGTCTTTGAACGGTCTTGAATTGGTTTGAGGAGCTATATTTGCCGCTGCTGAAAGACGAATTTATCGACATTCGGATGGGCTTGCGTAAGGGATTGGTTGAATCTGCAACTTAGTTTTTACATTTTAGTTTTTTTTATTTATTTTACAATCTTTCTTTTTTTTTGTTCATTCGATAACCATTGGAACACCATCGAGGGCGATCGATCGTAATCGTGGGAGTCTCACAGTGAGTTTACATTGTTATTCCTTCATTTTCATTATCTATTCTCAGATATATATTTTTCTTGAGTTTTAATTCTATTTTTTTTTTCTCTCTTCGTGATAAATTTAATTCACTTTTGAAATAATTCCTTAAAGTTTTTTTCTTTAATTTTTATAAATTTTTTTTTATTGAATTGTATAATTCCTTGTTTTTTTTTATTCCTAAATATACAACATATTATTTTATAATGATTAATTAATCTATTTCGTCACTTTGGGTTCTTCCGTGTCCCGAAGGATGGACACTTTCCTCCCCTCCTCCCATTCCTTCCCTCGTGATTTAATGTTCTAGGTGGCTAATCTAGGACCAGGGTGCTTTGGCTCAAATCCCACGACCTCCGCTGGTCTAGCCGGGACCGGTGCCACCGAGCCAAAAGCATCCTGGTTAAAACAAATTTTTTGTTGCAGTGACGGCGGCTCGACACAGAGCGTGGTTCGCAACATATGGCGCCCAACCTTCGAATTTTAAGGCTTTTTAGTTCCGATGTTTTTCATCGTTTGATCGTGTTGGTCAGCTTCGAACGGAAGCGAGTGGTCCGTGAATACAAACCACGCGTCGAGAAGCCGTCATTGCAACAATGGCGTCCAACACTTTGTCTCTTACAGGAGGTGGAGCTCGTCGTAGGATGGCGTCAAATATCGAGACTGCTTCTATATCTCCCGGGTGGGATACAGCTCGTAAGTTGGCATTTGTGACTTAGAAGCAACTCGATAGTTGACCATCTGTGTTCGTGGTGGTTGCGGTCTCTCAAAAGATCTATATCCGGATCAATCCGTTTGATGAGTTTAACATCCTTGAATTAGCTCAATAGAGAGATTGCAACGCTACGACGCGACGAGAATTTTATCTCCTTCACCCCCTAGTTTTTTTTTCAAATTTCAACCCTTCCTTCTTCATCCTATTTGTGTTCATCTGGAGGTCACGGAAGGACCCATTTTTTTTATGTTCTATTTTTTTTCATTAATTCTCATCATTTTATAAAGCTCGTTTAATTTGATTTTTCTTATTGATGTTTGTCTGATTTTTTTTTCTTTTTAATAATTATTTAATTTTGAAAAAAAAAATACACTATCTAAAACCACTCAATTTCAAAAAGGGTCTCTCCTCATCATGGCTAATCCTGCTAAATCGGGGTCATCCTCACCAGAGCTGAATTTGGATGATACGCCGTCAGTCGCAGTTCCTTATGATATCACGCTGAGTGCCGCCTCTCAACGAGAAGTGGTCGGGATGTCGAAATGGGGTTTTTCGTTTGATTCGTCCCCCAACGGTCTCACGGCGGAATCTTTTATGTTCCGAGTGACATCCTTGGCTGCAAGCTACTCGATGACGAATGACATAGTGGCTATGGACCTTCACTTCTTGTTGAGGGGAGTCGCTGCGGACTGGTACTGGCGGCTTAGGATGCAACAACCATTGCTGACATGGTCCTTATTGAAAAGTGAGTTTCTGGAGAGGTTTGGAAGTCAAAGGTCTGATGTCGACATTAGACGTGCAATTGACGCGCGAATACAACGTCCAAACGAGTCGATTCGTGACTTTTACGACGCAATCGACGCACTCAATTGCGAGCTCAGGGTACCGCTTAGTGATACTGATATGCAATGCATTGTATTAAGAAACATTAACCGACGCATGCGGGATCACTTAGCTGGAATCACTTTCGATTCAGCTCGCCAATTGATTCGACGATGTGTCACGATTGAAGAGACCTGGAACCTCTCCAGGGCAGAATCAGTCAGGCACCCATCTACAAATCGCCTGACCGTTCATGAAATCGATGTAGAGGAATGTGGTTCCGGAGTTGACCTTCAGGCAGTAGCTTTGTCCAGACCATCGCCTGGAAGTGCGGAACCGACAGCCAACTCTCAGTACAGGCTTTGTTGGAACTGCAGAGACATAGGACATTCCTTTATGGATTGTCCCATACCCGTCCAAAAGGTTTTCTGCTTTGGCTGCGGGTCGGTGGGGACTGTGAAACCAAGGTGTTCTCACTGTAATCGGTCGGGAAACGCGAGGGGGAATGTGAGACCTACGGGGAGCTCTCACATTCCTCTTCAAAATGTCTGGAGACGTCCGACAACGACAGACTCAGCGACGAACGTGGATCCGGAGCTACTTTCCCATCAACATTAACGGGGTCCAACAACAACAATAGGTTTTCTCGCTCTTGGAGGTACTTCACCGACAGGCGTCTCCTGAAGCAGGCATGCGCTGCCTCCATTGTGTCTTCTGACTCGGATAATAGGCCATTTGCCGATATAGTTTTGCAGGGTCGGAAGATCAAAGGCTTGTTAGACAGTGGCGCCAGTGTAAGTATCCTGGGTACGGGAGCCTTGGACCTGATAAACGACCTTGGTTTGCATCTACATACGATGCAAGCTGATGTCAGAACTGCTTCAGGTCAGAAAGCTTCTGTCTTGGGATACGTACGAGCAGTGGTGCGATTTAAGGACAGGACGAAACCCCTAAAACTACTGGTCGTCCCAAGTCTCACAAATCCATTGTATTTGGGAATGGATTTCTGGGACTTGTTTAGAATCGTACCAATGCAGGTTGCTACTGTCGAACAAGGTCAGGTCGATGCTTCAGGAGATTCTCTTCAGTTATCCTCGGCTGATCAGCAACGTCTCGACTTCGTCAAACGTCAGTTTCCTTCTTTTAATGAAAAAGGCCTGGGTCGGACAACATTAGTAACTCACCATATTGACACAGGCGATTCTAAGCCTATCAAGCAAAGGCACTATGCCGTGTCACCTGTTGTTCAGAAACTGATGTATGACGAACTCGATCGTATGTTGTCCCTGGGGGTGATTGAGGAGAGTCATAGCGCCTGGAGTTCTCCAGACACCCTAGTTAGAAAACCTGGGAAAGTGCGGCTGTGTCTCGATGCTCGACGGGTAAATGAAGCTACCGTCAAGGATGCATATCCATTGCCGCTGATTGAGGGGTTGCTGGCTCGTTTACAATCCACAAAATACATAACCAGTGTCGATTTGAAGGATGCTTTTTGGCAGATACCGTTGGACAAGGAATCTCGGGAAAAGACCGCTTTTACCGTCCCTGGCAGGCCCCTTTACCATTTTACCGTTATGCCTTTTGGTCTCTGTAATGCGCCGCAAACCATGTGCAGGCTCATGCATAAAGTTATACCTCATGAACTGCAAGACAAGGTATTTGTTTATTTGGATGACTTGCTTATCACCAGTTCCACCTTTGAGGAACATTTGGAACTGCTCTCAAGGGTTGCAAATTTCCTCAAGGAGGCGGGTCTTACCGTTAATGTGGAGAAAAGCAAGTTTGTCCAAAAGGAAATTAAGTACCTTGGCTATGTAGTTAGTGATGGTGTCCTTATGACTGATCCTGACAAGGTTTCCGGCATCATTGCGTACCCAGAGCCCAAAAGCGCAAAAGATGTGAGGCGGTTTATGGGAATGGCGGGATGGTATCGGCGTTTTATCCCGAATTTCTCGGCTGTTACAGCTCTAACGGATTTGCTTAAGGGTAAGCGATCCTTCAAATGGACAACTGCAGCCAGTGATGCCTTCGAACGTGTGAAACAGCTGTTGGTTTCCGCTCCCGTGTTAGCTAATCCCGACTTTTCAAAACACTTTTATATTCAGTGTGACGCAAGTTGCACTGGAGTTGGAAGTGTTTTGTTTCAGAAGGACGATAATGGTGGTGAACATCCCATCGCCTATATGTCCGTGAAGCTTAACTCTGCGCAGCGTAACTATAGTGTTACCGAATTGGAATGCTTAGCTGCGGTGCAAAGTGTCAAAAGATTTCGGGCATATATCGAGGGGCTACCGTTCACCATCATTACCGACCACGCAAGTCTGAAGTGGTTAATGAGCCAACAAGACTTGTGTGGTAAGCTGGCACGATGGAGCCTGAAACTGCAGTCCTTCAATTTTACCGTCGAGCACCGAAAGGGAACCCAAAACGTTGTTCCAGATGCACTTTCCAGAGCACATGCTGGCAATGTCTGTTGCCTCCCCGAGCATTTGTATATAGACGAGATCATTCCTGACTCTGCTTTTCAGAATCCTGAATACAAGGAACTCGTCATTCAGGTACAAAGCAATCCTGACAAATTTGAGAATTTGTATGTCCGGGATGATCGAGTGTATATTGAACAAGGTGCACACGGAGAGACAACAGACATTCCCCGCGCTAAGCTGTGGGTTCCTGAAGTCTGCAGGCCTAGCTTGATCAGTCGTGCTCACGATGACCCTCGAGGGTCTCACTGTGGTATTCGAAAAACGGTGGAAGTGCTTCAGCGATATTACTATTGGCCTAAGCTTAGATCAGATGTCGCTGAGCACATTAACAATTGTGCGACTTGCAAAGCAATCAAACCGCCGAATTACCGCATGAGACCTCCGATGGGAGCATCTAGAGAGACTGACCGACCTATGCAAAGATTATTCGTGGACTTCATGGGCCCCTATCCACGTTCCAAGAAGGGAAATACTAACATTTTCGTAGTTCTTGATCACTACACTAAGTTTGTATGGCTAAAGGCGATACCTAGGGCAACTTCAGACGTGATCATTAACTACCTAAGGGACGAAGTCTTTCTGACCTACGGCGTACCGGAGTTTCTCCACTCCGACAACGGCAAACAGTTCGTCTCCGGAGCATTTGAAGGATTTCTAAAGGAGTATGGTGTTCAACACGTATTTACTCCTTTGTACTCTCCTCAGTCGAATGCTTCGGAACGAACTAACCAATCAACGCTAGCCGCAATTCGAGCTTACGTAGGATCCGACCATAGGAATTGGGATGAGCATCTGAGCGAGTCATGCAGTGCTTTTCGTAATGTGGTACATGATTCGACCGGATTTTCACCTCATTTCCTGATGTTCGGATACCATCGTATTCAAAATGGTGAAGATTATCCTCTCCTCAAATCATTGCAGGCATTTCAAGATGGAGAGGTATGTCTTCAATCTAACAGCGACAGATTGCGGTTAGCGTATGCGCGGGTAAAGGAGAAATTATCCGAAGCTTATGCCCGAGCTGCTCGCGCCTATAATCTTCGTAGCAGGCCAAAGACGTTTGTCCCCGGTCAGAAGGTCTTCGTCCTTAATCACCCACTTAGTCGGGCTGCGGACCGTTTCGCCGCTAAACTTGCCCCGAAGTTTATTGGCGCAACTGTCCGCCGTAGGATTGGTCAGGTATCCTATGAACTAGAAGACGACAAAGGAAAACTCATAGGAGTCTTTCAAGCAAACGACATTCGTCCCTGACCATATCCTGCCTCTGATATTTCTCTTGTTGGCACCAGTAATAACCCGGCTATTTGAGACTCTTCTCCTGGGTCGGAGTCGTCCCCACGAATGTTGCGAACCCCTGCAATGCTGCTCCATTTCCCATATTCAAAACACAGCTGATTCGTCCCGTTGGCTATAGAAACATAAATTGCAAACTGCAGTTGTTTCTATCTCAACTGACGCGGCTATGTTGCTCGGTCAGCTGTTCGGCATTGCTGCACACAAATATGTATAAGCAAAAATTGAACACCGGTCGAGTCGCCGCTGGCAGAGCAACATCGTTGCATAGCAACGGACCGAAATGTTTGTCTCTATGCATTTACGCTGCATAGATACCATCCTCTCTATGCATGAGAAATGCGATCGTCTCTAGGCGGTGTATGTGCATGGAGACAAAAATCATGTTGCGAATAAGTGAAATGAGGGGAGTTTGGGAAGGGGAAGTGGTGGATGGCGATCACCATGGAGGTTTAATTTTGAGGACGGGAAATGGCTGGGATCATTGACCCCGATTTATGAGGTTGGAGAAGGGAGCCAGTTTTTTTTGGAAGGGAGAAAAAAAAAAGATCGGGAGTTGGATTTTTGCGTTTTTTGGGGGGATGGGGAGACTGATTTGTGAGTTGGTTGATTTGAGTTGGATTTTTTTTTATGGGGTGAAGTTTTTGGACGGGGGAAAAATAAGTTTTTTGAAAATAGATTGGAGAATTTGGAAGAATTTGGATGGGAAGACTAATTGTGGTGGAGAAAAAAAGAGTGTTTTTGTGAGGAAACGTGACGACGACGAATTGAAGAAAGAAAAAAAAACTGAAAGTGCAAAATTGTTAAAAGAATACTGTGCGGGAAAAAAGTTTGTCTGAAAGAACGAAAAACAACTAAAAGTGGAAGTTGGCTAAAGTTAAATACGTGAGAATTAATGTGGAAAAATTGAACGTATAGAAACGGCGAATTTTAACGACAGTTATTCAATTTGTGCACTTAAAATAAACTGAAAATTAAAATTAAATCAACGAAGACTTTGGCGTAATCGTGTTAAAGAATTTGGATTTTTCTTATTTGAAATTTGGCAATCCTTTCTAATTGTCTTTGAACGGTCTTGAATTGGTTTGAGGAGCTATATTTGCCGCTGCTGAAAGACGAATTTATCGACATTCGGATGGGCTTGCGTAAGGGATTGGTTGAATCTGCAACTTAGTTTTTACATTTTAGTTTTTTTTATTTATTTTACAATCTTTCTTTTTTTTTGTTCATTCGATAACCATTGGAACACCATCGAGGGCGATCGATCGTAATCGTGGGAGTCTCACAGTGAGTTTACATTGTTATTCCTTCATTTTCATTATCTATTCTCAGATATATATTTTTCTTGAGTTTTAATTCTATTTTTTTTTTCTCTCTTCGTGATAAATTTAATTCACTTTTGAAATAATTCCTTAAAGTTTTTTTCTTTAATTTTTATAAATTTTTTTTTATTGAATTGTATAATTCCTTGTTTTTTTTTATTCCTAAATATACAACATATTATTTTATAATGATTAATTAATCTATTTCGTCACTTTGGGTTCTTCCGTGTCCCGAAGGATGGACACTTTCCTCCCCTCCTCCCATTCCTTCCCTCGTGATTTAATGTTCTAGGTGGCTAATCTAGGACCAGGGTGCTTTGGCTCAAATCCCACGACCTCCGCTGGTCTAGCCGGGACCGGTGCCACCGAGCCAAAAGCATCCTGGTTAAAACAAATTTTTTGTTGCAGTGACGGCGGCTCGACACAGAGCGTGGTTCGCAACATTACTTATCTATCACCCAACTGTAAACTTCACCGGGAAAACAAAACCTGAATGACACCGACAGAGTCAGCTGAGCTGTCAATGAAAAACTTTCTGTTACATTTGGCACGAGAAAAAGTTTCATCCTCGTGAAATCTACAAACTTGACTTTTCGCTTCAAGGTAGTACACAGATCGCGTGGAATTAAATTTTACCTTCCACGCAATTTCACGTTTGTTTTCATGGGCGAAAAATTTAGCGATTTTATATAGGATTTCACGGCACTTTTCATTCCACGCGATCTGAGTACCGGCCTTTAGGTAGTAACTTTCCTACTACAAGTATGTACAGTGGCTCCTTTAATATTTAAATATCAAAATTATCGCCGAACGCAGAGAAAACCAGGGTTAGTCCGAAGCGTATATACCCTAGACTTGTACAGACCTAGTGGTGATACCAAAAGTACCAATTGGCAACGACCACATGCATTAAGAATGGGTCTCCTATATGGCCAGTTCATAGGAGAGGTTGGCACTCATAAACTAATTAGATCACCCTACAAACATTTAAACAAAATTTCAAGTCTCCAGCTTCACTCTATAGAAAGTTATCGCTTATTTGAAGTTTCATTTGTAAGGGAGGTGAGGGTTCCTTGGGTCGGATCTTGCTCATATTCAATACCAACTAAGTAGGTCTGACTAGCAACATTCCACAAAATTTTTAACTCGGTAGTATCATTCTATCGAAAGTTATCGTAAAATAATTAAAGTAATATTTAATTTTTTAAAATTTGTAGGGAAGGTAGGTGTTCCTTTGATCTGATTATGCCCAACTTACAGAACCTTAAGCAACTTCTTACCTCAGGGTCACATGCCAAAAATCAGGTGTCTACGTTAATTGGTTCAAGAGTTATAGACAAATGAAACCGGAATATAGAGGGCTACGCCCGCAATCCGAGGGTTTTGTAGCAAGCGCTTATTTTGGTTTATAAATATCGCCTCCTTGCTCTTCTTGATATCACTTAGATGGATAGAAAAAACGTAATAAAAATGTCTTACCCACTTACATTTTACATGCTAATTCATATTACGTGATTGTAACGAAACTTAGAACATATTATTGCTTAACGTGTTGGTTATCGTTGGCCATCAGTACTTTTGACCTCGAACGTGTTTGAGGCGTGCAAGGGTGTGCTAACTGTAACTATACAAATAAACTATTATTGACCTATTCTGAGAAGATATACAAATTCCACTATTTTCCATTTTATATGTTTTTCGAAACCCACTTCCTGTAAGTTTTCATAATTCTAAGTATAACGGTCTCAAAACGCAGGCAAGGGCGGGGGGGGGGGTCAAATTACGAACTAATATTCCCCCCCCCCCACAGTTCCCCTTTCTATCAATTTCGAGAAAATGCCAAAAAATGGAATGTACTCATCATTACCTTTCTCACGACACCTCATTTGCTTATACTCGTACCAGTCGATAAAAAAATTTGACCTTAATTTCGCCTCTATGTGGACCCCCCTTCCACCCGGTAAAGTTGGCCAATTAAGACACAGCGCCCCCAACCAATCCTTACCCTTTCAAAAATGATTAATTAAATAACTGCAATTCGCACTACGAAAAACAACATGAAAGTATAGTAGTACTCACACCTATGAGGCCGGTAGGTGTATTTTTTGTATGGATAGTGTCAAAATGCGGAACTTTAAATGAATGTACTATTATTAAATATTATGTGATTATAATGAAACTTAGAAATGTTATTGCCTATGGTGTTGGTTATCATTGGCCATCAATATTTTTGACCTCGGGTACGCGTAAAAGGTGCAGGGTTGTGCTAACTGAAACTATAGAAATGTACTATTATTAACCTTTTCTGATGAAATTTCAAAATTCTAGAAACCTAGGTTTTCTACACTAGTAAAATGGCGCTTTTCTGTAAATTCTCATATTTCTAAGTATAACGGTCTCGAAATGCAAGGGGGCGGACAAACTCGGATGACATATTTTCAACTCTCCCTCTTTTCCCGTTTCTTTAAATTTAAAAAAAATTCCAAAAATGGAATGTACTCGACGGTACCTTTCTTATGATACCCCACTTGCCTGTACTAAACGAAAAAAAAATTTCGACCTTCATTTCCCCTCTATGGGGACCTCCCCTTAAAGTCGACCTATTACGACGATTCGCTTTCTCCAATGAATTATAGTAATTCTACACATTCCTACAAAATTTCATGTATGTAGCTTCAGCCGTTCGTGAGATATTCCATGGACAGACGGACAGACAGACATTTGACCGATTTCATAAGGGTTTTGTTTTACTACAAAACCCTAAAAACTAGAAAAGTAGGGTAGTACGGGGTTCTTTGTAAGAAAATTACCGTTAGTTTTCAACTGATCGCTTTTATTTTCCCAGGAGAGTATAAGATCACCCTCACTAGTAATATACCAAAGCTAGAGCTTTTCATGATTTTTTAGTCGGGAGTTATAGACACATTTAAATATTTTACATATGTAGGGGAGGTAGGCGTTCTCTGGGCCTGATCATGCCCAGTTTCAATGCCATCCAACTAGATCATACTAACAACATTTGACCAAAATTTCAAGCCCCTGGCTTCATTCTATCGAAAGTTATCGTGCGAACGGACAGACAGACAGACAGACAGACGGACAAACAGACAGACAGATAAACGGACAGACAGACAGACATGGCTAAATCGAATCAGGAGGTGACCCTGATCATTTATATAAATACATTGCTATACCTCCGGAGCCTCCTTTAAGGTGTTACATATTTTCGTCGTGACAAAAACAATATACCCTATACTATAGGTCTACGGTATAATTAAACTAGGATCAATTTTTATACTCTAGATGAAATCTGAGAGTATTATAAGTTTGCCACAAAGTTTGTAACGCTAAGAAATAAGGCTCGCAGAAAAAAATGAATGATACAGAAGTTCATATTATCACTCGAATATCTCAAAACCGTCTGTCCGTCTGTCCGTCTGTCCGTCTGTCCGTCCGTCCGTCCGTGACCTCTCTAGCTCGAGAACGCGTTGAGCTATGAAGTTCAAATTTTGCACACGTTATTTTTGACAAAAAATTAAGGCTAAGTTCGTGAACGGGCTAAATCGCTCCACCCCTTCTACCCCCTCCCATACAAAATGACACATTTTTGAAAATTTACAATAATCAGATTTTCTCAGAAACTATAAAACATATTGCTTTGAAATTTTTAATATATCACTTTTATGATAATTGTAACCTATGTTATAAAACTTATTGTAATCCTCACCCTCCTTCTACCCCCTCCCATACAAACTGCACTATTTCATGAAATACGTTAAGCCAATTTACTCAGTACGTATACAATTTATCGGGCTGAAATTTTGAACTTAACACTAAATTAACAATATCAGTTAGATTCAAAAAAATTAATCGATTACCCTTACTCCGTCTACCCCCTCCCATACAAAATGACACATTTTTCTCAGAAACTATAAAACATATTGCTTTGAAATTTTGAATATATCACTTTTATGATAATTGTAACCTACATTATAAAATTTATTGTAATCCTCACCCTCCTTCTACCCCCTCCCATACAAACTGCACTATTTCATGAAATACGTTAAGCCAATTTACTCATTACCTATACAATTTATCGGGCTGAAATTTTGTACTTAACACTTAATTAACAATATCAGTTAGATTAAAAAAAAGGAATCGATTACCCTTACTCCGTCTACAAAATGACCCATTTTTGATAATTTACAATAATCAGATTTTCTCAGAAACTATTGCAACCAAAATTATTTATTGGCTTTAACCAGGTTCAAATTCATCTAGAGTATTGCATGATTGGGGTTTACCCCAATCGTAGTTCTTTTATGTTTGGTATTATAATCAGTAGTGGTCGGAGAGATTTAATTTGCTTTGAAAAAACATTAACCGGAAGGATCCGAAAAGGACGCGAAAAGGAATTTAAATTTTGTTTCATCGGCATATGGAGGTCATATCAAAGGGGACAGTGAGTATTTTCCATTTCTTGCATATTTTTATACCTTAGACTTATAGTATAGGGTATATTGTTTTTGTCACGACCGAAATATGTAACACCTTAAAGGAGGCTCCGGAGGTATAGCAATGTATATATTTAAATGATCAGGGTCACCTCTTGATTCGATTAAGCCATGTCTGTCTGTCTGTCTGTCTGTCTGTCCGTCTGTCTGCCCGTTCGCACGATAACTTTCGATAAAATGAAGCTAGAGCCTTGAAATTTTGGTCAAATGTTGGAAGTGTGATCTAGTTGGATGGTATTGAAAACGGGCATGATCAGGCCAAGAGAACGCCTACCTCCCCTACATATGTAAAATACATAAATGTATCTATACGTATAACTCCCGATTAAAGAAACATGAAAAGCTCTAGCTTTGGAAGATTACTCATGAGGGTAATCTGATACTCTCCTGGGAAAATAAAACTGATAAGTTGAAAACTAACGGTAATTTTCTTACAAAGAACCCCGTACTACCCTACTTTTCAGGTTTTTTGTCTATAACTCCTGAACCAATTGACGTAGACACCTGATTTTTGGCGTGTAACCTTGAAGTAAGATTGCTTAAGATTATGTAAGTTGGGCATAACCAGATCAAAGGAACGCCTACCTCCCCTACAAATTTCCAAAAATTAAATATTCCTTTAATTACGATAACTTTCGAAAAAATTATACTAGCAAGTTGAAAATTTGAAAGAATGTTGCTAATAGAACCTACTTTGTTGGTATTGAAAATGGGCAAGATCCGACTCAAGGAACCCCCACCTCCCCTACAAATGAAACTTCAAATAAGCGATAACTTTTGATAGTATGAAGCCAGCAACTTGATATTTTGATCAAATGTTGAAAGTGAGATTGAGTTAGTTGGCATTAAATATGGGTAAGATCCGACCTAAGGAACCCCTACCTCCCCTAGAAATGAAACTTAAAATAAGCGATAACTTACGACAAAATAAAGCTAGCGACTTGAAATTTTGGTCAAATGTTTGTAGTATGATCCAGTCGGCTAATATTGAAAATACGTAAAATCCGAACATCGAAACCCCTACTTCCCCTACAAAAGAAACTTCAAATAAGCGATTACTTTCGATAGAATGAAGCTAGAGAATTGAAATTTTGTTTAAATGTTTGTAGGGGGATCTAATTGGTTGATGGAAATGCTGGGCAAGATCCGACTCAAGGAACCCCTACCTCCCCTACAAGTGAAACTTCAAATAAGCGTTAATTTTCGATAGAATGAAGCTAGCGACTTGAAAAATTGGATAAATATTTGTAGAATGGGTTAGTTAATTGATTTTGAGAATGGTCAAGATCCCACTGAATGAGTGCCAACCTCCCCTATGAACTGGCCATATAAGAGACCCACTTTTAATGCATATGGTCGTTGCCAATTGGGACTTTTAGTATCACCACTAGGTCTGTACAAGGCTAGGGTATATACGCTTCGGCCTGGTTCCCAAATTGAAGTAGCTACAGGAAGTGAGAAGCAGAATAGGCGAAAAAATGCGATCAGCAGATATTTTGTGGCTTCCATTGGGGGCACCGAAATTACCATATGCGTTAAAAGTGAGTTTCCTATATGGCCAGTTTATAGGGGAGGTTGGCAATCATTCAGGAGGATCTTGACCATTATCAAAATCAACCAGGCCGAAGCAAAGCCTGTATACCCTAGACTTGTACAGACCTAGTGGTGATACCAAAAGTCCCCAATTGGCAACGACCATATGCATTAAAAGTGGGTCTCTTATATGGCCAGTTCATAGGGGAGGTTGGCCCTCATTCAGTGGGATCTTGACCATTCTCAAAATCAATTAACTAACCCATTCTACAAATATTTATCCAATTTTTCAAGTCGCTAGCTTCAATCTATCGAAAATTAACGCTTATTTGAAGTTTCACTTGTAGGGGAGGTGGGGGTTCCTTGAGTCGGATCTTGCCCAGCATTTCCATCAACTAATTAGATCCCCCTACAAACATTTAAACAAAATTTCAAGTCTCTAGCTTCATTCTATCGAAAGTTATCGCTTATTTGAAGTAGTGATGGGCACTATCGATAGTTTTTCGATAGTTTAAAAAATTAGTAACTAGTAAAAACTATCGATAGTTTTGAAAACTAGTAACTAGTAAAAAACTATCGATAGTTTGGAAAACTAGTAACTAGTAAAAACTATCGATAGTTTTGAAAACTACTAACTAGTAAAAAACTATCGATAGTTTTGAAAACTAGTAACTAGTAAAAACTATCGATAGTTTAAAAAACTAGTAATTAGTAGAACATTCTCGAATAACTATCGGACAAAGGTCCGATAGTCCCGATAGTTTCGACAGGCTGATAGTTTACTATCGAATAACTTTTTCGAGTGAATTCAAGCAAAATTTGGCTGACGATATACATTTCTTGCATGAATGAATGAATGTGATTGCATATACATTTGTCTAGGTGGATGCGATGTTAAGAAACAAGGACATTCTTGGCAATGAAATGAGGCCAGATAGGTATCATAAGACTGGGGATGATGAGGCGAATGTACAGGACTACTGTTGAGGCATTTTTGAGCCCTTTGATTAGCGGAAAAGTACATTCTTGGCACGGAAGTGATATCTAGGCAAGATGGGTATCAAATGACTAGGGTTATTGAGGTGAATGGACTAGAATACTGTTGATGGCATTCTAAGTCCTTTGGTCATGAAAAAAAGGCATTCTTGGCATTGAACTGATATCTAGGACGCAAGATGGTATCAAATGACTGGGTAGTCATGAGGCGAATACACTAGACTACTATTGATGCCATTTTGAGTCCTTTGGTCGAGGAAAAAGGATATTTCTGGCATTGAAGTGATATTTAGGCAAGATGGGTATCATATGATCCGAAATGCCATCTACTGTACTCCTGGACACTTGCCTTTTCACCCCGTTCCATATGACACCCATATTGCCCATTTTTCACTTGACTTTCGTGAATGTCCTTTTCGCCACCGAAGGACTCGAAATGCCATCTGCACTACTCCTGGATATTCGGGTGTCCACCCCGATTCATATGACACCCATATTGACCATATTTCGCTTCACTACCAAAAGTATCCTTTTTCGAAAGTCCTTGCTGCCACCGAAGGACTCTACATCTACAGCACATTCGTCTCTTTCCATACATTCTCCTCACGTACATATAAAAATCCTTGATTGCACAGTCACAACCTATGCAACATACGAGGTATATTTTCATACAAAAACCATTAATTTTCACATTCACACAAGTCGCAAAGCCATTGCGAAAAAAAAGATACTCGTATTTTCCCAAAGCACCACCAAAAGATACTTTGCAAAAAAAAAGATTTTCAACACCTTCATCAATCATGAATATCAGCTATCGACCGATAGTCCCGATAGTTATTCGAATAACAATCGACCGATAGTCCCGATAGTTATTCGAATAACAATCGACCGATAGTCCCGATAGTTATTCGAATAACAATCGACCGATAGTCCCGATAGTTATTCGAATAACAATCGACCGATAGTCCCGATAGTTATTCGAATAACAATCGACCGATAGTCCCGATAGTTATTCGAATAACAATCGACCGATAGTCCCGATAGTTATTCGAATAACAATCGACCGATAGTCCCGATAGTTATTCGAATAACAATCGACCGATAGTCCCGATAGTTATTCGAATAACTATCGACCGATAGTCCCGATAGTTATTCGAATAACTATCGATAGTAAAAACTATCGAATAACTATCGGCCGATAGTTATTCGAATAACTATCGATAGTAAAAACTATCGAATAACTATCAGGAATATCGGCCGATAGTTTTTACTATCGATAGTATCGATAGTAAAAACTATCGAATAACTATCGGAAAGTGCCCATCACTAATTTGAAGTTTCTTTTGTAGGGGAAGTAGGGGTTTCGATGGTCGGATTTTACGTATTTTCAATATTAGTCAACTGGATCATACTACAAACATTTGACCAGAATTTCAAGTCGCTAGCTCTATTTTGTCGTAAGTTATCGCTTATTTCAAGTTTCATTTCTAGGGGAGGTAGGGGTTCCTTAGGTCGGATCTTACCCATCTTTAATGCCAACTAACCCGATCTCACTTTCAACATTTTTCCAAAATTTCAAGTTGCTGGCTTCATTCTATCAAAAGTTATCGCTTATTTGAAGTTTCATTTGTAGGGGAGGTGGGGGTTCCTTGAGTCGGATCTTGCCCATTTTCAACTTGCTAGTATCATTTTTTCGAAATTTATCGTAATTAATGGAAAATTAATTTTTGGAAATTTGTAGGGGAGGTAGGCGTTCCTTTGATCTGATTATGCCCAACTTACATAATCTTAAGCAGCTTCTCACTTCAAGGTTACACGCCAAAAATCAGGTGTCTACGTCAATTGGTTCAGGAGTTATAGACAAAAAACCTGAAAAGTAGGGTAGTACGGGGTTCTTTGTAAGAAAATTACCGTTAGTTTTCAACTTATCAGTTTTATTTTCCCAGGAGAGTATCAGATTACCCTCATGAGTAATCTTCCAAAGCTAGAGCTTTTCATGTTTCTTTAATCGGGAGTTATACGTATAGATACATTTATGTATTTTACATATGTAGGGGAGGTAGGCGTTCTCTTGGCCAGATCATGCCCATTTTCAATACCATCCAACTAGATCACACTTCCAACATTTGACCAAAATTTCAAGGCTCTAGCTTCATTTTATCGAAAGTTATCGTGCGAACGGGCAGACAGACGGACAGACAGACAGACAGACAGACAAACAGACAGACAGACAGACAGACAGACGGACAGACAGACAGACAGACAGACATATATGGCTTAATCGAATCAGGAGGTGACCCTGATCATTTATATATATACATTGGTATACCTCCGGAACCTCCTTTAAGGTGTTACATATTTCCGTCGTGACAAAAACAATATACCCTATACTATAAGTCTAGGGTATAATTAACTAAGCCATTCTACATACAAAGATTTGTCGAATTTTTCAAGTCGCTTCATTCTATCAAACGTTTTTGCTTATTTGAAGTTTCACTTGTAGGGGAGGAAGGGGTTTCTTGGATCGGATCTTGCTCATCATTGTAACCAACAAATAAGATCATGCTACAAACATTTGAACAAAATTTCAAGTCTCTAGCTTCACTTTATCGAAAGTAATCGCTTATTTGAAGTTTCATTTGTAGAGGAGGTAGGAGTTCCTTAGGTCAGATCTAACCCATCTTGAATACCAACTAACTCAATCTCACTTCAAACATTTGACCAAAACTTCAAGTCGCTGGCTTGATTCTGTCAAAAGTTATCGCTTATTTGAAGTTGCATTTGTAGGGGAGGTAGGGGTTGCATGGGTCGGATCTTGCCTATTTTCAATATCAACCAAATAGAACTTACTAACAACATTCCACCAACTTTTCAATTTGCTAGTGTCATTCTATCGAAAGTTATTGTAATTAAAAGAATATTTAATTTTTTGAAATTTTGTAGGGGAGGTGGGCGTTCCTTTGATCTGATTATGCCCAACTTACAACAACTTAAGCAACTTCCCACCCCAGGGTTACGTGCCAAAAATCAGGTGTCTACGTCGATTGGTTCAAGAGTTATAGACAAAAAACCCGAAAAGTAGGGTAGTACGGGGCTCTTTGTAAGAAAATTACCGTTAGTTTTCAACTGATCGATTTTATTTTTTCAGGAAAGTAAAAGATTATCCTCACGAGGAATCTGCCAAGGCTAGAAATTTTCATGTTTGTTTAATCGGGAATTATAAATACATTTAACTATTGTACATTTCTAGGGGAGGTAGGCGTTCTCTTGGCCTGATCATGCCCATTTTCATTACTAACCAACTAGATCATGCTTACAACATATGACCAAAATTTTAAGGCTCTACCTTCATTCTATCGAAAGTTATCGTGCGAACGGACAGACAGACAGACAGACGGACAGACGGACAGACGGACAGACAGACAGACAGACAGACATGGCTAAATCGAATCAGGAGGTGATGCTGATCATTTATATATATACATTGCTATACCTCCGGACCCTCCTTTAAGGTGTTACATATTTCCGTCGTGACAAAAACAATATACCCTATACTAAAAGTCTAGGGTATAAAAATGGCGGTTTAGTGTCCAGAGCGAGCGAAGCGTGCGTTCATGTTTGTGCGGTATTGAGGGTTGTGATCCCCTAAGCGCAAAGCGAGCGTAGCGGGCGGAGCCAACACCAGCGACTGTTGATTCACAACCAGCAGTATAACACAAAATGTGCATGGACAATTTCGGTTTGGAAGGAGTAGTGCTAGCTCCGCTCCTAGGGGGTTGTGATTCCCAATATATAGCCCTAGTTCGCACGTTCAACTCCATAAATATGTGCATCCGCATCGTCCTAGCATATGAATGTATCCGCATCCAGAATTTTTTTTTTGCACAAGTTAGGTTTCAAATCGAAATATATGACACCCATATCACCTTTGTCCCAGTTCATCGCGAAGAATGTCCTTTTCTCCTGACCAAAAGACTCGAAACGCCCTCATTAGTGCTCTAGAACATCCGCCTCATCACTCCGATTCATATGATACCCATATCGCCTATATGCCAGTTCATCGGAAAGAATGTCTTTTTGTGCTGACCAAAGGACTCGAAACGCCCTCATTCGTGCTCCAGAGCATTCGCCACATCACCCGATTCATATGACACCCATATCACCTATATCCCAGTTCATCGGGAAGAATGCCCTTTTCTCCTGACCAAAGGACTCGAAACGTCCTCGTTAGTGCTCCATAGCATCCGCCTCATCACTCCGATTCATATGACATCCATATCGCGAAGAATTTTTTTTTTCCTGACCAAGGGTCTCGATACGTCCTCGTTAGTGCTCCATAGCATCCGCCTCATCACTCCGATTCATATGACACCCGTATCACCTGTATTCCAGTTCATCGGGAAGAATGTCCTTTTCTGCTGACCAAAGGACTCGAAACACCCTTATTAGTGCTCCAGAGCATTCGTCTCATCACCCCGATTCATATGACACCCATATCGCCTATATCCCAGCTCATCGGAAAGAATGTCCTTTTCTCCTGACCAAAGGACTCGAAACGTCCTCATTAGGGCAAGACTTCCATTTCTGAGGCGCCTTAATTTTATCGCTCCATAGCATCCGCCTCATCACCTCGATTCTGACACCCATGTCGACTGATAGACTGTCCTTTTTTCGTGACCAAAGGGTTAAAAACGTCTTTGTCATACTTCAATTTGTGTCCCGAAAATTATTTACGCCCATCTGTATATACGGAGTGAAACCGAAATTGGTCATGGTGCACACCTTAGTTTTAAACCGAAGGTATTCATCGGAAAATTTACGAATTAACCCAAACATGCTTAACATCGGTTTTAAATCGAAGTAATCTATGCGCACGAAAGCGAAAATAGCCTACTCGCTTTCGTTTCTAAACGAAATTAAGCATTAAGCATTCTCCTGAAAAAAATAAAATCGATCAGTTGAAAACTAACGGTAATTTTCTTACAAGGAGCTCGTACTACCCTACTTTTCAGGTTTTCTGTTTATAACTCTTTAACCAATCAACGTTAGTACCTGATTTTTGGCATGTAACCTGAAGTAAGAAGCTGCTTGAGTGTAAATAAGTTGGGCATAATCAGATCAAAGAAACGCCTACCTCCCCTACAAATTTCAAAAAATTAAATAATTTTTTTAATTACGATAACTTTCGATAGAATGACGCTAGTGGGTTAAAAATTTGGTAGAACCTTGTTAGTAAAAGTAAGTTAGTGTGTCTTAAAGATGGGTGAGATCCGACAAAAGGAATCACTACCTCCCATACAAATGAAACTTAAAATAAGAGATAAAATAACTTTCGATAAAATGAAGTTAGTGATTTGGAATGTTGGTGAAGTGTTTGCTGTAGCATCCAGTTGGCTAGCGTTGAAAATATGCAAAATCCGACGAACGACACCCCTACTTCCCCTACAAATAAAACTTTAATAAGTTATAACTTTCGATAAAATGAAGCTAGTGACTTTAAATTTTAGTCAAATGTTTGTACTGGGACCCAGTTAGCTGGTATTGAAAATGGGCCAGATCCGATCCAAGAAAATCCTACCTCCATTACAAATGAAACTTCAAATAAGCGATAACTTTTAAAAGAATGACGCCAGCAACTTGAAATTCTGGTCAAATGTTTGAAATAGAATTTGGTTACCTGGTAATAATGACGGGCCAGATCTGACCCAAGGAACCCCTACTTTCCCTACAAATGAGACTTAAAACCAGACCAAATCGTATATACCCTAGACTTGTACAGAACTAGCAGTGATATCAAAAGTACCAATTGGCAACGACCATATGCATTAAAAGCGAGTTTCCTATAAAGCCAGTTTAGGAAAGGTTGGCGATCATTCAGAAGGATCTTGAACATTCTCAAAATCAACTAACTAACACACACTTCAAATATTTGTCGAATTTTTCAAGTCGCTAGCTTCATTCTATTGAAAGTTATCGCTTGTTTGAAGTCTCACAACTAGGGGAGGTTGAGGTTCACTTTGTCGGATCTCTTTCATTTGTACGGGAAGTAGGGGTTTTGTTCGTCGGATTTAACGTACTTTCGAGACTACCCAACTGGATCCTACAACAAACATTTGACTAAAATACCAAGTCACAGGCGTCATCTTATCGAAAGGTATCTCATGTTATACCCTAGACTTATAGTATAGGGTACATTGTTTTCGTCACGACGAAAATATGTTACACCTTAAAGGAGGCTCCGGAGGTAGAGCAATGTATATATATATAAATGATCGGGATCACCTTCCGATTCGATTTAACCATGTCTGTCTGTCTGTCCGTTCGCACGATAACTTTCGATAGAATGAAGCTAGAGACTTGAAATTTTGGTCAAATTATGGCAGTATGATCTAGTTGGATGGTATTGAAAATGGGCATGATCAGGCCAAGAGGATGCCCACCTCCCCTATTTATGTAAAATAATTAAATGTTTCTATAACTCCCGAAACCAGATTATGCCGAGAAACTTCAACTGGGCCACATGGAGCAGTTGACGCGCTATGCCCCACAAGGGGTCAGCGCAATCGAGAGAGAGATAACTCCCGATTAAATAAACATGAAAAGCTCTAGCTTTGGTAGATTGCTCGTGACGATAATCTTCTACTCTCCTGGCAACATAAAATCGATCAGTTGAAAACTAACGGTAATTTTCTTACAAAGAGCCCCGTACTGCCCTACTTTTCAGGTTTTTGATCTTTAACTCTTGAACCAATTGACGTAGACACCAGATTTTTGGCATGTAATATAAGGCGAGAAGCTGCTAGGGTTCTAGTAAGTTGGGCATAATCAGATCAAAGGAACGCCTACCTCAACTACAAATTTCAAAAATTAAATATTCCTTTAATTACGATAACTTTCAATAGAATGACACTAGCGAGTTGAAAACTTGGTAGTATGTTGGTAGTAAGATTTAGTTAGTTGAAATTGAAAATAGGCAAGGTCATTCCCAAGGAACCACTACCTCCCCTACAAATGAAACTTCAAATAAGCGATAAATTTTGATAGAATCAAGCCAGCGACTTGAAGTTTTGGTCAAATGTTTGAAGTGAGATTTAGTTAGATGGGTTAGATCAGACCCAATGAGCCCCTACCTCCCCTAGAAGTGAAATAAGCGATAACTTACAACAAAATAAAGCTAGCGACTTGAAACTTTGGTCAAATGTTTATAGTAGGATCCAGTTGGCTAATATTGAAAATACGTAAAATCCGACCAACGAAACCCCTACTTCCCCTACAAATGAAACTTTAAATAAGCGACAACTTTCGATAGAGTGAAGCTAGAGACTTGAAATTTTGTTTAAATGTATGTAGCATGATCTTATTTGTTGGTGGCAATTATGGGCAAGACCCGACCCAAGGAACTCCTACCTCCCCTACAAGTGAAACTTCAAATAAGCGATAACTTTCGATAAAATGAAGCTAGAGACTTGAAATTTTCATCAAATATTTGTACTGAGAACTAGTTGGTTGTTATTAAAAATGCGCAAGATTCGACAAACGAAACCTCTACTTTCCCTACTAGTGAGACTTCAAATAAGCAATAGAATGAAGCTAGCGACTTGAAAAGTTCGACTAATATTTGTAGAATGGGTTAGTTAATTGATTTTGATAATGGTCGAGATCCTCCTGAATGGGTGCCAATCTCCCCTATAAAGTGGCCTTACAGGAAACTCACTTTTAATGCATATGGTCGTTACCAATTGGTACTTTTGGTATCACCACTAGGTCTGTACAAGTCTAGGGTATGTACGCTTCGGCCTGGTTTTTTTTCATTGATATTTTTTAGTGACAGAAACACAAGCGTGCCAAAATCGACATATTACGTTCAACACGACACCAGAGCCATCTGTGTGTCATGCATGTGGAATTTATTGAGGGGTTAGGCATGTAGGGCAGCCACCCTACTAAGCTATCTAGGTTAATGTTGTTGCTGTAACGCGTGTGCTATTTTACCGTACAAGCGACAAATTCCCAAAAAAAAACACGCCTATTGTTATTTTTCCGAAAGTCGTAATGTGGATTCTGGATGTGTCCGTGAAAGGGTTTGTTTTGAATATTCGTTTCAAATTCGAAAGCATGACGCACAGGATCACAGGAAAGAAGGGTAATGGTTGGATAAGAGGTAGACATACATGTCAAAGGAAGATTGCTTAAAATGAGATCAGGTGTACCTACGATTCAGGAATTTGCGAATAATGTTAAATTGTAACAGAGCGCAGAATTCCATTAACGAAGAAATCGACAAGAACAGTGTACGTGAAGAGGAGGAAGTAGGAAGTCCCGGGCTGTCAGGCCCAAATTATATTGGGAAGGTTAAAATCGTCACAAATAACTGTTGGAGAATCAGGGTGCAAACTATTAATTATGTTAGCATAAGGAGTGAAAAGACTCTCATAGACAGACAAAGGAGAGTTGCAGGGAACGTAGACACACGAGATGAGATGCAGAGTTTAGCTAGAAGATCGGATGAAAATAGTGACACAGTCGTAAGGTCCGTTAGCGGTGATGTACGAGTATAATAAGACACACTCGATGTTGCACCGTATTGCAATAACTGCACCGCCACCGAGAGACATCCCAGAAAGCTCATAGTTGCGGTCACAGCGAAATATGTC
Source organism: Chloromyia formosa (assembly GCA_964017055.1). Taxonomy (NCBI): domain Eukaryota; kingdom Metazoa; phylum Arthropoda; class Insecta; order Diptera; family Stratiomyidae; genus Chloromyia; species Chloromyia formosa. Next base: position 75,041,824 of record OZ024813.1, on the reverse strand, counting down.
ATAGTCTTCCAGAAGATCCAGAAGGCCTGGAGTCCGAAGCATAGATGCCCTAGAATTTCTTATGAAAGATCCTTAGCGGATACATCTACCCAAGCTTGGTCATTATATACATGAATCGAGTCCCCTAGCGAATACATCTGCCCAAGCTTGGTACAGTTTGGATTCTAAGCTCGCAATGTTTTACCGAATCCCCGCAAAGCCACGAACCGCTTCTGGCCAAGCTTGGATTCTAAGCTCGCAATGTTTTTCGCCGATTATAGCTAAAGTATTTCGCCAATTTTAATAAAATATAAAATTTGCACACCTTCGAAAGAATACCTTTCTAATGGTGTATAAATCAATAAAATCGGTTCAGTAGTTTGGGAGGAGTTACCGTCACAAAATTCCCATACAAAAATTGTTAGCCTATTAATACTTAGATACATTGCTAAATCTCTGGAGCCTCTTTTAAGGTGTTACATATTTTCCTCGTGACCAAAACAATATACCCTACGGATGTCAGCTTGTGTGAGCGAAAAGGATCGTATCAAAAGTACACAGTTAAAAATCCTGGTCTATTATCAATGCTAATTCGGGTTACATATATGACGACACCAAAATTGTATTAGATTTTAATAAAATGAAAGTATTACAATTGCTTCCGTAAACTTCACTGGTTTAAATATTAAACTTTTCTGGCATTATTTTTTTAATCAAATTTTTGGTTTAAAATTTAATCTACAGATATTATAATCTATGAAAAAATATTAATTTTACTGCGTTTTTTTAACTCCTCTAAGTTTTTTCTCCATTATTTTTTTTTTTTTTCAATTTTCTAAACTTCCAAATCCTTTATTAAGCCCATCGCAGGTTAGCCAGCTAATCTTTAACTTTTTTTGCCATGGCGCAGCATCGAACCTGTGAACTCCGTGTTGTAGAGTTGCGACCTAGACCACTCGGCCACGCAGCATAATATTTTGAGCTGACTGCGAGTAGTTATAGTGAGACTTGAGACTCAAAAAATATACTTTGTGGGGTTTACCTTTTAATTAAACTTAGATTAGAAACTAATGCGAGAACAAAAACATAAAAGAACTACGATTGGGGTAAACCCCAATCATGCAATACTCTAGATGAATTTGAACCTGGTTTTGAATCTAACTGATATTGTTAATTAAGTGTTAAGTACAAAATTTCAGCCCGATAAATTGTATAGGTAAAAAGTAAATTGGCTTAACGTATTTCATGAAATAGTGCAGTTTGTATGGGAGGGGGTAGAAGGAGGGTGAGGATTACAATAAATTTTATAATGTAGGTTACAATTATCATAAAATTGATATATTCAAAATTTCAAAGCAAGATGTTTTATAGTTTCTGAGAAAATCTGATTATTGTAAATTATCAAAAATGTGTCATTTTGTATGGGAGGGGGTAGACGGAGTAAGGGTAATCGATTAATTTTTTTGAATCTAACTGATATTGTTAATTAAGTGTTAAGTACAAAATTTCAGCCCGATAAATTGTATACGTACTGAGTAAATTGGCTTAACGTATTTCATGAAATAGTGCAGTTTGTATGGGAGGGGGTAGAAGGAGGGTGAGGATTACAATAAGTTTTATAACATAGGTTACAATTATCATAAAAGTGATATATTAAAAATTTCAAAGCAATATGTTTTATAGTTTCTGAGAAAATCTGATTATTGTAAATTTTCAAAAATGTGTCATTTTGTATGGGAGGGGGTAGAAGGGGTGGAGCGATTTAGTCCGTTCACGAACTTAGCCTTCATTTTTTGTCAAAAATAACGTGTGCAAAATTTGAACTTCATAGCTCAACGCGTTCTCGAGCTAGAGAGGTCACGGACGGACGGACGGACAGACGGACAGACGGACAGACGGACAGACGGACATCCGGTTTTGAGATATTGGAGTGATAATATGAACTTCTGTATCATTAATTTTTTTCTGCGAGCCTTCTTTCTTAGCGTTACAAACTTTGTGGCAAACTTATAATACTCTCAGATTTCATCTAGAGTATAAAAAGAACACAAAAAGGTTTGAATTGTATTAGAATTTATAACAAATTGGTTTAAAATAGAAGTAAACTTTGAATTGTATTAGAATTTATTACGAATTTGGTTTAAAATAGAAGTAAACTTTGAAAGGGTTTAGATTATAGAATTAAAATTATTAAAAATGGTGGTAGTCCAAGACCAGGTTTAAAAAAAATACCGAGATTTTTAACTGTGTACCTACATCCGAGGCATCTTGTTTGTTGAACAACCTATCACTGAAAAGCTCGAAGATCGTCGTATGTTCCATTTGCTGCACTAAAACTTCGAGGCAGACGAAAACACACGTGGATCGATCAGATTAAGAAGCAACAACAACGCATTAATCTCGGCGATGATACGATCCAAGACCGAGCTGCCTGCAGAAGGAAGAGGCTGAGATTATACCGCCAAAATGGGCGAATTCCAACACAACAGGCAGAGCAACGCGAAGCCGCAGAGTGGTATGAAAGGGCAAGGAAGAAGAAAATCAGTCCGAAGCGTACATACCCTAGACTTGTACAAACTTAGTGGTGACACCAAAAGTGCCAATTGGCAACGACCATTTGCATTAAAAGTAAGTTTCCAATATGACCAGTTTATAGGGGAAGTTAGCACTCATTCAGGTGAATGCTGACCATTCTCAAAATCACTTAACTAACCCATTCTGCAAACGTTTGTTGAGTTTTCCAAGTCGCTAGCTTCATTCTGTACAAAGTTATTGCTCATTTGAAGTTCACTTGTGGGGGAAGTAGAGGTTCCTTGGCTCAGATTTTGCCCATCATTGCCACCAACCAATTAGATCATGCTATAAACATTTAACTAAAATTTCAAATCTCTAGCTTTATTCTATCGAAAGTTCCCGCTTCTTTGAAGTTTCATTTGAAGGGGAAGTAGGGGTTTGTTTCGTCGGATTTTACGAATTTTCAATTTAAGCCAGCTGAAACCTACTGCAAACATGTAACCAAAATTTCTAGCTTTGTTTTATCGTAAGTTATCGCTTAGTTTAAGTTCCATTTGTAGGGGAGGTAGGGGTTCCTTGGGTCGGATCTTGCCAATTTTCAATACCAACTAACAAGATCTTACTAGCAACATTCTACCAAATTTTTAACTTGCTAGTGTCATTCTATCGAAAGTTATCGTAATTAAAGTAATATTTAATTTTTTGAAATTTGGAGGGGAGGTAGGCATTACTTTGATCTGATTATGCCCACCTTACTAACACTCAAGTAGCTTCTCACATCAGGGTTATATGCCAAAAATCAGGTGTCTACGTCAATTAGTTCAAGAGTTATAGACAAAAAACGTGATAAGTGCTATTGGGTAGTACCGGGCTCTTTATAAGAAAATTACCGTTAGTTTCCAATTGATCCATTTTATTTATTCAGGAGAGTATAAGATTACCCTCACGAGCAATCTGCCAAAGCTAGAGCTTTTCATGTTTATTTAATCGGGAGTTACAGATACATTTAATTATTTTACATAAATAGGGGAGGTAGGCGTTGTCTTGGCCTGATCATTACCAACCAACTAGATTATACTTCTAACATTTGACCAAAATTTCAAGGCTCTAGCTTCATTCCTTCGAATTTTATCGTGCGAACGGGCAGACAGACAGACAGACGGACAGACAGACATGGCTAAATCGAATCAGGAGCCGACCCTGATCATTTATTTATAAACATTGATGTACCTCCGGAGCCTCCTTTAAGGTGTTACATATTTTCGTCGTGACAAAAACAATATACCTTATACTATAAGTCTAGGGTATACAAACAATATACCCTATACTATAAGTCTAGGGTATAAAAAATTTTATTAGTTTGGAATCCGGGCAACTCATCTAAATTGAAAACTCCGAAGTACTTAAGGAGAACCCCCGGCGGCCAGAAGGATTCATCGCAGTATGTTAATTAGTCGCTAGGTAAAGTTATTTGGAACGATAACAAAACTTTGTTGGGTATATTATCCTTCGTCAATTTGGAGCAGATAAGTAATGATGGGTTGTAGCCAAGCTTGCCGACAATGTAGTTATGAATTTCAGATTGTGATGATGGTGTCGTAAGCAAGGCTGGACACAAACAACTGTCTTGGTGGAGAACATACAGGAAGAGTGCCAATCTGGGTTGAAGAAGTCGGAGGAGCAACATCAGAGATAATGTTGATAAATGGTGGATCCGACAAACAAACAGAAGGCGTAGGAGGAAGCATTAAAGTAAAAGGACCCGCAACATTGCCAACAGAATGAGTGGAGGATTGTCGTTTTTGTTGCTTACGTTTATGTTGATAAGGTTGAGTTGGTTGATGTTGCGTGAATGGAAGAGGTTAATGATGAGGAGACAGAAGAGGCGATTGTAAAGGCGATGGCTGATTTTGATTTTCAGCTGCAAGCGGATAGTTACGCCAGAATCAACTAAACTCGCGCTCGGTGGCCGTGATCGTTCGGTCACCGCTCTACTAATCTGGAGCTCGGAGATCAAATCTCGGTGGGGTCAAAAACTGCCTGTGAGTACTAATATAACTCTCACAGAGCTCCGAACTTGTCAGTATAAAGATGGCGCGGATAGGAGTTGCTTGCTAGCAACTGCACTTCCGAAAAGTAGATATGGTACTGAAACGTCAACAAGGCATAGAAATGCTAGAGATGTTGACGCGCCCGTGCCCCTCGAGGGGTCAAGGCAATTAGGGAGAGAGAACTAAACTCGAATTAGTAGGTTGTGTCGTATAAGCTGGAACTAGTAGCGGAGCCACTTCAGATAAGGCCAAACCAAATTCAGACTGTACGGCAGCTACTTCAGAAGAGACAGTCTCAAGTGCTACTTTTGCACTTTTAAGTCTGTCAACGTACGTCGCCATCGAAGTGGATCTGCATAAACAACAGAACCAGTAGACTCCAGATTCTGGGTCGCGTATAACATCACTAACAGTACCAGTCAGACCAACGCATTTGGTATGGTACGAATTGGCACAGAACCCTGCACAGATAATCAAGGGAGACTTGTCAGCCTTATCAACGCACGTCGTAGGTGAGCACACTACCAGGGGGGTGGCACTTCATACGATTTAAGCAAAAGTGCATTGCCAATTGATACGCAAATAATCAAATGAAAGTTGCCTTTAGAGGGATAGGGACGGCAACATATTCAAAAGCTCTTCAAATTCCAACTGCCTAGTACGTTTCATCGTATGAGTAACATACTTGCTATTCCGCAATAATCTCTATTCTTTGACACTACCATGTAGAAAAGTTAATCAAACAAAGGTATACAGTAAATAAATGAGCAAATGTTTTCAGTTTCGCGCACGGTAAAGCACTAAGATAAACGTCAAGTGTCAATGTTAGTTGATCGATTGTTAAACCAGATATTGAGCAGACGGGCCTTAGCAACAATGAAGATTGATATTTCAAATCGATACTACAGTAATAAATCCGTGAACCACACAACGATATAAAAGTTAAAATATAAAAGCTTCAAAGTTTAAATTCACAGCTCTGAGTAGTAACCACAGAGACAAACCACAAGTTCAAGAGGTTCTAAGAAATTAAATGTATAACACTGCAGAGCAAATGTCAAAATAGCACTATTGATGGAAAGCAGAATCGAAAATTCATGAAATTATTGATAAATGCCCGACAATAAAGGTGGACTTTATGATAACAGGGTGCGGAATACAGTTTTAAATGAAAGGCACAGCACTGGCACTTTTTAACAGCAGTATTAATATTAGATTAAGTGGGAATACTACAGAGCGAAATACACGACGAATTTGGCGGCAAGCGTTATATGATGTATGAGTACATACATACATAAAAGTTACGCATTCCGCAGCTTCTACCGTTTTACCTTATACCGAGCGATAAGATGTTTACACATCAAAAATGTCATTACTTTGTAGCAGTTAAAGACAGAGTGTCCACTTTGGTGTCAATTTTCTACAAATGAACGGTACTATCTACCATTAAAGTATTTACCATCTGAAGCGGGGCATCTTGTATATGCTGTTTATTTTTATTCAAGTGGTTCATTTTGACTGTGAAGTGTATTTTTAAACTTTTTAAGTCTTAATGCTTTTTTTGTATACTAAACAGAAAAAATACTTGTAAAACATACTTAAATAAGGGACTTATATGTTGAGACAATAAATTTATATTAAAGCAATTTTAATATGAATGGTTTTTCAGTAATTTTTGAGTAATTCTTTTTTTACAATAAGGTTGTTCATTTTCACTGTGACTCACTGTAAGCGATTGTTTGGCATATCTTTCATCCGTTTCAAGAAAATTTTCGAAAATCGGTGTATTCAGTATCCAGATTGGCTGTTCTATTATTTCGCATGGGCTAATTTTTCCAATGAAATATTATACTTCATCCCGCATTTTAAACAACAATTTATATTTGGTCGAAAAAAAATAATTAAAGGCCCGCAATTTTATACAAAGACGTAAAAATTAAAATAGTGCATAATTTATTTTGTATTTAAGTTTAGAACTTCGTGTCGCCATTTGATTAAAAACTGTTCATGGATTGAAGAACCTTTTGACTGCTGCTCAGAATTTAAACCAGTTGATACCGAATATGGCCTTTGCTATGCATTTAATTCATTGCAAACCGAGTAAGTTAGTTTAGTATAATTTATCTTGCAGGAAGAGTTTATATTCTGTTAATTTTTTAGACCTTATTCGGAACTTAGATTCATCAATAATCGGGAAACTGGTCCAGGATCCTTACGATTTATGCTTTCTGAAGACACGCAGATACACGTACATCCTCCCAACGATATTCCATTTATGATGTCAGAAGGTGTAATTCGGGAAACAGTGCTCTGGGGTTCCAGTAAAGAAATCATTTTCAATGCAGTGGAAATCCTAAACGACCCAGCAGTTATGACATTTTCACCAGAACACAGGAAGTGTAGATTCTATAATGAGATTGAGAATAGAGGCAAGAGTTAATTAAAAAAAAAAATGCTTTAGAATTAAATCTATTCCGCAAAGAAACCACGGATATACATATATGTATATTTATTGCAGACAATCAGCTATACAGATTCTATAGTTACTCAACTTGTATAGTGGAGTGCATGAAACAAGCACACCTTCAGCTTTGTGAATGTACCACTCATTTCATGCCACATATTGATAATGGTAAGTACTGGTTTTAGTGTGAATATACATAATAAATAGCTTCATCTAATTTACTTGATTTTGACAGTGCAGAGGTGTGTGATCAGCAACACGGTTAACTGAGTTGTTAACCCCAAATTGACACTCGTTCAACAACTGATAGCTGTGGGCTCCTAGTCCATAATACACGGAAACAATTTCTCAAAATTAGTGGAGAGGTGGTTAATAAGATAACTCATTATAAGGGGCAACATATGAATTAAATGTAACCCATTGCGAGCTGATTTCTGAAGTTGAAATTTCAAAGATATTTAAGAATGAGTTTTTTTTTACTGGTGGTACATACCAAAACCCTTTAAACGTTACGTATTCACGCTAGTAATCGTATGGTTCGGCAGTTATTCCGTTTTCATTTATTCAGTTTTCAGTTTATTTCAGTTTTCCAACCTTGATCGCAAAAGAAAACAAAGGTGCCCTTACGCTCGGGGACGGCTGGTAGCTCAGTGCGTTGAGGCATAAGTCTGATATTTCATGCTACCGCTCATCAACGGCTTCGAATCCCGTCCAGGTCGTGACCATAGATGTTTATGATGTCTCCCCTCTGGAGTGTGGGGCGTCGCAATATGCTACAACATTGCCCAACTTATCGCAGGTATGCGGCTAAATGGGCAGGAGGTACATGATAGCATCATGCGTCGTCCTAAACCAGTTTATGCTAACGAAACGTCAACTAAGCAACATTGGAATAGTTGACGCACTATGCCTCACTAGGGGTTGGGAATAAATAGAAAAATAAATAAATAAAATCAAAACTTTGAGAATTACTCCGAGTCCTTTAAAATAAAACAAAATTTAAAAAAAAAGACACCTGGCGCAATGAAGCCAAAGGAACTGGTTTTTGATATGGGCTAATTCGGGATCATTTATGAGTTTATGTATAATTATGATATGAGTGGGATACTTAACTGCAGTTGTTAGTACCACGTGCAGCTGCAGAATTATGTATTTCGATATGCGGGCGATATTTTCAGATGATGAAACTTTTTAACTGTTCGATTGATTTTCTATAATATATGAATTTATTTATCTCCGGTTTCATTTTAAGCTTCATCAACTAAATGCCTTTCATGTAGGTATATTTTTGCTTAATACTTTTAGCTTTTTTGTTATTGTAACCTAGCGACTCTACCGTGGATTTTCCTGAAACTGCACCGGAAGCTATTCCTCACTAACTTTCACCAACTGGACAAGTTTCGTTCAACTAGGTTTTTCCGTTATAAATTAATTGTGTTTACAAAATTTTACGGTTGTATAGCTGTTACTCTAGAACTGACTCATTGATGATGTTGAAATTAAAATAAATAGGAGCCCAGTTCTGACGATCTCCCACCAATTAAAAAGGTTTCACCTAGCTAGCTTCTTGTGTTATAGAGCTATTTTGCTTAGAAAATTTAGAAATTCCATAATAGGCTAGTCCTTATTGTCGTTTACGCACTAGACAAGTTTGGTCTAGCTAGCTTTTCCGTTATGGAGTTATTAGGCTTAGATAACTTTGCCGTTATATAGTTGTAACTTTTTAACCGGTTGATCGATACTGCTGGATTTCAATAGCAGCCGGCTCAATACTGACATCTATCAACTGGAAAAGTTTCATTTCACTTACAACTTCCGGTCGATTGTAATCGTGTCCACAACATTTTGCGAGGGAGAGTCTAATAACTGATTTTTTCTTCAAACTAATACTAACGGTATTATTCTTACAAAGAGCCCCGTACTACCCTACTTTTCAGGTTTTTCGTCTATAACTCTTGAACCAATTAACGTAGACATCTGATTTTTGGTATGTAACCCTGAAGTGAGAAGCTGCTCGAGTTTTAGTAAGTTGGGCATAATCAGATCAAAGGAACGCCTACCTCCCCTACAAATTTCATAAAATTTAATATTTCTTTAATTACGATAACTTTCGATAGAATGACACTAGCGAGTTGAAAATTTTGTAGAGTGTTGGTAATAAGATCTTGTTAGTCGTTGTTGAAAATGGGTAAGATCCGACCCAAGGAACCACTACCTCTACTACAAATGAAAAAAAAGCCATAAAGTTTGTTTGAATGAAACCAGTGACTTGAAATTTTGGTCAAATGTTTGAAGTGAGATTGAGTTATATCCGACCTAAGGAACCCCTACCTCTCCTAGAAATGAAACTTAAAATAAGCGATAACTTACGACGAAATAAAGCTAGCGTCTTGAAATTTTGGCCAAATGTTTGTAGCAGGATCCAGTTGGCTAATATTGAAAATACGTAAAATCCGACCAATGAAACCCCTACTTCCCCTACAAATGAAACTTCAACTAAGCGATAACTTTCGATAGAGTGAAGCTAGAGACTTGAAATTTTGTTTAAATGTTTGTAGGGGGATCTAATTGGTTGGTGGCAATGATGGGCAAGATCCGACTCAAGGAACCCCTACCTCCCCTACAAGTGAAACTTCAAATGAGCGTTAACTTTCGATAGAATGAAGCTAGTGACTTGAAAAATTCGACAAATATTTGTAGAATGGGCTAGCTAATTGATTTTGAGAATGGTCAAGATTCTTCTGAATGAGTGCCAACCTCTCCTATAAACTGGCCGTATAGGAAACTCACTTTCAAGCATAAGGTTGTTCCCAATTGGTACTTTTGGTATCACCACTAGGTCTGTACAAGTCTAGGGTATATACGTTTCGGACTCCGAGCCGAAGCGAAGCTTCGGCCTGGTTTTTTTATAAAACCGTCCGAACGAATCTTTAACTGGCGCCCGAGCAGGGATCTCGCGTTTGTTGGAACGCGTACGAAAGTTAAGAGTAACGAAAGTGCCGCGTTCGTAATACGAAAGTGCTACATAAAACGAAAGTGTTACCAGGACATCAACAGCTAGCGAGGCTACCAAGGATCTGGAAATCCCCAGAAAGAGGCCCCCAGTAGAAGCAGCGAAGCTACGAACAGGAGTTGGCAACGCCGACAGCCGCTTGGGTCGGATCGAAACAGTTCGCACGGAACTCGGAATTACAGGGAGCATGCGAGTAATTATTATTACGTAAGAAAACAACAGTAGATTTTTAGTAATTCACTTACATTTAGAGTTAAGTTTCCTCACAATAAGTGTGAAACCAAAAGGTTCAAGCAATCTCAACTAAATTAATTTCTATCCAATCGATTTCAATTTAATCGATCTCAAATCAAATTTCGTGACATATCGTAACAGACCAAGGTGAAGTGAATTCAAAGTGATAACCAAGTGCATAACAACCGCTCAGTGAATCTCAATTCAGAAGTTGTTAATTAATTCACGGAGATTTTTGTCGGTCTTTAAAAAGCCTTGTTAAAATATGGCTCGACAGGAGAATTTAATCTGACCACCCCGTCTGGTATTGAATGGGGAAAATCAACTACCCCCTGTAATCGAGGAGAACCAAGACAACAATCGTACACAGATGTAAGATTAAATCAGATTCATCTTGAGCAGAGAATGTCCTGGGTTTGTGAGTGCGTTACTGAATCCGCGTATCGACTTATGTCCCGAGGTTGACCAAGGCATTAATCCCGATCAGTTTGGACAGAATACCTGATGTGGTTAAGAGTCTTAGAGTGTTTTCTGGGCAACCAGTAGAATTTAGCTCCTGGCGCAAAAGCGTCGATAGGATTTTAACGATCTTCGATCACTTAAAAGGCACACCAATATATTTCGGTATTTCAAACGAAATCAGGGATAAAATAATTCAAGCCGTTACAGTGTTAGAATCTTATAACACTCCACTCAATTGGGAGTATATATCCCGACGACTTATGATCCACTACGCGGATAAGCGGGATTTAGGGACATTCACATTGGAATACCAGATGACGAGCCTTATCCAAGATTGTGATTCGGTGCAGGACTTCCATCACCGAGTCTACCACCACCTATCTTTAATTCTAATCAAAATTTCATCTCTGGACATTGGTAGCGAAGCAATGAGTGTTTTAACGAAATCGTATCGAGAAAAGGCTCTCGATACTTTTGTAAGAGGTCTGAGAGGGGATCTTCCAAGGTTACTGATCATCAATGAGCCTACGGATCTGGCTCGGCCCCTGCATTTGTGCTTGAAGCTCGAAAACGTTCATTTTAGGACGCAATATGCGAATAATTCGCATAACATTGCGCGACGAATGAATAACACGGTACCGCCACCAATTCCACCTAGACAGCGAACCTTACAGCAAGTTCCAATACAAGCTCCGCGAAAAGTCTTCTATCCAGAGTTAGCCCAACCACGGTCTCATTGGGTTGCACAAGACCAACTTAGGGCTGTCCCAAACTTTCGCCCACCTCAACAAATTTCTAATTACTCCCCTCAATCTGGTCAAAATCACTTCCAACAGCAACAAAACTTCCGACCATTTGTAAAAACCAGACTTTTCCCTCGTCCCGAACCTACGGAGGTGGATCCTTCAATTAGGACCCAACATGCTAATTATCAAAACCGACAACAACCTAGACCTACCTTTGGTCACGGTTCCTTCCAGAGGCAGGTACCCCAAAAACAACAGAGAATGTTCCATATGGAAACTGATCCTCAGGTTTCGGCAGACGAATACGATAGGCGGTCAGTACATCAGAAGTAAATGATCAAACTCTCACTGAATACGCGGAAATGGAAGATACGGAAGAAAATACCACGCAGGAGCTCGACGACTTCCAATACATTCATTTAGGCTGAGTGGCTCTTCGTTGCCTTCTTTCGAATATAGGACGAAGAGCGGCAAAATTTTCAAAATACAATATTAATAGACACAGGTTTGACTAAAAATTATATTCGGCCGACATGCGTTAAAACCCATTTTCCAAATCGTTCTAAATTTTTTGCAAATTCCGTTGGTGGCGATGTAGAAGTAACTCATCATGCCATTGTTAATTTATTCGGCCAAATATCTCCAAATCTAAAATTTTTCATACTACCAAACCTGAGGTATTTTCACGGGATACTAAGCAATGACAGCCTAAAGGTTTTGGATGCTGTCATTCACACTGCACAAAATTATCTAACTACAATATTTTGGATAGAATTAAGGTTCCAGTTAAACAACAAACCTCCCAGGCAGTTAATAATATCCCGACAAAGCTGCGAACATCCCACCTGAATACAGAACAAAACCAAAAACTCCATGGCGTCCTTAATAATCATTTGAAGGTATTCGCCGAACCCGACGAGAAACTTACGTACGCAACTAATGTAGTGGGAGAAATACGTACTTGTAATAACAACCCGGTGTACGTGAGGCCATACCCGTATCCTATGGCACTCAAGCTAATTATTGAGCAGGAAATTGAGAAACTCTTAAGAGATGGTATTATAAGACCTTCCAGATCCGCTTATAATGCACCCATCTGGGAAGTCCCCAAGAAGATGGATGCATTGTAACGATTATCTGTGTTGAGGTAGGCTTCAACCGAGGATCGAGGCTGGTCGTGCAGACCTGCCGTGACAACTAAGTGCCAAAATCTCCTCAGACTTGCCTTGATTCGACGCGTGCACGACACTAGCTCAGCTGTCGGTAGTGTGGGCGGGGTTGTTGAAGGTCAAGCTGCCTCGTAATCGCACAAAACAAAAATCACGCGTCTGCCCGAGTGATGAACTAACACGGGACTTCCCTCGCAGGATCTACACAAAATACAAAAAAAAACGAGTGACCGCGGATTTCTCTCACCATCATTGGAACTGACACGGGAGCCCCCTGATGTCGTGGGGCTCCGCGCTCCCTCCCCTAAACCTTGGGTTGAGCTGCGCGAGATTGCTCAACCCCCTTAGCGGCCTTCAGGGGGTCAGGAAGCAAACGTGGTTTCTATCTGCCATTCATTGTTTCTTTTTTTTTTTAATATAATATTAAATGTATTATGTATAATTCAAACATATCAATGAAAATTATGTATAAAGCGAAAATAAAAAGGTTTTAAAAGTAATTTGTTTCATATCGTTTCTTTTTCCAAAACATGGTGTAATCGCTTAAATGACTTTAGGGACACAGCTATCATAATTTAATGTATTAATTCGTTTGCAATTATTATTATATATTATTATTAAAAGTACAAAAAAAAGGAAGAAACCTATTATCAGCGCACTAAAATCTAATCAGACGAGAGGTTGCTTTCTTTTGTTTTTGCTTTCTTGTGTTGACACCGTCTATAATTGGAATTTATGTATGAGTGTGTGTAACTATTTCTTTTGTTTTATCTCACTCTCTCCCCCTAGTATGTTCTAAAACGTACAATGCGAAATTACTTTTCTCTTCAGTTTTTTTTTCCATTTAAGTTTAAATTCTAAATTTTTTGTATGACAAATTAAACCGTTTTGTGGTTGCTGTTGCTGCTATTACCTTGATAGCTTCACTCACCTCAGCCTAGACGCTGGACAATTCGACCTCCTTACATGCACGGGATAAGTCAAGAATATCAATTCTGCTGTCTTCACTGCGATCGAGCGTCTCGAAGAGCCTCTCCAGCCGCTCCGCATCGCCCTCGGGCAACTCAGGTAGATAATGGACCGGCAAGAAATTGTTGTGATTCTGAGCGTGCGAAATTTGCTGGGGAACTGCGGCGTCGGAGTGGTGGATGACTGACTCGCAAGCTTTCCAGCTAACGCGTCGGGGCGGTCAATGGGCGCCCCGGAAGATGTTGCAGTTGTCGCGGACAATGATGAAGACGATAGTCGGATGTCTTTGGAATTTTGCAAGGTGTTTAGCGGAACAAATTGCCCGAACAAATCGCCGAAGCGCGAGCGCTGGAGACTCCGACGACACTCAATGGTTGTATCTGGAATCCCCTCAACCTAAATTCGAGTGCTCGGACTAGCTCCAAGCCTGCCCAAAACTCGCAACGAAGCGGTAACACGTCTAGCGAGCACCTCTCGTCTCCTGCTCGTCGACCGATGGTGAATGCCTGCTTCCTCCACGACGGGCACACCGAACCTCGCTCCTTCCTACTAATTTTCGTGACGCTCGATCAAGTGGGGACACTACATGAGCCGACAAATTTGTCGGAATTCCTATCCTCGTGCCGGCCGTACCTTTCCCTAAATATAAAACACGCGGCTCAGCCTGATTCGCACTAAAATGCCAAATCTTAAAATGTTACCCCGGAATTGGTGCAATAGCGAAGATAGCGGCGAGATTGTTTTCCTCAAGGGCTGGAACTACTGCCCACGACGTCGACGATGCCTGAGTGCACGAGATTGCATCTGAGTCGATGATAAGACCAAGTCAATTCCCAAGTGACGGAAAAAGACCGCTAACCTCAAAACGTCTCCTCTGACAGCCCCCCAGCCTTCGAATCCGAAAAAGTGGAGCGGCGGCTCTTATGCTGGACATCGAGGCCACAGAGGAGCTGCACAAGAGTGCGCGAAACGACGTGACATCGAGGCCACAGAGGAGGTGAAGAAAGAGTACGCACGCTAAGCAATTTCGTAATGTGGTGTTAGGCTATTACACTATGAAAGTTCTTTTACAAATATCTTTGACGAATGATATTTTGAAAGAACTTTTATGAATAAAATTAGCCGTCTAAAGGGGCCGGTGTGCAAGCTTGTCAGAAAAGTACTTGAAACAATCAATGTTCATGTCGCGAATCTTTTCTTAGACGGCTATTACATGATAAAAATTCCTTGAAACTATCTTTTATAAAAAAAATTTGTAAAATAACCTTTGTAGTGCGATAGCCGCCTTAGATTAGCCTCGTTACAGCATCCAGACAAAAAAAGTATAGACCCGTAGTGGACTTCAGGAAACTTATTTCCATCACGATACCCGACTGTTATCCAATTCCTGAAATAAATTAAATCTTGGCAAATTTGGGGGACAATCAATTCTTCAGCGTTATTGATTTGAAGAGTGGGTTTCATCAAATAGTACTGAAACCCTCTGACATGGAGAAAACTGCGTTTTCCGTGAACAATGGAAAATACGAGTTCACTCGTCTGTGCTTTGGACTGAAGAACTCACCTCCAGTCTTTCAACGCACACTTGATGACGTTTTGAGGCCACAAATTGGAGTTAGGTGCCAGATATTCATAGATGACATTGTTATCTATGTAAAGTTTGAGAAAGAACATCTTCAAAATCTCGACCTTGTGCTTCAAACACTCGAGGAGGCAAATTTTAAAGTAAAGATATTCGAAAACCACTTAGAGAATTATTAATCTTCTTTGGAGTCCCAAAAACTGTGGTTATTGACGGTGAAAGGTCCCTTAACTCTGCATCCATACTATTCATGATGCAGGACCAACTAGGAATTGAGATTTGTAGAAGGCCCACGTATCATAGTCAAGTAAATGGCCAAGCAGAAAGGTTTCACTCGACCTTATCGGAATTGATGCGATTTCTCAAAACTGAAAATATTCATAGAACTTTTGAGGAGTTACTTGAACGTTCGGTTAATGAGTATAATTATAGTGTTCACTCCGTAACTGGAAAAAAATCTGTAGATTAAATATATTTTGAAAAAAAAAAAAGAAAATTTATTTGGAATCAAAACACCATGTAAAACACTAAATAACTTATCTATATGATGAAACAAAAATTGCTTAGTGATATAAGTGCAAGATATAAGTATTGTCGCACTCGGTGGCCGTGATCGTTCGGTCACCGCTCTACGATACTAATCTAGAGCTCGGAGATCAAATCTCGGCGTGATCAAAAACTGCCTGTGAGTATTAATAGAACTCTCGTAGTGCTCCGGACTTGTTAGTATAAAGACGGCGTGGATAGGAGGTGCATGCTAGCAACTGTACTTCCGAAAAGTAGATATGCTAACAAGGCATAGAAATGCTAGAGATGTTGACGCGCCCATGCCCCTGGAGGGGTCAAGGCAATTAGATAGAGATATAAGTGCACTGGATGCATTGCCAATTTACTGAAAAGTCAAACGGACAGCTGCAATAAAACGAATGGCCACCACATCCCATCTGTAGAAGATATAACAACCGGAGTAATATTACTAAACGAATTCGACGGAATCATCCAAACCAACGGTACCCCACAACACGTCAATGGGACATTCCAGGTCAGGTTCAACAATTCGACAAAAACCATCAACCGCCAAAAGTTCACCTCGGAGGAAACGCGAAGCATCCAAGCCTTACCACCACTCATAAATCCCTTTTCTAGTAGTTGGTTGAGTACAATCAACTTTTAAGGGGGATGGAGCGACCCTTAGGTACGAGACACTCACCATTCAACGACCTCCAGCATGCACTCAAATATCTTCCAACTCCAGACAACTTAGCTTAGCTTGCAGTTTACGCAGAAGTACAAAATATTGCACCGTACGACCGGATGAACTTAACCTGACACCCATGGTAGTCACGTAGCCGAATCCAGGTGACCGAGGTGTAATCAGAACAATGAAGAGAGCGGCATAAGTATTTTGGCATTACATCAAATAAGATTAAATTTGTCTCAAAAGAATTGTATTAAACTTTAAGAAACAACATCTATGCTGACAGCAAGCAAATCAAAATTCATTTACTTACGTCGCACCGCACATCCAAGTTTCTCCAAGTACAGAAAGAAATCCCACCATTCTAAAACAAAAGTATTCGTGTTATCTATCATTATCTCAAGCTCAACTTTAGACGAAACCAAACACAAACCCATAGCTTCCACTTCCACTACAGCTACAGTGGAAGCAAGGTCGAATTCCCAGCTGCTGTAATACACACAATTTAATATCATAATAATTGTAGTCCGGATGGCGCAACGGTTAGCACGTCCACCGAATCCTACTGAATGCGGTAGTTTTCGATAAAAAGGGGATTTACATGTCGGACTATGGGCCCACTCAGCTGTTAAATGATATATATAAATCTAAAATTATTGTGAATTAAATATTGAATTGATTTGTTTATAATTTAATTATAGACGCGAAGAAATTGTACGGTTCAAAACCAAATTTTGAGCGGCATACAGCTCGGCCATAGAGCTATAAGAATAAAGCTGTCGAAATAAATATTTTTCATATCCGCTACAAAAAGTTTTGAATTTAATTCTACGGTCTCAAAATTTGTACATTTCTCGTGCATAATTAACTCGGAAAGCTACGGAATACAACATATCTTCAAAATGGCGAGTGAAAACCTCAATAAAAGAAGATCGAAAATGTCGGACATATTGGATGAAGACCAATCGAATTGCGTGCTGTGTTCGGAGAAAGATACGGCCGAGATGGTTGCATGCGATGGCTGCAGCAAATGGTTTCACTTCAGCTGCGTAGGTGTAGGTGTCGACAAGAACATAATCTGAAAAAGACTGGATGTGTGCCCAATGTATCGCGCATTTTAAAACGCTGACGAGAATCAACGCCGAACGGGAAAAAGAGTTGTCATCAAAGCTAGAGGACCTGAAGTTGCAGAGACAGAGACAGCTGCGCTTCCACGATCTTCAACGAAAAATAGATGAGTTAAAGTGTTCCATGGAAAGGACTACGAGTCAACATGCCGCTAAAGATCAACCTCAACAACTTCAACAGGACCAGCCAAATCAAGTGCAGCTGATTCAACATTTTCTCGCCCGACAGACGATATCTAGGGAACTGCCTCAATTTATCGGATCACCAGAACAATGGCTGACATTCATAGCTGCGTACGAATATTCGACAAATGCCTGTAAATACTCAGATGTTGAAAACTTATGTCGACTTCAAAAAGCTTTAAAAGGCGACGCCCGCAAAAGAGTAGAAAGCTTTTTGACACATCCGTCGAATGTTCCGACGATCATCGAAACACTGAAGATGCTGTATCGACGACCGGCACTGATAATCCAATCACAAATTGACGCGATTAAGAGATTACCTGCTCCAAAGGCAGATAAATTGGATTCATTAGTGTTTTATGCAGTGCAAGTCCTAAATTTAATTGCCGCAATAGATTCCACTAACATTAAAGAAAATCTCAACGACTTGAGACTGCTACAAGAACTTCTCGAGAGATTGCCAGCGCAAATACGGCTTAACTGGGATATGTGTGAAATGCAAGTCACCAGTGAACCAAAACTTAAACGATTCAGCAATTGGCTTAACACAACACAAAGCACTTGCAACGTAATGAGTGCATTCACCACGCTCGTTTTATCCGGATCGCTACGGAGCGCTACGGAGCGCTCCGTAGTGCTACAACCCCTCCCGGTCGTGATTGCAACCGCTCCTTCCATCCGCTCCGGAGCGGTTACTTCCCCTTGGTAGCAGAAATTTTTTACGCTCTCTGGGCATGTAGCGCTACATTTGACAATTCGCAGCTGGTATGTGTGTTGTGACGTTTGTGTACGTCAAAAGCGCAAATAGAATCCCCGTCTATGTAAATTCACTGTCTTCTCGTTTTCGATTTGATATTTCCTTGTTTCGTGATGTGCCAAAGAAATGTTTTGCGATGGAAAATTGGCAATTGTCAAATATTTGCGTTGTCACCTGTTTGTCAGACATTTCATATGTAGCGGTTCAATCACGAAAGAAATGTTGATAGGTAGCGTCTCCTCAAATGTGTAGTGGAGGGGATGTAGCGTTCTGTAGCGAAAATTTTTCACATGAATGCAGGCAATGTCACGCATTCCACAAATACCAAAACCAAGCGATAACAACAGAGTCGACGTCCACGCTTCTCAAACAGTAGAACCGGTTCTTGAACGCACTCCTCCGCAAAATGAAATCCCCAAATGTCAAATTTGTTCGTACAAAACGTGTTTACATGCAAGCCAGTGCAAAAAGTTCGCCGAAATGAATATCAACGATCGTTGGTAGTAGTGTAGTTAATCGTTTAAAATTGTGTCGAATGTGCTTGATTCACCATTTATCACCAAGGTGCCAAAAGGTAAAGGAACGCGGCATCAACCAGTGTAAACGGCTGCACCATCCCTTGTTACACAAGGATGATGTAAAAGATAACAGTCCTGATATTTCACCCAGTACGGTTGCATCAATGCATCGTAACTAAAATGACATTCTCTTTCGAATAGTGCCGGTGACTCTAAAAAACAATCACGTCAGAGTCGATACATTCGTCTTTCTCGACGACGGTTCTTCAATAACACTACTCACTACCGTTCAAACGATATGCCATCTAGATCTTCCAATGCAAAGTATTAACCACAACGCTCTTCAGGAAGGATACAAACATCTCCGAGAAATCCCGTTCGATTCCTTCGAAAACGAAAAGCCGACGCTACTAATAGGCCTCGACAACTGGCATCTATGCGTCCCCACTAAAGTGAAGGAGGGAGGCATCCATGAACCAGTCGCAACGAAAACTCGCCTCGGTTGGGATTTATGCGGCATTGAAAGTTCATCATCATTAAGCGTATCCGAGCATCGAGTCAACGCACATATCTGTGATTGTACATATGGACGATTGGAGGAAGTTGTTAAACAATTTCATGCTCTCGACTCCACTGGGATCTCCGCAAATAAGGATTACCAACTTCAACTGACTGAAGAGGAAAAACGCGCTGAACGATTGATGAAAGATTCTACAATTCAGAAAGGAACGAATTATGAAGTGAGATTATTGTGGAGATACGACCAATTTCAATTACCGCACTCATCCAATAGCTTACAAGCGTCTTTTATGCCTGGAAAGGAAACTTCTGGGAAAACTTCGACTGCTAGAAGCATTTAGGAACCAGATCACAGAACACTACGTGGAAAATGGTTTCATTCGAAAGTGGTCGCCATTAGAATTACAAGCATCCTATCCAAACGTACTTGCCTGTCTTCATCGTCGAAAGCCCCAACAAGTCCGGTAAAATCTGCCTCGTATTTGATGCTGCAGCAAAAGTCGATGGAATCGCTCTAAATACCATGCTGATATCATGCTGTTGAGAGGATGTGATCTTGTCAGCCCTTTAATCGAAATTTTGATGAGATTTCGAATCCCCAAGTACGCTTTCACTGGCGACATAAAAGAAATATTTCACATGGTGCTGGTGCATGTACGCAACGAAGATCAGATGGCTCAACGAATCTTGTAGCGCGATTGTCAACAGGCACAGGAGCCAGATGTTTATGTTATGGCTGTTATGACATTCGCAGCAACATGCTCTCCCTACCAAGCACAGTATGTAATGCGCCGGAATGCATCGAAATATAGCAGTGAATACCCCGAAACAGTCAAGAACATAAGGCGATATTCAGATTAGCTACATTTTCAGCTCCGACGCAGCCACGCACAATAGCCAAGCATAGTCTATCGTATCGCATGCTGAGCGATGAGTGTGAATCCGCCCATTTGATGCTGTGTATCTCGACTAAAATTTCAAGCAGTCGTGCCGCGCGGTGTCGTGTGTGTGAATTTCGCTTAACTGACAACACTTACGTCGACGACGTGTTAGATGGACGTGAGATGGAAGATGCGTTAATAATGCTAATGGTCAAACAAATGCAGTTCATCCATTTGCAAGGGGGTTTTGAAATCCGAAATTTCAAATCGAACTCCCGAAGTTGAAAAAGGAACTCAACACAGATGAATGCACCGCGTTGCACAGCATCAACGACAATGCTGTAGTCGAAAAGGTGCTTGGCATATTTTGGTGTGTAGACAACGACTGTATAACATTTTCGTTGCGTTTTAGTAAAGCGAATCGCGAAGTTTTGATGGGTAAGCGCAGACCAACAAAAAGAGACGTTCTAATTACGTTGATGTCGATTTACGATCCCCTGGGACTGATCGCATTCGCTGTTGCTGGACTGAAAATGATTCAACGAGAGACTTGGAGACTGAAACTGGATTGGGACGATCCCATACCCGACGATTTAAATAAGCGGCGGATGACGTGGCTAGATAAGCTCAAGTCAATCGAAACGCTTAAAATTCCTCGACGATACATCGCAGACCTTTGGAGTGAATCAATAGACGTGAGCCTTCATCTATTCGCCGATGCTGGAGAGGCAGGCTATACCGCCGCCATTTACCTAAGAGTCGTCACACCAACGAACGTTCAAACATCGCTAGTGATCGCGAAAGTTAAAGCTGCTCCCCTGAAGTATACTCCAATTCCACGACTGGAATTACAGGTTGCTACGGTTGGTTCTAGACTCTTCAGGATGCTCTCGACCTAACAATACATCGTAGAGATGGGTACCATCAGCTGAAAAAGATTTTACGAGATTTAGCAAATGGAATAGACTGTTACGGACCTCAGCGTATGTCATACGGTTTATAAATTCGATTAAAAAGTCGACTACGACAAAAAACACGGGGATTTTAACCCTAGATTACCGCATGGGGTGCATTTGCACCCCAGGCCTATTTTGATCATCTGTTAAATTTCAGTATCTAAGTTCAACAGTTTTCTATTCTTTTTTGTTGTTTTCTTGGCCGTGGGATTCTTTTTGAAATTTTCAGAATTTTTTGGCAATTTTTTGTCACTTTTCATCTTGGGGTGCATTTGCACCCCAAAAAGATTAATATATTTTTCAATGAAATCATATATGTATAGTTAGTGGGAATATGTCATATAAAGTAATTGGGAAGATTTTTAAGAAAAAATTAACCAAAATCTATTGTAAAAGCTAAGAAAGTTTGATGAATAAATTTTGTGGTGAAGGTGGTTCTGGCTGGCATGTGACGAGGGAAAGCCATTTTTGAATAAGTATCACATGTGCTGCTGGCTTTTCTCTTGGACACATGTGGCATCTGTCCTGCCGATTACTTGGTGATTCGAAATATCTGAACGATTTTCTAGTTCCGACTCAATCAATTCCTTTGCAAGCTGTTTCAGATTATCATTTCAATACCAAGAGTTTCTATTTTCAATTGATCTTTCGAAATTTTTATAAATGATTACAAATGCCAGGGCAACCATGTCCAATAAGTTATAAAATACGATCATCGGCCAATGTCGATTTTGACGGGCACAGGAATAAGTTGATATCATTTGATCAAAAACATCCAATTCCTCCTTTATTTTTGTTATAGTCGCAATTGTATTTTTTTCGTGTGGTGTGTTGACAATAAAACAACCTGTTTACTCCTTTTCTGAACATACGGCACCAATGTCATTTTATCAGAAAACTCAAATATTGAATCATAAACTCGACGATATGCTCTAATGCATGATTCAGGTCAACGTCTTCATCATCACCACTGACATGAAAGGGGTCTTCTCCTTCGTCAACTAATCCCTACAACTGCAACACTAATTATTCTCTGTATTTGCTATCCCCCATCACTGCTACGATTAAAACATCTCAAGGTTCTATTGAATTCACCTATCTAATCAAAAGTAAACATAAATTTTATTTCGCAATATAAGATTTTTTTGGCTCTTCTCAGGATTTTTTTAATTTTTTTTTTTTTTTCAATTGCTCTACTTTGTATAACTTTGTACTGTAAATTTTCACTGCACAACTCATAATGTTAAACAGTAACTACCAACAAAAAGAATACAGTTCACCACAAGCAAGATAACGGGAAAATATACTTTTATTTTCACAATATCGTTCGTATTTTGTTGATGGGGTGCAAATGCACCCCATGGCAAAAAAGTAACGTTTTTAGTGTGCGGTAATCTAGGGTTAAATTCCAAAGAACTACTCGAAGCAGAAAACTTTCTGTTCCGGGAAGCGCAGAAGACTTATTCTGCAGATATCACATTGCTAAAAAGGGGTAGAAAAATCCCAAAACACAGTAAACTATATAAATTTTCGCCCATTCTGAACGAAAATAACATGATTCGCCTAAAAGGTCGAATAGAAAATGAATATATATGATAATTCTTCCGAAATCTCACTATGTACATAACAAAACTTATAGTAAGCACGAAGCATGAAGAATGCGCCCATCAGTTTTCGGAGACTGTCGTTAATGAGTTACGGAAACGTTTCCATATACCGCGCCTACGAGTTTTAGTCAACCAAGTGCGACGACAATGCCAAATGTGCAAAATTCGATTGGCACAACCAACGCCACCAGAGATGTCACCGCTACCTGCCGGACGACTTGCCATCAACACTGCTTCATTTCCACACACCGGTATATACCTATTTGGCCTATTATTTGTCACTGTACATCGAAGGCTCGAAAAACGTTGGGTGGTTTTGTTTACATGTCTAACCATCAGGGCCATCCATCTAAAAATGGTCAAAGACATATCAACAGATAGCTTTCTACTGGCGTTTCGAAATTTTGTTGCGAGAAGGGGCCAGCCTCTAGAGTGCTACAGCGACAGATTAACCAACCTAGTCGGAGCGGAAAAAGTGCTTAAGGAGGCATATAGGGAAGTAGACTTTGACAAAGGTGAAGAAGCCACTACTTCCACAACTCTAAAGTGGCCCTTTAACCCACCATTGTCCCCACACATGGGAGGAGATTGGGAAAGATTGATTCGATCAGTGAAGTCAGCGATGCGAGAGATGATCGATCCTTTACGTAAACCAACCCCGGAAGTACTCCAAAGCATTTGATAGCAGTCAAATCTTTAATTAACTCTCGACCACTGACTTATGTGCCATTGGACCATCCAGATCAGGAAGCAATCACACCAAATCATCAAGTCGGCGTACAGGTCAGATGCCAATCAACGAATTGATACGCAGGCGAAAATGGCAGTGGATAGGTCACACATTGCGATTGCCATGAAATGGAACCCCATTTCCAACCAAGGCCGACCAAGAGGTGGTCCTCGAATCACATGGCGTCAATCTGTGACAAAGGAGTGTCAGGCGCTGGGTAAGTCTTTTATATGAAGTTGGTTAAGGCAAAAGTAGTATTCTAGAGATGGATTAGTGCGAGCTGCTATTGTACAAACGAAGGATGGTACACTCCTCCCTTCGTTTGTACAATATAATGCGACCAGCTGTGATGTTGGCTAAACTGGACGTCGATGTAGGAAGTGATGAGGAGTCACCACGGCCCGCGGTGTAACAATAGCGTCGTCATGTCATTGCTGTGGTGGACACCCGAAATTATTTATGCGCGTATATGCTATAGTGGTCAACACCGGAACTACTATAGCTCTGATAAATGTCAAAATACTGACCACGAGTTCTTATTCGAGTTAACCTTGTAACGAGTAGACACATCCCCAAGTAATAAGATTGGATTTGCTCTATTATTGTAAAATTAAAAGTAAGTGTGTTCATGCAATATGAACGAACCTACGTTAAAATTAAGTGAAGCTCTGTAATTCTGCATGCATTGCATTGCAAGTAGAATGCTAACCATTTTAAGTAGGTTACAATGTAGGCTACGATGTAGGTTACTATGTTAATGTTAAAGACCATCGTTATGTAATATATAATCGATGCGTAATGAAAAATAGATAGTAAGCAAAAATTATGTATTTAAACATAATGTGCGTGTGAATAAATTGTCTTTTGTTCTTGAAACTGACCGCGTTGGTTTTTATTATCTATAAACGAAAGAAACAATAATTCTAGGATTATTGTTATTAAACCCAGTCCTAAGTGACATAAAATATTAATCTAAGGATTAATAATAGTATCAATAGATACAAATGGTCCGTCGAGCCGGATCCAACGACTTTTACTTGGAGAATTATTCGTTGGAGTGATTTAAGACCCGAGCGATAATCGAGCCTGTATTGAAAGTACACACTTTGGAGACCAGCGATTGAGTGTCGTCATATCCTGCCGAAGCATCGTGTCTGCGCGAAAGGCACAACATTAAGGAACCAGCGATTCAACGTCATCCTGCCTGAGCAACGAGTCTGTATGAAGGCACAACTTTGAGGACCAGCGGTTCAACTTCATATCCTGTGTGAGCAAGGAGTCTGTGTGAAGGCACAACTTTGAGGACCATCGGTTCAACTTCATATCCTGCCCGAGCAACGCGTCTGTGTTTGAAGGTACAACTTTAAGGAATCAGTGGTTCAACGTCATATCCAGTCGAAGCCTGCAGTGGAGGGAAAATCTTGGCTGAAAATGGCGAATCCAGGATCCGTGCAAAAGGTCAACTTTGAAGACCTCTCAAGAATAGTCTCAAACTATAAAAAAGATGGAACTTCAAGATACTCATTGGGGTATTTCGAAGTTAGAATAGAGCGCTTAAGAGCTCAGTGGGCCAAATGTGAATCTCAGCATCCCGAGACTCATGCCCATTTTGTACACAGTTCACAGTTACTAAGTGAATATGTGAAAGAGTATGATCGAATTCAGCAGATCTACCTTGAATATTATGCCTTGTTCAAAGACAAGGTTACTGAGTATAAGGGGACATCGGTATCGCCCCAAATACAGCAATCATTGCAAACGGGTTGAACAGAAACCATAAAACTTGGACGTATGAAGATTCCCACACTCAGGGGCAAGTATTGCGAATGGTCTTCATTCAAAGATCTGTACACGAATTTGGTACATGATAACGTTCAAGTGAGTAATGTGCAGAAATTACAATATTTGCGGCATTCACTGAAAGACGAGGCAGTGAAGTTAATCTATCATTTGACTATAACAAGTGACAATTACGACAAGGCTTGGAAATTATTGTCGGAACGTTACGACAATAACCGTGCGATTGCTCAGGAGAGCGTGCAACACTTTATGCAAATAGGAGTACGCAAACCAGATCACCATGACGGATTGAAGAGGCTTTTGGATACGACAAATCAATTTTTAGCAACTGTCGGAACATTGAAGGTTGAAGCATTAGATTTGCTGACAGTATTTATTCTCAACAATAAACTGGATATGGAGTCAAAGAAGGAATGGCAAAGACATATTGGAGCAAAAAACGATGTACCGAGTTTGGAAGAATTCTTAAAATTCGTTCGAGAGAGATTTACTATGCTAGAAGCCTTAAATACTTCATTATCGTACAAGCATGGATTTACCAAAAGAATTACGCATGCGAATACAGCAAATTGTGGCAAGTGGGCATGTGTAATGTGTAAGGATAATCATCAAATATTTGAATGTCCGAAATATAAGTACATGAAGATGTCAGTATCTGAAAGGAGAAAACTAGTGACCAAGAATGGTTTATGTTTTAACTGTCTGAAGCCTGGCCATCTAGTTTACAATTGCAAATTTAATAGAAAGTGTAAAAAATGTGACAAAAGACATCATTTGAGTATACACATCGAACAAGGTGAAAAAATAGTGAAGAACAATCATGTGCTGCAAAATCAAAGAGCTCCAAGTGACAATGAGAGACAAAATAATTTGGTGAAAACTCAATGTAATTACAATCGGGAAAAACTATGTAATGTGTTGTTAGCAACAGCAATCGTAAAAGTGCGGAATTCAGCCGGTGAACATATTAAGCTAAGAGCATTAGTTGATCAAGGCTCGCAAAACTCTTTCATTACTGAGGAAGCAGCAAATATTTTGGGTCTGAAAAGATCAACAGCAAAGTATATAGTCTCGGATATCGGAAATAGTGAGAAAAGTACGAGAGGCCAAATTCAACTACAAATCAAGGAAAAATGGACTGAGAAGGTATTCGCAGTAAACGCACTCATTTTGGCAAAGATCACGACCATTACCGAGCTATGATATAAAGGACAGAGTAAAGTTGGATATATTAAGAGCAGATTTAGCGGGTCCTGAATTTGACGTAATGTCACAGATAGACATACTTCTCGGAGCTGATGTTTATGGATATCTTCTGTTACCAGGGATAAGCAGAAGAACCCCGACAACGCCGAAAACCAAAATTGGATGGATACTTTCAGGACCCGTAACGAAATGTAAATCTGAAGGTAAAGCGATCAGTCTTGTTAGCACTGAGCAGCTAGATAAGCAATTACGGCAATTCTGGGAACAAGAGGAGGTCTTGGATGTGTCCACTAAGATACCAACAGAAGAAGAAACGCAGGCAGAAGCACACTACAAGACTAATACAGTTCGTTCTACATATCTTCCATACTGAAGATATGTAGTACGATTGCCGTTCAAGGAAAATCCGAAAATTGCTTTGGCACCATCTATGAAAGATGCAATTATACGGTACAATCAAACGGAAAAACGATTGATGAGAAACCCACAATTACATGAAGAGTATAACAAATCCCTTCAAAAATATTTGGAAAAGGGATACATGGAGGAAGTACCTAAGGAAGAAGTGTACTCCAAACCGTCCTTCTACATGCCTCATCATGCAGTTGTAAAAAATAGCAGTGCTACAACCAAAGTCAGAGTAGTGACGCATCCCACAAGACGCAGTCCGGAAAATCTCTAAACAACATCTTGATGGTTGGACCTACTATACAGGACAGTATTGTAGATATCTTGTTACGATGGAGAATGTTTAGAATTGGTTTAGCTGCTGATATTGAGCAAATGTTTCCATAAATATCAGTGGATTCAAGGGACACCGGCTTTCAAAGAATTGTATGGCGCCCACTGAAGTCAGATGTAATCAAACACTATCGAATGAAGACGGTAACTTTTGGCACAGCAAGTGCCCCATTTACGGCTGTTAGAACATTGCATCAGCTGGCCGCTGATGAAAAAATACGATATCCTGAATACGTGAAATATCTGCTAGAAGACTTTTATGTGGATGACCTCATCACTGGCGCCGAAACAGAAGGAGAAGCAACTAACATCCAAACAAAGCTAACCGAACTTTTATGTATGGGAGGATTCAATTTGCGAAAATGAACCTCGAATAGCGATCAAGTTATACAGCAGATACCTGACAATCTACGAGGAGATTCTACTGCACTCAGCATCAACATAACAGATACCATCAAAAGTTTAGGACTTGAGTGGGATCCACGATTAGATATGTTTATGTTCAAAATATGCCCTCCGGAATCAATTAACAGTGTTCCAACTTAGAGATCGGTGACATCCAGTGTAGCCAAATTATTTGACCCATTAGGATGGCTTGAGCCGGTGATTATCATTGGAAAAATATTCATACAGAAGCTGTGGCTGACAAAATTGCAGTGGGATGATGCACTCTCTGGGGACTTACTGAACGAGTGGAATGAGTTCGCAAATTCATTACGGACGATTGAAGCAGTTCGTCTACCAAGATGGATAGGAGCAACCAAGAATATTGCGCAAGCTAATGTCAATATCACTAACCTAGCTAGTGGTTTCTATGTCGAACACATTGGTCAGGCTCATTTGATGAAAGGTTTCCTAAATCTATGTTTAAGGATACCATGGACAGACTTCAGAAGAGATGAAACCAATATAAAGGTGGTTGTTGCCAATATGTCAAGTTTATGCCAGTCAGGATCGACAATCACTACGGAAGTCCATTGCGAAGATTTGAATGAGCATTTGTTTGGGATACAAAATGAAATCCATCCTAAGATTCAGATGCTGAAAGAACATAGATCCAGATCAAAGCGAGGTTTATTGGGAAGTGTCCTAACTTCTTTGTTCGGCGTGAATGATGAAGTATATCACGATATTGAAGATTTATAATCGAATCAAAAATCATTAATCCAAACGATCGACAAGCAAACGAAATTGATGCTACAAGCAACACAAATTGAATACAACGGATACGCGAATCGGAAAGCAATTAGCACAATTCAACAGTAAGATGAACGATCTAGTAAAGCGGATGAATACGCTCAGCTCTGTATTTACGACTGCCGATCACAACAGAATAAATTTGCAATTCGTCAGTACTTATCAGCGAGCACTTAACTATTTGAATGAGGTACCTCAGACGTATACTCGTACACGCTTATTTAATGCTGTATATTCGAAGCAAAGTATCTTCACTGTCATGGACGCGAAGGAAATCTCATCTATGATAGTATTAATAAAACTATAGCCATAATTTCATCTTCTTTACGTATTTTACAGAAGCCTGTCGGTGATACGAATGTCAAGTTTCAATCTGGTGACTTGTTACTCACTGGACACGGACAGCTGCCAATTATCGATGATCAACTGTTCGAATTAGTCAAGGCAACGGCCATTCCTGAGCGCCAACAGCAGAATGTTTTCACAGTTCATAAATTCCCAGCTGATGTCTTTGGAGTTAACTTCGACAAACAAATCTACTTTAGGCAAACAGAGGAAGCATTTGAAAGAAGTTACGCGGTTGCGAAAAATACGTTTGTAATCAAGTCTAATACATTATTTGACTTAAGAAATAACCCGGACTGCGTGATAAAGGAAATTTTCGATTTACATGAAGGGTAAGCCTGTCCAACTCAAGCTTTCACGCTCACCTCTACGTTATGGAAGCAATTACATCAGCGAAGTAAATCTAGTGACGCGGGAGCGTCCCGCCCCGCCAAAGAAAAAAAAAAATCGGAAAAAAAACAAGAGTTAGGGACAAAAAACCTGAAAAGTAGGGTAGTACGGGGCTCTTTGTAAGAAAATTGCCGTTAGTTTTCAACTGATCGATTTTATTTTTCCAGGAGAGTATAAGATTATCCTCACGACCAATCTACTAGGGCTAGAGTTTTTCATGTTTATTTAGTCGGGAGTTATAGATACATTTAATTATTTGACATATGTAGGGGAGGTAGGCGTTCTCTTGGCCTGATCATGCCCATTTTCAATACCAACCAACTAGATCATACTTCCAATATCTGACCAAAATTTCAAGGCTCTAGCTTCATTCTATCGAAAGTTATCGTGCGAACGGACAGACAGACGGACAGACGGACAGACATGGCTAAATCGAATCAGGAGGTGACCCTGATCATTTATATATATACATTGCTATACCTCCGGAGCCTCATTTAAGGTGTTACATATTTCCGTCGTGACAAAAACAATATACCCTATGCTAAAAGTATAGGGTATAAAAATGGAAAAGTGACCAAGACTATGTTTACGCGACACAACAAGTACCGGTTTTCGGACCCCTGTAGCTCCGGCCCCGGATGCTTGTTCGAGCTCAAATTCGGTATGGTCATTGCCTCTGGTCATCTTACAAAGTGCTGCAAATTTCATACCGATACAAGGAAAAACACCCGAGATATGATAATTTGAAAATGGCTATTTTTTCAAATTTTTCTTGTTCTCGTTGTCCTCGTTGTCCTTTAACCGGTCTAGAGCCTCGTAAGGAGCGTATCGAGGTCTGCTTTCTTTTCTCACGGATTGACTGTGTCCCAAGGGTGTGCATAGGCTATCATTTGCTCTGATCCGTGCAGTAGATGAAAAGATACATCCAAAAATGTGAAATTTTATAGTTGAGTTTCTCGCTTAAGTCTTTTCGATATTTTGAATGCGACCCAGAAAATCACTCACAGATATCGCATGCCGACGGGGAGACACGCAAACACTTGATTATGTGAGTATAGTGACGACGACGGATGCAAAAGTCCGTGCGCTCGACGGGTGAGGAGAACCATACGAGTTCATGGTTGTGGGGGTTGTTTGTGGCAAGTGCATGAATGAAAAGTGTGTCATGAAAAAATTGAGACTGAATGTTTATGGCTGCATCTTAGTGCTGGTGCACATGGACGTCCAAATGACGCCTCACGCTGCGTCACTTTCAATCGGTTAGGAAGAAATACATTACGGGCAATGAAGCGATGCACATTGTCGCAGAGAGCTATCCGATAGCTATCGGCGGCATTTTGCCGCCACGATAGCTCTCTGGGATGACGCTGGTTTCCGCTCCTATCTGCGTCACTTCACGCGTCCGCATATCAATTTTTCATAAGCCAGCCCACATACATTCCAACCCGGAACACGGACACGGTCACAATGTCTGATTTGTATGATGTTTCTTAAACCATTGGCTTGAGGATCACTTTTAAGTGCCAATTAATTAATTGTTAATCGTGACTACTACAATTAACAATTAATTTTGAAAAATAAAAAATAAAAATAGTGGGGATGGATGCTCCTCAGCCCGGATGAAGGTATCTAAGGGGGGTGAAAATGGTGTCAAAAATGCGAAATTCCTTATATTTTAGAAGTTATGGCCAAAAACCAGTTTATTTAAAACTAAAAATAACATAAATTGTAAATTCAGGCTATTATGTGGCCCGGCTTATATAATACAGAGTGACGCTGCATCCTATCGCGTCATATGAATCGGGGTGAACACCCGAGCATCTAGAAGTAGTGCAGATGGCATTTCGAGTCCTTTGGAGCGAAAAGGACATTCACGAAAGTCGAATGAAAAATGGGCAATATGGGTGCCATATGAACCGGGGTGAAGAGGCGAACGCCTAGGAGTACTATGGATGGCATTCCGGATCCTTCGGTGGCGACAAGGACATTCAAAAAAGGATATTTTTGGCAGTGAAGCGAAATACGGTCAATATGGGTGTCATATGAATCGGGGTGGACACCCGAATATCCAGGAGTAGTGCGGATGGCATTTCGAGTCCTTCGGTGGCGAAAAGGACATTCAAGATAGTCAATTGAAATATGGGCAATATGGGTGTCATATGAACCGGAGTGAAGAGGCGAACGCCTAGGAGTACTATGGATGGCATTCCGGATCCTTTGGTGGCGACAAGGACATTCAAAAAAGGATATTTTTGGCAGTGAAGCGAAATACGGTCAATATGGGTGTCATATGAATCGGGGTCAACACCCGAGCATCCAGAAGTAGTGCAGATGGCATTCGAGTCCTTTGGAGCGAAAAGGACATTCACAAAAGTCGAATGAAAAATGGGCAATATGGGTGCCATATGAACCGGGGTGAGGAGGCGAATGCCTAGGAGTACTATGGACGGCATTTCGAGTCCTTCGGTGGTGACAAGGACATTCGAAAAGGATATTTTTGCAGGTATGGCGAAATATGGGCAATATGGGTGTCATATGAATCGGGGTGAAAAGACGAATGTCCAGGAGTAGTGTAGATGGCATTTCAAGTGCTTCGGTGGCGAAAAGGGCATTCACGAAAGTCAAGTGAAAAATGGGCATTATGGGTGTCATATGAACCGGGGTGAAGAGGCGTAGATGTAGATAACATTTCGAGTCCTTCGTCTACTTGCGCAGCATTTACTCGAAAATGGTGGTGCGGACCAGAACAACGCTCGTTCTATCAACCAGGCTAAATGCGCATACGGCATGCTGTCGAAAATCTGGCAGAGTAGTTGTATCAGCATCAACATCAAGCTGATATTTTTTCGCTCTAGGGTACTGTCTGTAGTTTTGTATGGGTGCAGTACATGGAAAATTTCCGTAGGATTTACCAGAAAGCTGCCATTCTGCGCGCCATCGTACTCTGTTCTGGGGAATAGGGTGAAGCTTACAACAGACTTACCCAGCGCGCTACACTCCTTTGCCACAGATCGTCGCCATGTAATTCTAGGACCCTCTCTTGGTCGGCCTTGGTTGGAAACGGGGTTCTATTTCATGATATGCAAAGTAGTGCATTTATCACTCTTCCGCAATGTGTGATCTACCCGCTGCTATTTTCGCCTGCATCTCAATTCGTCGATTGGCATCTGCCCCGTACGCCAACTTAGCTCTTCATTTGATATTGTTTCAGGCCAGAAAATTTTTATAATTCGACGAAGACATGAGTTGACGAATACTTGCAGCTTTCTGGTAACTCTTACTGGAACTTTCCATGTACCGCTACCATACACAAGCGCAGAAATTACCAGGAAGCAAAACAGGCCCAGCTTGGTCTTTGTGCTGAGATAACTCCTTTGCTAGATTTTAGAGAGCATGCCGTATGCGCATTTAGCCTGGTTGATAGAACGAGCGTTGTTCTGGTCGGCACCACCATTTTCGAGTAAATGCTGCGCAAGTAGACGAAGGACTCGAAATGCTGTCTACATCTACACCTCTTCACCCCGGTTCATATGACACCCATATTGCCCATTTTTCACTTGACTTTCGTGAATGTCCTTTTCGCCACCGAAGGAGTTGAAATGCCATCTACACTACTCCTGGACATTCGTCTTTTCACCCCGATTCATATGACACCCATATTGACCGTATTTCGCTTCACTGCCAAAAATATCCTTTTTTGAATGTCCTTGCCGCCACCGAAGGATCCGGAATGCCATCCATAGTACTCCTAGGCATTCGCCTCTTCACCCCGGTTCATATGACACCCATATTACCCATATTTCAATTGACTATCTTGAATGTCTTTTTCGCCACCGAAGGACTCGAAATGCCATCCGCACTACTCCTGGATATTCGGGTGTCCACTCCGATTCATATGACACCCATATTGACCGTATTTCACTTCACTGCCAAAAATATCCTGTTTTGAATGTCCTTGTCGCCACCGAAGGATCCGGAATGCCATCCATAGTACTCCTAGGCATTTGCCTCTTCACCCCGGTTCATATGACGCCCATATTGACCGTATTTCGCTTCACTGCCAAAAGTATCCTTTTTCGAATATCCTTGTCGCCACCGAAGGATCCGGAATTCCATCTACACTACTCCTGGACACTCGCCTCTTCATCCCGGTTCATATGACACCCATATTCCCCATATATCGCTTCACTGCCAAAAATATCCTTTCTCGAATGTCCTTGCTGCCACCGAAGGACTCTACATCTACAGTACATTCGTCTCTTTCCATCCATTCTCCTCACGTACATTAAAAATCTTTGATTGCATAGACAACCTGCCCAACATACTAGTACTATTTTCATACAAAACCCCGACATTGAATGATGATTCAATTGCTCTCGAGCCGCAGACGCAAATCGCCCAGCCGCTGTCTAGCAAAACACAGCTTAAGTGACGCGGCGTCCGGCGTCATTTGGACGTCCATGTGTACCGGTTCTGAGGATGTCCGGAAAGAAAAAAAGATACAAAGTATCTACACTGCATGCAGATACATCGGAACATGGATATGTCTATGGCTACCGACTGCGTGGAACCTGTTGTGTTGAAGATGTCGACGTAAGTTTTGTAAAGATCCCAGTATAGTTATACTGGATGAAATCATTCGAAAAAACACGTCCCACGCTTTCGGTAGGCATAAGACATATCCATGTACCCATGTATCTGGTGGCAGTGTAGATACTCGTCATAAATTCGGCTTTGCTTTGCCCTGTCCGCTTGGGCTCCTTTCTCTCGCGGCATCGTTTCGTTTTCGTTTGCATCGCGTGTGTGCAATATTCACCTCCTCTCGTGCACCCTGTTCCATCTACCCGTTCGGTACAGTTTGCAGACTGCAGCCTATCGACATTTCTCTGAGTACGTTTCTGCTAATCGCAATCACGCTTCCCACCATCTTTTCCCAATCGGACGTGTATTGTGTTTGTGTATCTATTGCAAAATCGCTCCCACACTATCCGTCTCATCCCGCCCCTTTACTCGTAATCAACAGTCCGGGTCCGGCACACACAATCCGTTTCTCAAGTAACGCGTGCGACTCTATGCGATTGTGTCCGGCAAACATTCCAACACACGCACAAACAGAATGCACAAGAAAAATTTTGGAATTTTTGCAGAAGGGGGGGGGGGAGCATTTGATCTTCTGCAGACCTCTGAATGTACATACATCATGTCACGATGAGCTGCCCGGAACTATAACATCCTGCGACGAATATTTCTCTATTTCGGGGCTTGGGAGATTTTAATTCGCGCAGTACGAATCCGCCATTTTGTTTTATGATACGTTTATTGCATGTGTGGTGGGGGCGCACATTGTGGGCCAGTCAGACCTCAAATCGCCGCCATTGCAAATGCACAACCATTTGGATAGAATGAACTTCATCCGCGATGGCTCTCGCTCTCTATCTTCGGGGGGGCGGGAACTATGTAATGTACATACTCTCAAATTGCGTCTGTGCATGTCCAAATGTTAGTCGAACTGACTACTTGCTACTTTTTCTGGGACCCTATTGATTCAGATATGTAGTACAACGCGCGCTATTTTATTTGTTTGGATTCCAGCCATTTTGAACATTTTGGAATTTTTGCGGAAGGGGGGCATTTGATCTTCTGCAGACCTCTGAATGTACATCATAACATATAACATCCTGCGACGAATATTTCTTTATTTCGGGACTTGAGAGATTCTAACTCGCCTAGTATAAATCCGCCATTTTGTTCTATATGTTTATTGCACGTGTGGTGGGGGCCCACATTGTGGACCAGTCAGACCTCAAATCGCCGCCATTGCAAATGCACAAACGCAGTCGCTGGATTACCCGATTTGGCTCGAATGAACTTCATCGGCTCTCGCTCATCTTCGGGGCGGGAACTATGTACACTCTCTCAAATTGCGTCTGCGCATGTCCAAATGTTAGTCGAACTGACTACTTGCTACCTTTTCTGGGATCCTAGTAATTCAGATAGTACAACACGGGCTATTTTATTAAATGATGAATGGGAATTGGCGGAAATTGAAGGTCATTGAAAGTCCGCCCGTTCACCCGTACACTATGTTATTTTTTGCCGTCCACAACGTCAACTTTTATCGCTATCAAATCAACATCCCAACATGTACACACAGGATTCCCGCAAGAGAACAGCCCGCGCCGATCTACAAGCAACAGCCATGCACAATGGCCACTTCACTCAAACGACATGCACAACCAGAAAAGAAAAATTTTCAATGGGCTTGTTTCCTCTTCTGACCCCCGAGTAGAAAAACAGACATTTCGTGTGACGGACTGATTTTTAGGATGACCCCCAGCTATAAGACATATCCATGTCAAAACATGCTGTGTGGTATATGATTTAAGTAGTTTCATTTATGGCATATAAGATATGAAT
The DNA here is from genome assembly GCA_964017055.1 of Chloromyia formosa. NCBI lineage: Eukaryota > Metazoa > Arthropoda > Insecta > Diptera > Stratiomyidae > Chloromyia > Chloromyia formosa. The sequence goes on along the minus strand of OZ024813.1, from coordinate 75,006,069 downwards.
TATGATGTAAGATGATTTCTTCCAATCTGTGGAAGATGGGAAGCGATGTCTAGGCAAGATGGGTATCACATGACTGGAGGTGATGAGGCGAATGCAGTAGACTGGTTTTGAGAATGGTCAATATCCTACTGAATGAGTGCCAACCTCCTACCTCTCTATGAACTGGCCATATAGGAGACCCATTCTTAACGCATATGTTCGTTGGCAATTGGTACTTTTGGTATCACCACTAGGTCTGTACAAGTCATTATCAAAATCAATTAACTAACCCATTCTACAAATATTTGTCGAATTTTTCAAGTTGCTAGATTCATTCTATCGAAAGTTATTTCTTATTTGAAGTTTCACTTGTAGGAGAGGTAGGGGCTCCTTGGGTCGGATCTTGTTCATTATCGCCACCAACAAATAAGATCACGCTACAAATATTTAAGCAAAATTTCAAGTCTCTAGCTTCATTCCATCGAAAGTTATCGCTTATTTGAAGTTTCATTTGTAGGGAAAGTAGGGGTTTCGTTGGTCGGATTTTACGTATTTTCAATTTTAGCCAACTGGATCCTATTATTTTTCCAGGGGAGTAGAAGATTATCCTCGCGTGCAATCTACCAAAGCTAGAGCTTTTCATGTTTATTTAATCGGGAGTTATAGATACATTTAATTATTTTACATATATAGGGGAGGTAGGCGTTGTCTTGGCCTGATCATGCCCATTTTCAATACCAAGTAGCCATATCTACATACCAAGTAGATTATACTTCCAACATTTGACCAAAATTTCAAGTCTCTAGCTTCATTCTATCGAAAGTTATCGTGCGAACGGACAGACAGACAGACAGAGAGACGGACAGACAGACAGACGGACAGACGGACAGACAGACAAACAGACAGACAGACATGGCTTAATCGAATCAGGAGGTGATCCTGATCATTTAACATTGCTATACCTCCGGAGCCTCCTTTAAGGTGTTACATATTTCCGTCGTTACAAAAACAATATACCCTATACTAGGGTATAATAATTGTGAATTAAATATTGAATTGATTTGCTTATAATTTAATTAAAGCCGCGAAGAAATTGCACGGTTCGAAAACAAATTTTGAGCGGCATACAGCTCGGCCATAGAGCCATAAGAATAAAGCTGTCGAAATAAATTATTTTCATATCCGCTACAAAAAGTTTTGAATATAATTCTTCACAAATCGTTCAAAAAGAGTCGTTCAAAAAGAACGATACAAAGTCAAAGCGTTCAAAAAGAGTAATACAAAATCAAACCGTTCAAAAAGAGTCGTTCAACAAAAATGACATAAAATCAAATCGTTCGAAAAGAGTCGTTCAAAAAGAACGCTACAGAATTGAATGTCAAACAAATCAAAAGAGCCCATCCCAGATTGGCAGCCCCGTTTTCATGGGAAATAGTAGTCCGATCTGGCTAGCTCGAACTTAAGGGCATTGGGGGGTCCTGACTCAGAATCTAGGGTCAAAAAAAATGGAAAACCAGACCGAAGCGTATATACCCAAGACTTGTACAGACCTAGTGGTGATACCAAAACTACCAATTGAGAACGACCATTTGCATTAAAAGTAAGTTTCCCATATGACAAGTTTATAGGGGAGGTTGGCACTCCTTCAGGAGGATTTTGACCATTCTCAAAATCAATTAACTAACCCATTCTACAAATATTTGTCCAATTTTCAAGTCGCTAGCTTCATTCTATCTAAAGTTATTGCTTATTTAGAGTCTCACTTGTAGGAGTAGGGTTTCTTTTGTCGAAACTTGCGCATTTTTAAAAACAACCAACTAGATCCCAGTACAAACCTAGCTTCATTTTATCGAAAGTTATCGCTTATTTGAATATTCTTTTGTAGGGGAGGTAGGGGTTCCTTGTGTCAGATCTTTCCTATCATTGCCTCCAACCAATTAGATCGTGCTATGAACATTTAAGCAAAATTTCAAATCTCTAGGTTCTTTCTATCGAAAGTTATACTTCATTTGAAGTTTCATTTGTAGGTAGGGGTTTGGTTGGCCGCATTTTTCGTATTTTCAATATCAGCCAGCTGAATCCTACTACAAACATATAATCAAAATTTCAAGTCGCTAGCTTTATTTTATCGTAAGTTATCGCTTATTTTAAGTTTCATTTGTAGGGGAAGTATGGGTTCCTAGGGTCTGATCTGACCTATCTTTGACACCAACTAACTCAATCTTACTTTAAACATTTGACCAAAATTTCAAGTTGCTAGCTTAATTCTATCAAAAGTTATCGCTTATTTGAAGTTTGTTTTGTTGAGGAGATAGGGGTTCCGGACGTCGGATCTTGCCCATTTTCAGTTCCAATTAAGTAGATCTTACTAACATCATTCTACCAACTTTCACCTGGCTGGTGTGATGCTATCGAAAGTCATCGTAATTAAAGGAACATTTTTTTTTTAATTTCTAGGAGAGGTAGGCGTTCTTCCGATTTGATTATGCCCAACTTATTTGCACTCAAGCAACTTCTTACTTCAGGGTTACTTGCCAAAAATCAGGTGTCTACGTCAATTGGTTCAAAAGTTATAGACAAACCAGACCGAAGCTTCGCTTCGGACCGGAGCCCGAAGCGTAAGTACCCTAGACTTGTACAGACATAGTGGTGATACCAAAAGTACCAACTGGCAACGACCATTTGCATTAAAAAAGAGTTTCCTATATGATCAGTTTATAGGGGAGGTTGGCACTCATTCAGGAGGATGTTAACCATTTTTAAAATCAATCATCTAACCCCTTCTGCAAATATTTGCCGAATTTTTCAAGTCGTTAGCTTCATTCTATGTAAAGTTATTGCTTATTTGAAAACTCACTTATAGAGGAGGTAGAGTTTTATTTTATCGAATCTTGTGCTTTTTTAATAACAACCAACTAGATCCCAGTACAAACACTTGACCAAAATTTCAAGACATTAGCTTCATTTTGTCGAAAGTTATCGCTTATTTGAAGTTTCATTTGTAGTGGAGGTAAAGGTTCTTTGGTTCAGGTCTTGCCCATCATTGCCACCAACCAGTTAGATCACGCTACAAATACTTAAGCAAAATTTTTTGTCTCTAGCTTCATTCTGTCGAAAGATATCGTTTATTTGAAGTTTAATTTGTAGGGGAAGTAGGGGTTCGGTTGGCCCGGCGCGACTTAGCCCTCCCGACCATGGGTTTCGGGCGCCTTTCTTATTAGAAACCCCCAATAGTTTTCAAAAATTCAAGGCGAGAGGGAGAGAGAGAAAGAGGCTCTTTAGCCCATCATATTTATTTGTATCTGTACGCCTAAATAGGAATTCATTAAAATTAGGCTAACAGAGAAAATGAGGATACTTAATGAATATTGCAATTGTACCATTTATGTATTCAAGGCAAATGTAAAATATAATTGCGATCCTAAATATGTTTGATAATAAAGAAAATTAGTCTGATCAAGGATGTGTTCTCCTTTCTCAATTAGACTCCAAATTTTCTTTCATTGTTGTTGTATTTTTAATTTTTAATATTATATATATATATATATATTTTGTTTTTTTGTTTTTTTCCTTTTTTTTCTTTTTTTGTTTATTTATTTATTTTGTTTATTTATTTATAGAAGAACGCGGCCTTGTGTCCACGAGATAGTAAATATGTTGATATGGATATTAATATCCTAATATCCTTAATGTAATACCCCAAACTCAATGCGAAAAAAAGTAAATACGTCGCAACCGAAATTGCGATTATCATAATAATTCACGGAGTTCATTCTACGGAATTCATCCTCGTAGTTTCATATCCCTAAGAAAGCGATTTTTCTAAGAAGCAAACACTTTGTTACTTCTTATTATTACCTACTGAAAAATTAAAATTTTTTCCAGTAATCTACTGCTAAACAAAATTCCATCAATGCATACGTTTTGTTCCTACAGTTATAAATAAGAATTGGTGATAATAATACTAATTTTCTCCACTATACCATAAGTTTCAAGTATCACCTTAGCGTAGTGGAAGCAATGCTGTCACCTCTGGCGTTCTATATTCGGTTTGTGATCACTAGTATTACTCCAAAATTAGTAACTAAGAGTATTGCATTTCATACACTGCATACATTTGTAGTTCAAGATTTGACAAATTGACTTTCAAAGACTCGATAATAACAATAATTGTTGAATGACAAGTGTGTGCTTCCATTCAACTCGAAAATACCCATTCAATGTTGTGCGTACATTTAATTTCAATACGCAAGAATCGTCATCGTTTGCTGACCCAAATCGCATACCTGCTGTAACGAACGCCAAACCAAACGAAACTTCCCGTGTCGACTGCTTGCTGAGAAGCTTAGTTGCCAATGTTGTTTATTAATTGGCCTCGTCGACTTCTTGACAATTTCTAGCAAACCGATCCGAATGCACTGCCCGCCCGTATGCGGTCGAAGAGAAAAAAAACGTAAATACCCTAGACTTGTACAGACCTAGTGGTGATACCAAAAGTACCAATTGGTAAAGTCCATATGTAAAGTTTGTAGGGGAGGTTGGCAATCATTCAGGAGGATCTTGACCATTATCAAAATCAATTAACTAACCCATTCTACAAAGATTTGTCGAAATTTTCAAGTCGCTAGATTCATTCTATCGAAAGTTATTGCTTATTTGAAGTCTCACTATAGAGGAGGTAGAGGTTCCTTGGGTCGGAACTTGCTCATTATTGCCACCAACAAATAAGATCATGCTACAAACATTTAAACAAAATTTCAAGTCTCTAGCTTCACTCTATCGAAAGTTATCGCTTATTTGAAGTTTCATTTGTAGGGGAAGTAGGGGTTTCGTTGGTCGGATTTTACGTATTTTCAATATAAGCCAACAGAATCCTATTACAAACATTTGACCAAAACTTTAAGTCGCAAGCATTATGTTGTCGTAAGTTATCGCTTATTTTAATTTTAATTTCTAGGGGAGATAGGGGTTCCTTAGGTCGGATCTAACCCATCTTGAATACTGACTAACCCGATCTCACTTCAAACATTTGACCAAAACTTAAAGTCGCTGGCTTGATTTTGTCAAAAGTTATCGCTTATTTGAAGTTTCATTTGTAGGGGAGGTAGGGGTTGCTTGGGTGGGATCTTACCCATTTACCAACCAAGTAGATCTTACTAACAACATTTTGTCAAATTTTCAACTCGCTAGTGTCATTCTATCGAAAGTTATCGTAATTAAAAGAATATTTAATTTTTTTAAATTTGTAGGATAGGTAGGCGTTCCTTTGATTCGATTATGCAAAACTTACTAGAACTCAATCAGCTGCTTACCCCAAGGTTACATGCCAAAAATCAAGTGTCTACGTCAATTGGTTCAAGAGTTATAGACAAAAAACCCGAAAAGTAGGGTAGTACGGGGCTCTTTGTAAGAAAATTACCGTTAGTTTTCAACTGATCGATTTTATTTTTCCAGGAGGGTAGAAGATTATCCTCACGAGTAATCTACCAAAGCTAGAGCTTTTCATGTTTATTTAATCGGGAGTTATAGATACATTAAATTATTTTACATATATAGGGGAGGTAGGCGTTCTCTTGGCCTGATCATGCCCATTTTCAATACCAACCAACTAGATCATACTTCCAACATTTGACCAAAATTTCAAGTGTCAGCCGACAGGGAAGAAAGGGACAGCAACGCTTAACGGGAGTGGTGACCGAGCCGCCGATGTAACCGGACGCGTTATAATATTTTTCCGAATATATGTTATTCAATAAAGTTTATTCAAATTAAAAACATCGCGTTATTCATTCCGTTTTTTCCTCTTGACAAAAACTCAGAAGTGGGATCCTCCCAGAAAATGTCGACCATCGAAATAGATTCGCTAAATGTCAAGCAGCTACGGGCCGTGCTGAAATCGCGAAATTTATCTACCGGGGGAACAAAATCCGAGCTAGTTAGTCGCCTGTGCGAGGAGTTGTGTTCCGATGAAATCAATTTAGACGAACTTCTAACCGAAACAGTGCCGCCAGTATCGCGTAAAGAATTTGATGAACTTAAAAATGATATCGCCGCCATCACGTCATTGTTAAAAGAATTTGTGTCGGTTCGCACACCATCGAACCAGCCGTCCGACCCCGTAAACACATCCACCATCGAACAACCGACTAACACCAACGCGAATGCCGATGATAGCCGAACCGTCAATCCGCCGACTACGACACCGCCATACCCATCGAATATCATGTTGACACCAAATTCGAATCCGACATCGTCATCGACCGTCTCAACCTTCTACGCCACCGCATCGAACGTCACCATGCCACCGAGAGCTGCATCAGCATTTCCTCCGGCCGAAAATGGAGCATCCATACCGACACGCGTTATCGGACGCACATTAACCATCCGTGAAGTGAGCGAAATGTTGCCGGAGTTCGATCCGCTATCTGAATTGTCGCTCACATCGAAACAATTCACCACGCGCATTAGCATGTTGCAAAACACTTTCGGTTGGGAGGATGACATGATTCTTCTCGCTGTACCTTCAAAATTGAAGAACATGGCTAGAGTGTGGTTTGATAGCCATCCACGACCACATACATCATGGAGATTTCTAGCAGCCGATCTGGAGAGAGATTTTCCCAACGACATCGACGAAACCACAATACATGCAAAATTAATTGCAAGTGGAAGAAACCCCGGAGAAACACTCGAAACCTTCTTTTATCGTATGTGCGCAATCGCCCGTCGCGGGAATGTTAGTGAGAAGGCCACCATACGATATATACGTACGAATCTTCGACACACCGCTTTGCAGAATTCGATTGCATGTATAGATTTTGCAACCACCGCGGAACTTCTCGCAGCCATACGAAGGTTTGCTTCTAACGCGCAGCAACATCCGCCAGAACGACGCGAGAGTGTTCCAAACAAGCGAAATGATCGAGAGAACGTCACCGACACCAATCCAATGATGCCGAACAAGTCAGAAAGCGCACACAAACCTGGAAATCGTGCGAATAATCGGAAGGAGATAGTGTGCTACAACTGCTGGGGAAGCGGACACTTTTCAATCAACTGCACACAGCCGCAACGCAGAGAACGATGCGCTACATGCTCTCGCACAACACACTCAGCTGATCAGTGCCCTGATAAACAAAAACAAGCAAACGTCCGTCGAATAGCAGACGACAAATCATCTATTTGCTACAAACAAATTCTTTTGGACGGGCAATGTGTGGATGCATTCATCGATCCTGGTAGCGATCGGTCCCTCGTACGAATGAACACCGCCAAAGATTTGTGCCATATAATCAATGGAGACACAATAATGTTGAAGGGTTTCGCCGGCGGGGCAACCGAGAGCAATCAACACATCGTCGCCGAAGTCACCGTAGACGAATGCACGCAAACAGTGAAACTTGTTGTCGTGTATGATGACCTCATCCCATCTCCCGTGCTTCTCGGTCGAGATATACTGTGCGCCGCAAACAACCAGCTGGTGATGAGATCCGGAATGTGTCGACTGGAAAAGATTGATTCTGATAAAATTCGCGTCGGAAGTGAAATAACTGACAACGAACGGAAGAGTTTATACAAAATTATTGATGAATTTTCCGGATGTTTCGCCACTGACATATCGGAGTTGGGTAGGTGCAAAAATACCCAAATGAAAATTGAAGTTAATGTCGACACCAAAATCAATCAAAAACCGTACAAAATTCCGTTCGCTAAACGGGAGGTTGTCAGTCAAATTACAAGCGAACTTCTTCAACATGAAATTATTCGACCGAGCTGCTCTGAATATTCATCACCCATCGTCCTGGTGAAAAAGTCGAGTGGAGAAGACCGGCTCTGCGTCGACTACAGAGCACTTAATGCGATCACCGTTAAGCAGCCGTTCCCAATGCATTCTGTGGATGAGCAACTGGCATTAATATCGGGCAATCATTTTTTCACTACACTGGATTTAATGGCAGGCTACTATCAGATACCCCTCGAAGAGTCATCCAAGAAGTACACAGCATTCATCACGCACGAGGGTTTATACGAGTTTAATTCTATGCCATTTGGTCTCGTGAACGCACCATCCGTATTCCAAAAGGCTATATCGCTGTTAATAAAGAAAATGAAGCCGGGTGAAGCCGTGCCATATGTCGACGAGGTCATCATTCCAAGTCGTACCGTAGAGGAAGGTCTTCAACGGCTCCGTTCTTTCGTCGAGCTACTTCAAGAGGCTGGAATGACCCTACGATTATCGAAATGTGTATTCCTCGCTAAAGAAACGTTATTCTTTGGTCATCGAATCGCTGGCGATCTGCTAAAACCCGGGATGGAGAAAACGTCTGCCATCAGCTCATTTCCTGCACCAACATCTGTCACCGAAGTCAGACGATTCCTCGGACTAACCGGATTTTTTCGCAAGTTCGTTAAAAATTATGCAATGATCGCCCGCCCGTTAACCAACTTGCTTAAGACAAAAGGAACACCGAACTTCTTATGGAACGAAGAACAAGAAAAGGCATTTCAACATTTGAAGCGACTGTTATGCAACGAACCAGTCCTTGCGTTATACGACCCAACGAAGAACCACGAACTGCACACGGACGCAAGCTCAAAGGGACTCGCCGGCATACTTATGCAGGAAACAGAAACAGGTGTTTGGAAACCAGCGTTCTTCTACAGTCGAATATGCACCGAGGCCGAACAAAAATTTCATAGCTACGAGCTGGAGGTCCTCGCCATCGTGGAAGCACTCGAACGATTCCGAATGTATCTGTTAGGAAAACGATTCCGCATAGTGACAGACTGCTCCGCCATAAGCAACATGAAATCATCGACCCCGTTAATTCCTCGTGTAGCTAGATGGTTCTTAAAGCTACAAGAGTACGATTATGAAATTGCTCACCGAGCAGGAAACGCAATGCCTCACGTCGATGCTCTGAGCCGCTCACCCACCGAAAAACCTAGGGATGTTCCGGCCATCGCTGACAAAATATTCATAATCGAAGCCAAAACAGATGACTGGGTCGCAGCGATGCAAGCTTGCGATCCTGAGATAGTCAAAATAGTCGAGATACTTCAAGATGTTCAACAATCATCGCAGTCAAAACAATTAAAAAGCGAATACAAGATCAAACAAGAACGTTTGTATCGAATCGTGAACGGTCGACCAACATTCGTTGTGCCACGTGCAATCCGATGGAGAATCATCAAACTATGCCACGATGACATGGGTGGAGTGGAAAAAACAATTCAACGGATCCAACAACATTTCTGGTTCTCCCGCATGCGCAACCATGTGAAGGCTTACATCAGTTCGTGCCTTCAATGCTGTTACAATAAAACCGTCACCGGAAAACCGGAGGGACAGCTACACATATACGATGTCGAGCCGATACCATTCCGTGTACTCCACTTGGATCACCTCGGACCATTTCCGCGCAGCACAAGGGGTAACATGCACATCATCGTCGCCTCTGACCCATTTACAAAATACGTCATTCTAAAGGCCGTTCGAACCACCAAGACCAGACCAGTCCTCGATATGTTAAACGAGATGACATCATACTTCGGTTTGCCAAGACGCCTCATCGCTGATCGTGGAACCGCATTCACGTCAAAGGATTTTGAGACTTACTGCCGGGACAATCAAATCGAGCATATAACCAGGCCAAAGCGAAGCTTCGGCCCGGAGTCCGAAGCGTATATACCCTAGACTTGTACGGACCTAGTGGTGATACCAAAAGTACCAATTGGTAACAACCATATGCATTAAAATTGAGTTTCCCATATGGCCAGTTTATAGGGGAGGTTGCAGCAATCATTCAGGAGGATCTTGATCTTGATCAATTAACTAACCCATTCTACAAATATTTGTCGAATTTTTCAAGTCGCTAGCTTCATTCCTTGGGGGTTCCTTGGGTCGGATCTTGCCCATCATTGCCACCAACAAATAAGATCATGCTACAAATATTTAAAAAAAATTTCAAGTTTCTAGCTTCACTTCATCGAAAGTTATCGCTTATTTGAAGTTTAATTTGTAGGGGAAGTAGAGGTTTCGTTGGTCGGATTTTACGTATTTTTAATATTAGCCAACTGGATCCTATTACAAACATTTGACCAAAATTTTAAGTCGCTAGCATTATTTTGTCTTAAGTTATTGCTTATTTTAAGTTTCATTTCAAGGGGAGGTAGGGGTTTCTTAGGTCGGATCTCACCCATTTTGAATACCAACTAACCCAATCTCACTTCAAACATTTGACCAAAATTTCAAGTCGCTGGCTTGATTCTGTCAAAAGTTATCGCTTATTTGAAGTTGCATTTGTAGGGGAGGTAGGGGTTGCTTGGGTCGGAACTTACCAATTTTCAATACCAATCAAGTAAATCCTACTATCAACATTTTGTCAAATTTTCAACTCGCTAGTGTTATTCTATCGAAAGTTATCGTAATTAAAAGAATATTTAATTTTTTGATATTTATAGGGGAGGTAGGCGTTCCTTTTATCCGATTATGCCCAACTTACTAGAACTTAAGCATCTTCCTATCCCAGGGTCACACGCCAAAAATCAGGTGCCTACGTCAATTGGTTCAAGAGTTATAGACAAAAACCCGAAAAGTAGGGCAGTAAGGGGCTCTTTGTAAAAAAATTACCGTTAGTTTTCCACCGATCGGTTTTATTTTCCCAGGGAAGTAGAAGATTATCCTCACAAGCAATCTACCAAAGCTAGAGCTTTTTAGGTTTATTTAATCGGGAGTTATAGATACATTTAATTATTTTACATATATAGGGGAGGTAGGCGTTCTCTTGGCCTGATCATGCCCATTTTCAATACCAACCAACTAGATTATACTTCCAACATTTTAAAAAAATTTCAAGTCTCTAGCTTCATTTTATCGAAAGTTATCGTGCGAACGGACAGACAGACGGACAGACAGACAGACAGACAGACAGACGGACAGACAGACAGACATGGCTTAATCGAATCAGGAGGTGATCCTGATCATTTATATATATACATTGCTATACCTCCGGAGCCTCCTTTAAGGTGTTACATATTTCCGTCGTGACAAAAACAATATACCCTATACTAAAAGTCTAGGGTATAAAAACTGCAGTCCGCACCCCGCGGGCTAATGGCCAAGTTGAGAGGGTCAACCGTAATATCCTCTCCTTCCTTCGCGCGTCAACTAATGACCGCCACAAATGGGATCAATTAACGAGAGAAATGCAATGGAGTCTCAACACCATGAGAAACACGACCACCAAGTTCAGCCCAAACGAGATAGTCTTCGACTTCCCGTTGAGGGACGTCATACACAACCACTTATTGTTGGCTCTCCACGACGAACCATCTTTCGAGGAGCAAAGTGATGTATTAACAACGAGCCAAAAACGAGAGGAAGCTGCCAGTAACATCTTAGCTGAGCGTAGTCGTTGGAAAGCCCGTTTCGATGAGCGCCATCGTCACCCTCGAAACAATCAACCTGGCGAGTTAGTCGTGGTCGAAAACGCGTTGGCTTCAACAGGAGAATCTAGGAAGCTCGAGCCTCGATACCGTGGACCGTACCGCATCAAGAAGGCTCTACGCTACGATAGATATCTGATTGAAGGATTACCTAACGAAAATCGCTCCAAACGATTATTTTCATCTGTCTTCTCGAGCGATAAACTGAAACCGTGGTGTCAGCTTCATCCCGAGCTGGAAGAAGACGAATTCGACGGAGACGAAAATGAGCCCGGGACGGGCTCAATGTCAGGACCAGCCGAGCTGTCAGCCGACAGGGAAGAAAGGGACAGCAACGCTTAACGGGAGTGGTGACCGAGCCGCCGATGTAACCGGACGCGTTATAATATTTTTCCGAATATATGTTACTCAATAAAGTTTATTCAAATTAAAAACATCGCGTTATTCATTCCGTTTTTTCCTCTTGACACAAGCCTCTAGCTTCATTCTATCGAAAGTTATCGTGCGAACGGACAGACAGACAGACGGACAGACGGACAGACAGACAGACAGACAGACAGACAGACATGGCTTAATCGAATCAGGAGGTGACCCTGATCATTTATATCTATACATTGCTATACCTCTGGAGCCTCCTTTAAGGTGTTACATATTTCCGTCGTGACAAAAACAATATACCTTATACTAAAAGTCTAGGGTATAATAAACTACCTACTGACACATACCTGGGACATCCATGGGGTTAAATGATAAAGGTGGTTGGATGATATGCTGAGCCCCGCATCTCATTGATATCTTTTTTTTATACCCTAGACTTATAGTATAGAGTATATTGTTTTTGTCACGACGAAAATATGTAACACCTTAAAGGAGGCTCCGGAGGTATAGCAATGTATATACCTATATATAAATGATCAGGGTCACTTCCTGATTCGATTTAGCCATGTCTGTCTGTCTGTCCGTCTGTCTGTCTGTCTGTCCGCCTGTCTGTCCGTTCGCACGATAACTTTCGATAAAATGAAGCTAGAGCTTTGAAACTTTGGTCAAATGTTGGTAGTACGATCTAGTTGAATGGTATTTAAATTGGGCATGATCAGGTCAAGAGAACGCGTACCTCCCCTACATATGTAAAATAATTAAATGTATCTAAACCTCCCGATTAAAAAATCATGAAAAGCTCTAGCTTTGGTATATTGCTAATGAGGGTAATCTTATACTCTCCTGGGAAAATAAAATCGATCAGTTGAAAACTAACGGTAATTTTCTTACAAAGAGCCCCGTACTACCCTACTCTTCAGGTTTTCTGTCTATAACTCTTGAACCAATTGACGTAGACACCTGATTTTTGGCATGTAACCCTGAGGAAAGAAGCTGCTCAAGCTTCTGTAAGTTAGGCAAAATCAGATCAAAGGAACACCTACCTCCCCTACAAATTTAAAAAAATTAAATGTTCCTTTAATTACGATAACTTTCGATCAAATGATACTACCGACTTAAAAATTTGGTGGAATGTTGCTAGTAAGACCTGCTTAGTTGGTATTGAATATGGGCAAGATATGACCCAAGGAACCCCTACCAACGAAACTTCAAATAAGCAATAACTTTTGATACAATGAAGCCAGTGACTTGAAATTTTGGTCAAATGTTTGAAGTGAGATTGAGTTGGTTGGTATTAAAGATGGGTAAAATCCGAACTAAGGAACCCCTACCTCCCCTAGAAATGAAACTTAAAATAAGCGATAACTTGTGACAAAATAAAGCTAGCGACTTGAAATTTTGGCGAAATATTTGTAGTAGGATCCAGTTGGCTAATATTGAAAATACGTAAAATCCGACCAACGAAAACCCTACTTGCCCTACATATGAAACTTCAAATAAGCGATAACTTTCGATAGAGTGAAGCTAGAGACTTGAAATTTTGTTTAAATGTTTGTAGGGTGATCTAATTGGTTGGTGGCAATGAATGGCAAGATCCAAGGAACCCCTACCTCCCCTACAAGTGAAACTTCAATTAAGCAATAACTTTCCATAGAATGAAGCTAGCGACTTGAAAAATTCGACAAATATTTGTAGAATGGGTTAGTTAGTTAATTGATTTTGAGAATGGTCAAGATCCTACTGAATGAGTGCCAACCTCCCCTATGAACTGGCCATATAGGAGACCCATTCTTAATGCATATGGTCGTTGCCAATTGGTACTTTTGGTATCACCACTAGGTCTGTACAAGTCTAGGGTACCTACGCTTCGGAAAAAAACCATGCCGAGGCTTCACTTCGGCCCGGTTTTTTCGTTTTTTTATTTTCTTCTTTTGTAGCATAACATTAGTTTGATTTTGGGGAATAACCATCTGGCTCTGCCCTGGGTGGCCCTTTCCCGGGTGAATGGCAAGGGCTCTCTAGAGGATGATGCTCGAGCGCCGGCGCTCAAAGAAGGGGCGCGTAAATGATCGAAGAGGTTAGAAGACACACGTGTATTTCTGCCGACGAGATATTAATCACACGTATTGCTCCGATTTCATGATTTCAGACTGGTTAATTAGAACGAGATGACGTCTGTTTGAAATTGTGTTAATTACACACCGGACGCACTCGACGAAATCACGATATCACTCCCGAATGAAAAGATTTCCACGACGGACAATTCCCGTACACAGTCGACTATGATCCCATTTGGTTCTCGCTCGTGTCATTTTTCAGAGATCTCTTGAAAATATACTTCCCGACGTGATGGGTTCACGCCCGTGCCAATTCTCTTCCTCCAACAGGCTGATTTTTCCCGACAATCAAGCAAACTCCTTTTTCCGTCCTCTCTCCTCGGCGATCCAATACGAACTCCCCTCATGCGGTCCAAAGTTCTCGGTCCGTCCGCTTATCCGTGGCGCTGACGGAAAACATTTTTGGTGCTCTGGCCGCCTAGAGATTTTTTTCCCGGATTTGGTTTAGCCAGTCCCGTAGCCAAAAATTTGATGCATTTATGAAAAATAACGCTACCGTGAATGCGGTAATATTGTATTTTCATAATTACACCAAATTTTCTCCTACCGGAAGGCGTTTTCTTTTCTCAAAGAAAAATGGCGGGTGCGGTACCGAGTCAAATCCGAGATACCGATGGTGGCAAAAATTTTCAAAAGATGTAGCGGAAAGAGTTGGACCAGATGCCGGTTGTTGAAAAAAAGGTACATTACAACACAGGTGAATCTTCGCTGCCAGTGCGGTCGCGAAGATTCAGCTGCATGGTCTAGTGATCGGAAAGAAATGTGTAGTGGTTGCTAGGATCTCAAATCCTTGGCGTGAAACAGACCCAAGGGCTTCCCATCCATATTGGTCAGTTTATAGCACGAGGAGCCTACCACCTCTCTTATCATACACTTTACAAATTTAGGCCCTAACTTAGCATTGTAATGAGCGACGGCATTACTACGGGTAAAGTTTCGGCAATAAACTATATCGCCTACTTTGAACCGGCCTGGCACGAGGTCTGTGAAGTTGGCACCTCGAGATGATTTATTTTTCATACAAACTATGTAAATCGTTTGCCCATCGTTAGCCCACGTATGCCCAGGAAAAATTTTCGTTTGCCCACCTTTAGAAAAAAAGTTATTAACGAATGTATATTTTCAAAGGTTGGGAGCCACTGAAAATCAAAATTTCGATTTTTTGCGATTTTATAC
Organism: Chloromyia formosa; assembly: GCA_964017055.1. NCBI lineage: Eukaryota > Metazoa > Arthropoda > Insecta > Diptera > Stratiomyidae > Chloromyia > Chloromyia formosa. The sequence continues at coordinate 74,990,971 of OZ024813.1, read as the reverse complement.
GCTATATCGTTTGCCCATCGTTAGCCCAGGTTTGCCCAGCCTTTACTTCCGTTTGCCCACCTCTCAATATTTTTTTATTCGCACATCAAAATTCCTATAAAAAATAAAAAACGCAAATTTACAATTTTAATATCGCAATTTGTGCAGTTCGTTTGCCCATCGTTAACACAGCATTGACCAACCTTAACTTTCGTTTGCCCACCTTCCGATTTTTTTTTATTCGCACATCAAAATGCTAGTAAAAAATAAAAAACGCAAATTTAAATTTTTTTTTCGCGCAATTTGTCCAATCCGTTTGCCCATCGGAGGTTTGTGTTTGCCCAAGAAAAAGTTTCGTTTGCCCACTCTTAGAACAAAAGTTATTAATAAAACAATTTTTCTGGGGCGAGTCGCAAAGAAACAAATTTTAATATTTTCCATATTTATGCGCTATTTCACGCTGTCTCGTCTGTCCATCGTTAACACAGAAATTCTCAAACTTTACTTTCGTTTGCGCACCCCTCAATCCTTTTTTTCCGCTCATCAAAATGTTGCAAAAAATAGAAGAAAATCTGAAATTTTATTCGCGGAATTTGTGCAATTCGGTTGCCAGTCATAGGCCCATGATTGCCCAAGAAAAAGTTTCGTTTGCCGACCATTACAAAAACAGCTTTGAACAAAACAATTCTTTCGGGGCAAGTCGCTAACAACAAATTTTCAAATTTTCCATATTTATGCGCCATTTTACGCTATTTTGTGTGCCCATCGTTAACACAAGATTGCCCAACCTTTAGTTTCGTTTGGCCACCCCCAATTTAAATCTAAGTTTTATTCCTGCAATTTGTGCAATTCGTTTGCCCAACGTAGGCCCATGTTTTCCCAAGAAAATTTTTCGTTTGCTCACCCTTAGAAGAAAAGTTATTAACAAAACAAATTTTCTGCGCCAAGTCGCTAACAATAAATTTTCAAATTTTCCATATTTATGTGTCATTTCACGCTATTTCGTTTGCCCATTTTTAACACAAGATTGCCCAACCCTTAGTTTCGTTTGCCCACCCCCCCAGTTTTTTTTTTATTCGCTCATCAAAATGCAAGTAAAAAATAAAAAACGCAAATTTAAAAATTTATTCGCGCAATTTGTGCAATTCGTTTGCCCACCGTAGGCCCATGTTTGCCCAAGAAAAATTTTCGTTTGCCCACCCTTAGAAGAAAAGTTATTAACAAAACAAATTTTCTGCGCCGAGTCACTAACAACAAATTTTCAAATTTTCCATATTTATGTGCCATTTCACGCTATTTCGTTTGCCCATTTTTAACACAAGATTGCCCAACCCTTAGTTTCGTTTGCCCACCCCCCAGTTTTTTTTATTCGCTCATCAAAATGCAAGTAAAAAATAAAAAACGCAAATTTAAAAATTTGTTCGCGCAATTGGTGCAATTCGTTTGCCCATCGTAGGCCCATGTTTGCCCAAGAAAAATTTTCGTTTGCCCACCCTTATAAAAAAATTTCAAGCAAAACAATTTGTCTGGGATGAAAAAAAAACATCAACAAAAAACGCCAAAAACAAATTTGGTCTTTTATACGTTATTTTCCGCTATTCAGTTTTCTAAGCATTATGATTTGGTAGCAATATTTCGTTGAACTCATTTCCACACCACCCAACAGGTTAAGCTCACGGCACGCATTTTTTAGCGTGGTCTCCCCGTCAGGCCTTATCCACAATACTAACAATATTAGACACGGGATTAACCCGTACTCTTAGGAAACGTCAAAGCTCGAGGCACTTTATTAATATAAAGATGAAGCTTGAAAGTAGAAGGCTTCACTATTCGATAGTTTTGTAGTGTCCAATGCCAATAGGAGATTATTGTCTTATTCTCGGAGATATTTAACCATAATTGTTAAGACAAAGTTTCGAGCTTGCGTTAAGAATTAAAATTGTTTGAATAATTATAAATAACACAGTAATTTGGTAAATAGATAACTGTAGCTGTTTCTTATGTACTTTGCTACTCTAAAGACAAATATGGCCACAAAAGTTTCCCAACTGGCTCAGTTTCTTAGTCATTTTACATTTAAGGCTGATAATCAGGGCCTAAATCGCTATTTTTTAAAAGGTTAAAGTATGCCTCACAGTGAGCTGATGTTGCAACAGAAGAAGCCTGCGTAAAGTATGCTGTCATCACGTTTGTCCATAGAGGGAAATGCTTTGCAAACCTCATATAATGTTTCACTATTCCTGGACAATAGAAAGCATAAATACTTTCTGTTTCTCCCATTTCATCAATTGCTGTTTGAGCTTTTTCGTGAATAGCATCAATAAATAGAGAAATATCATCATTCTCGATGTCATACAGATGATCATACTCTCATTCATCTGAATTATTTTCGTTGCTTCCCTGAGAATAGGAAAACGATTTGATTTTATCAATCAACAAACTCATTTTTCGGCAGCTTATGACGTTTTCCCCAGTAACATTTGTCCCTTCATACTCACTTCCAGCTACGATAAGGAGAGCTAGCAAAATTTCTTCGAAATCTTTGATACTTTCGCAAGTTGACATTATTCCCAGGCATCGAACATAAAAGTCTTTAACTTTGTAAGGTCTTCCATCGAAGACTTTCTTTCGGCAAGCTATCTTGATCAAATGAGCAATGTCAACCCTTATGAAACACCTTAAATTCTGCGCCATATTATGACGTAACCAACGATAACAATCAAGAATGTATGTAACTAAACTCTTTTCATTGAAAGCTAAGCAAGTTGCATTCAAAAGTGCCATGGAGTAATCACATACAACTTCTGGGGGACAAGAAACTCCATCTCTCAAAATTTCTCGAAGCCAGTAAGTTATAATATTTGTATCATGCTTCTGTGAAAGCATCGAAAAAAGTGATTGAACCCCATTTTCTGTCGGTATTACAATTTGATACAGCAACGTTAATCTTTTTTCTCCAGTAGCATCTAACTCTATTTTACCGTATTTTTTAATCGATTCTTTATACAAATGCACTTGCAATAAAAACAGTAAAACTTATCTCTACAAACTTCTTTTATGTATCCTGAATACTTTCCCTCATACTTCATTTTACATAAAGAGTCGACAGCATCTAGGTTTGGGCTAATGCCTAGTTGCCTATTTATAGCCTCTTGCTTAATTTTTCGAGTCGTAGCTCTGCGTGGTAAGTAAGGTGGCTCGGGATCACCGAACGAAATGTCTTTTATTTCTTCGTTGAGCCAAAATCGAGGCTCTTTATACAATAGTTCTTTGCCTATCAATTGACGTGCATAACTTTTTACAGGACGCCTTGCATTGTGAGGGACTCCCCTCGTATCAAATGTCACGATATTAAGAATAATACCATCGCCAGAAGCTGGTTCGTGAATACAGCGATCATTGAATGTAGCTCCGCATTCTTTGCAACTTATTTATCGTACGAAAGTGGTTCATTAATCAAGTTAAAGATAATTGAATTATCTACAAATTTATTTTTAATAAGTTTTTTTTTCATGGACTGAGTCGTTTCACGATATTTGGAAAGATATTGCAAAAATAACGAAAATTTTGGATTTTTTTAATAGTTTTTGAAGAACTGCTTCTTGAAAAGTTGTCGACGTACAGAGCTAAATTTAATATCAAATTTTAGCAAAGCTAGTGTACTTTAAAGACAATGTTATTGACTTTTTCTATGGGGTGTATACTTTTAGAAATATGGGTCAAAACAAAAAAAAGGGGCGTTATTTTGGTCAATATCTTAATTTTTCATTCGAATTTTTATTGGCGTACCTCAGATAAATACATAAAGGTACACAAAAATCAAATGGTTTGCAATACTTTCCACCCCTTGATTTTAAAGTTCCTAATGTTAGGATATTATATCACGATTAGCCAGCTATTAGTCTGGACCCGGCCAGCATTATCTCTTCACCGCGTGATTCCTCATGCAATTCTAAGCAAAAATATTCAGGGTATCCTTTTTCAATTTTTTTAACCATGCAAAGTCTTATGTAAAGAATTTTTTAAGTTATATCGTTTTTAGTAATATGAACTCGCCAATTATTTTAAGGCTATAAATGCCAATAGCAGCTAAGCGGAGTTAAGAAATCGAACAAGTGTTCCTTAATATAAGTATTTTGGATAGAATTTCATGAGTAGCGTAGTGGTTAGATAATGCGTACACTAATAGCTGCGTGCCTTAAAAACAAATAATTTGAGGGTATATGATTTTAAGCCATCGCATATTAATTCGGACAGAGCTAGAATATGAGTGTGCTGTTCTAGCTGCTATAATACGAGTACTCACCCAAATAGAGCTCTTTGAATGACGATAATTCTTGGAGTAAATACCAGGTTTTTTATAGCAAATCACACAAAATCACAACTAACAGTAAATCAACCACCAAACGCACTGTTAAAACAAATCAACAACCACACTAGAATTTTCACATTCGAAGAAGAGCATGGTCTTAACTTTTGATGTGCTAGACCATGCCCCAGTCCAAAAAGATATTATCCTTTTGGTCCCATATACAAAACGAATGTAAACAAATGTCGAGGAATAAGTACCATGCAATTATGGAAAATGAAAACAATTCGATATTGAATTCGTTTTGTTCAGTTAAATCTTGACATCTTTTACCAATTCAAAGTCATAACTCCGATCTATAAATGCATTCAAATTACTATGCACTCTTATAGCACATATCACTATCACTTTCACACTCTTCATACATTAACTTGTGCAATGCACTGGACACGCATAATTCTCTTTGTTTATGAAATTCAAAATTCGATTGCCTATTGGATTCGACAATTCGTATTGAAAAAGGAAGAAAGATATTGTGCTGTCAAGTGTTTTCGGTCCTTGAATTGACTTTATGAGTGAGGCTGGTTACTATCTAAAAAGGTAATTTATGAACATTTACCCATTACACGATATACTCTAGTCGATTTTTGATTAAAACAAATATGGAAAATTTGAAAATTTGTTGTTAGCGACTCGGCGCAGAAAATTTGTTTTGTTAATAACTTTTGTTCTAAGGGTGGGCAAACGAAACTTTTTCTTGGGCAAACATGGGCCTACGATGGGCAAACGAATTGCACAAATTGCGCGAATAAATTTTTAAATTTGCGTTTTTTATTTTTTACTAGCATTTTGATGAGCGAATAAAAAAAACTGGGGGTTGGGCAAACGAAACTAAAGGTTGAGCAATCTTGTGTTAAAAATGGGCAAACGAAATAGCGTGAAATGGCACATAAATATGGAAAATTTGAAAATTTGTTGTTAGTGACTCGGCGCAGAAAATTTGTTTTGTTAATAACTTTTCTTCTAAGGGTGGGCAAACGAAAATTTTTCTTGGGCAAACATGGGCCTACGGTGGGCGAACGAATTGCACAAATTGCGCGAATAAATTTTAAAATTTGCGTTTTTTATTTTTACTTGCATTTTGATGAGCGAATAAAAAAAACTGGGGGGTGGGCAAACGAAATTAAAGGTTGGGCAATCTTGTGTTAAAAATGGGCAAACGAAATAGCGTGAAATGACACATAAATATGGAAAATTTGAAAATTTGTTGTTAGCGACTCGGCGCAGAAAATTTGTTTTGTTAATAACTTTTGTTCTAAGGGTGGGCAAACAAAACTTTTTCTTGGGCAAACATGGGCCTACGATGGGCAAACGAATTGCACAAATTGCGCGAATAAATTTTTAAATTTGGGTTTTTTATTTTTTACTAGCAATTTGATGAGCGAATAAAAAAAACTGGGGGTGGGCAAACGAAACTAAGGGTTGGGCAATCTTGTGTTAAAAATGGGCAAACGAAATAGCGTGAAATGGCACATAAATATGGAAAATTTGAAAATTTGTTGTTAGCGACTCGGCGCAGAAAATTTGTTTTGTTAATGACTTTTTGTCTAAGGGTGAGCAAACGAAAATTTTTCTTGGGCAAACATGGGCCTACGATGGGCAAACGAATTGCACAAATCAGGAATAAAATTTAAATATAAATGTGGGGGTGGCCAAACGAAGGTTGGGCAATCTTGTGTTGACGATGGGCACACGAAATTGCGTAAAATGGCTGATAAATGTGGAAAATTTGAAGATTTGTTGTTAGCGACGTGCCCCGAAAGAATTGTTTTGTTCAAAGCTGTTTTTGTATAGGTGGGCAAACGAAACTTTTTCTTGGGCAAACATGGGCCTATGACTGGCAACCGAATTGCACAAATTCCGCGAATAAAATTTCAGATTTGCGTCTTCTATTTTTTTACAACATTTCGATGAGCGAAAAAAAAAAGATTGAGGGGTGCGCAAACGAAAGTAAAGTTTGAGCATTTCTGTGTTAACGATGGACAGACGAGACGGCGTGAAATAGCGCATGAATATATTGTAGAAAATATTAAAATTTGTTTCTGTGCGACTCGCCCCAGAAAAATTGTTTGGTTAATAACTTTTGTTCTAAGGGTGGGCAAACGAAAATTTTTCTTGGGCAAACGAATTGGACAAATTGCGCGAATAAATTTTTAAATTTGCGTTTTTTATTTTTTACTAGCATTTTGATGTGCGGATAAAAAAAAATCGAAAGGTGGGCAAATGAAAATAAAGGTTGGTCAATGCTGTGTTAACGATGGGCAAACGAACTGCACAAATTGCGATATTAAAATTATAAATTTGCGTTTTTTATTTTTTACAGGAATTTTGATGTGCGAATAAAAAAATATTGAGAGGTGGGCAAACGAAAGTAAAGGTTGGGCAAACCTGGGCTAACGATGGGCAAACGATATAGCGTATAAAATCGCAAAAAATCGAGATTTGGGTTTTCAGTGGCTCCCAACCTTTGAAAAAATACATTTGTTAATAACTTTTTTTCTAAAGGTGGGCAAACGAAAATTTTTCCTGAGCATACGAGGGCTAACGATGGGCAAACGATTTACCTAGTTTGTATGAAAAAAAAATCAACTCGAGGTGCCAACTTCACAGACCTGTTTGACTTGCAACCAACGGAGATAAAGGAATTGCGTGTAGTGGGCAATGGTGCCAGCTATGCGACCTGTCTCCTGCGGTTGTTAAGGATAAGCTAGGCGGGAGACTTGACTCAGCTAATAATTTTTGTTGCTTTTATCCCTCTTGCAGCCTCCGTGAAGGACATACTCCCTTTCTTTTCAGGTCAGATCAAAGTAAGGTTTTGTTCAGTATCGTGATTAATCGCGATTTTCTTTTTTTTTTATTCAAAACAAAGGAGAGGAGGAGAGGGTGTATTTGAAATTATTTCATACTTTTTTTTTGCTTTTTGGTATAGTCTTATATTGAGTGTCTCTACCTGCCTAATCCGTTCTTTGATGACTCACTATCTACCATAAATTAGTAATTACCGCATAAGCCTGTCTTCAAACGGGTTATTATCTTTAGCAACTTTCCATTTCTTGGAATTCAAATATTTTTCTTTTGTTGTACGGTGCTTCCGATCGCCATAATTTGGATCTTATACGATAGATAACATACGTTAATTCTATCAACATTATTCTCTTACTGTATATACAATTGAACAACTACGCAAACTCGATATTTTTTTTGTATGTATAAAAAACAAAACCGTAAATGGTTTTATCTTCATTTTGGATTTTGCGATACCTCCTGAATTGTGAAAACTCTAGAAGTTTAGAACCTTAAGTCCAGTAAGCTCGACTTCATTCATATTAGTACGTAATTAATCAATTTTCGCACATTTTTCAGCACTTTTCCTATTTGGACACAATGTCTGAATTCCTGCATACTTATAGACGTTCACGTATCTAATTACATACAATATATTATACGAGTACTAAGTTACTAAGTATATTATTTTTACAGGTTTTTCGCACTCATTCACATGCTTCACGCGGATTGCGTGTGCATATTATTGTGAAAACTGTATCAATTTCTTTTGATACTTGTCTTTCTATAAGGCTCGTACTTAGGCTTTTACATCAAACCATATTATAAATCGTCTACCCACCATTAACAGAGGGGACTTTCGTTTTGATAAAAAACTAGCACGGGGATATAACCCATGTCGCAAATTTCATAGTTCTTATATGATTATACCTATTATTTAGAAGTTAAGTTTTCTCTCATACACACGCACCAAACCTACTTACATTCTATATTCTTTAAGCATATACTACACATACTTATTTTTTTGCGCTGACTAGCTTTAGTAAAAAAGCGATTATTGCAGTAATTTCTCATTGAATTAGTAATCCCCAGACATTCCATTGGATATTACTATTTTTTTTTATCCATATTTGTTTCTCGTATTAAAAAAAAAAAATTTAGCGGGTGTTGAAGCTCGTGAATTATAAACCCAGACTATTTGTATATTACCTAAGATTTATCGGACCTGTGGTGTAAAACCCTTTTAGTTGTGAGAACCTTAGTTCGATTAAAGTTTGGATTACCACACAATCATAATATAACAATTGTCATAATGGCAAGGCGACACAGCATTGAGTCAACTGATCTGAATGCATTATTTGTTGTAGAGGAGGGAAATCGTTGCACAATATGCAGTGCTGCAATGACTCCCAACGAAGATTTAGTGCGGACTCCCTGCACTCACGATTTCCACCATACCTGTATTCAAAGATGGTTGACCAGCAACAATACATGCCCGAACTGTCGTGAACCGGTTAAAAGGGATGAATTAGTGCCGCAGTTTTCTTCTTCTTCATTGGCACGAAATCCCATCTTTAAAAATTTCGATCCGCGCCCTACACCATCTAGAGGAGCATTACCAAAGACTAGGATGGTAACAAGGTCACAGGCTAATAGGGTGCCTGTACCACAGATCTCCCCGAAAGAGACTGACAGGACAACTAATGCGGCAACAAGTTCAGCAGTAAGTCCTGTGGCCGACGAAGTCATAGATCAATTGTTGCCACGACTGGAATCAATGGTTGTGTCAGCATTTCAGGTACTATCTCCCGAATATCGAGCTAATCCGAATCCATCAACAAGAGTTTCGTTAGGTCGCCAACCAAATAGGTTAAATGTACCCGCACCACCGAGGTCGGACAGCGCCTTTCGATGACCACCTGCTCCCCGGAGCAGCATGAGCCGACCGAATCAGCCCCGTTGGTGGGGTGAAGGAGGAAGTCACCCCACCAACTCGTTACAGATCTCAGGTGCAGCAGCCCCCTGAACACCGTTCCCCTGAAAAGGTGGCGGCAATATTATCATCATGGAACTTGAAATTTAGCGGGGAAGATACTAGTATAAGCGTAGATTCGTTTCTATATCGAGTTGAAGCGCTGACGCGTCAAACACTACGAGGAGATTTTGGTGCGTTATGTAACAGTCTTCATGTTCTTTTGATAGGAAAGGCCCTCGACTGGTATTGGCGCTACCACCGCGCCCATCGATCGCTGAATTGGTCATCAATTCAGGAATCTCTTCGTGATCAATTCCGGGACCGGCTAGCGGATCTCGGCATCACGAAGATGATTCGCAATCGTGCACAGCGATTCAATGAATCATTCGATACCTTCTACGAAAGCATTTTAAGACTTACAGACCGGTTAGCCCGTCCCATGCAGGACGAAATGCTGTTAAATCTCCTGCGTAGTAATCTGCGACCGGATTATCGTCGCGAAATACTACACCAATACATCCCTTCCATTCGTGAGCTGCGAACAATTGTCCTCCGGATGGAAAATGATCATGAGGAAATGAGGCACATGCGTTTTCCGCGTTCCTCAACACGTCCCCAAGTTGCGGAATTAAGCCATCGCGATGTCGAGTCTGACACCCATGACGCTTATGGGGAAGTGTACCAACCGAATCCCGACGTTCCCGCTATTGCGGAAATAGCAGCACAAATCATCTGCTGGAATTGCCGGCGAAAGGGGCATCGTTATGATGTTTGCTCTGCAGAGCGCCGCACGTTTTGCTATGGATGTGGTGCCGCTAACCTCATTAAACCACAATACCCAAACTGTGGCTGTCCAAAAACCGCAACCAAGAGGATGCACAACACCACGACATCCTCGAAAGGGACGCAATACGACCCGATGCCGTAGGTCACTCCTGCTCAATTCAACGGTATGCTCCATCCCCGATTTCGGTGCTTACAACTCAACAGCATGTGTCTGCCTTTGCAAATATTCCTTCAACGCCTGAAGTACCCACACTACCGGATATTCCCACAACACTGGACTTGACAATAATACCTGCTTCGACCATACCACCTGATAGGACCTCTTCTAATATTTCATTGTCCGCTTCGCCTTTGACTGACGAAATCTTATCTGGGATTTCTACACCTGCTGTAAACACAACAGATTTACAATGCAGCCCAACGGGCATTCCATGTTCCAATCGAGATGATTCGGCTTCACCAGTAAATCATCTGTCCACCAGCGTACATCCCTCTACTCCAACAATAACAGCATGTAGCCGTGGAACGCCAATACCTTTGTTGGAAGTGCCTTCGTACCGTATCATAGTATCCAAATCGACGCAGACTGACTCCCCAGGATTGAAGTTAATGGAGCCTACAGTGCGTGCCAACGCCGCGCCCACAAAGCCATTTAAACCTTACCATGTCAGGGTAACAGAATATAACGAGGCTCGAAAACGCATTTTTGAATGTGAAGAAATAACGAAGTCCATACCGAAACGTTCCACCCTTCGACTACGCAACTTTTGGAAACACGTTAAAACTTCACGTCGTAATCTGTGTGAAGCTGTGCTTGTTGATCAACCCACTGATGATTTGCGCCCGTATGCCAAGGTTCATCTCTTAGATGAAGAAGTGGTCTGCTTAATAGATACCGGAGCTTCGGTATCAGTTATTTCATCCAGCTTCGCTAGGAGGTTTGTGGAAACAAACAAACATCCATGGAGGCGTTATAGCATGACTTTAACCACTGCGGATGGGACGAAACACTCCACGCTGGGACAAGTAACGACTCCTATCACGTTCCGAGGGACGACAAAAAGCATGACTTTCCTAATAATACCATCGTTAAGTCAAAACGTGTATTTAGGCGTGGATTTTGTGCGCTTATTTCATCTCGCGTCTGATCTCTTCTCAGTTAGTAGCCCCACATGTACACTGAATATTAATGAACTTTCCCCCGACGACAATCGTCACCGTTTGGCACCCGATAATGAAGCGACCCTCAATACAATCATTTCTGACTTCCCGTCCTACTCGAAGCAAGGATTAGGGCGCACTTCCCTTATCAAACACACCATTGACGTAGGCGATAGCAAGCCGATTAAACAACGTCACTTCCCCATATCACCAGCGGTTGAAAAACTACTGTTTGCGGAGTTGGACTGGATGTTAGAAATGAGTGTAATCAAGGAGTCGCATAGCAGTTGGGCTTCTCCGGTGACGGTTGTGGTTAAACCAGGGAAAGTAGGAATGTGTTTGGACGCACGTAAAGTTAACAGCGTCACCGTCAAAGAAGCTTACCCGCTTCCCCTTATCGACGGGATTCTAAGTCGGCTGCCCAAGGCAGAATATATAAGCAGTATCGACTTGAAGGATGCCTTCTGGCAAATCCCTCTCGATGAGGCGTCGCGTGAGATAACCGCATTTACCGTTCCTGGCAGACCGCTTTACCAATTTGTCACAATGCCGTTTGGGCTGTGCAATGCCCCTCAAACGATGCAACGGTTGATGGATAAGGTTATTCCTGCCGATATCCGTCACCAAGTCTTCGTTTACTTGGACGATCTACCGATCGTTTCGTCAACGTTTGAGGAGCATTGCACACTCCTCCGCAGAGTGGCTCTTTGTATGCGAGAAGCTGGGTTAACGATAAATGTGGAAAAGAGCCATTTCGTAATGAAGATGGTAAAATATTTAGGTCATGTTGTGGGAAATGGTACGATTCAAACAGACCCAGACAAGGTAGCTGCCATTACAAACATTCCGTGGCGAAATCGATAAGGCAGTTACGTCGATTTCTAGGAATATGCGGTTGGTACCGCAGATTTGTGCCTAACTTTTCAACTGTATCTGCTCCCCTTACCGACATGCTGAAGAAGGGTCGAGTAATTGGCTGGACCGAGGAAACACTTGCGGCATTCAAGCTATTGAAGGAGTCGCTTGCCTCTGCACCCGTCCTTCACAGCCCGGACTTCGCACGGCCTTTTTCAATACATTGCGACGCCAGTCAAGATGGCATAGGAGCCGTGCTTGTACAAATTAGCTTTTATGTCGCAAAAGTTGACTACAACCCAGCGCAATTACACCGTCACCGAACAAGAATGTTTGGCTGCGGTGACCGCAATAAAAAAATTTCGAAGGACAACAGTTTGAAGTTGTTACAGACCATGCGTCACTGAAGTGGCTGATGTCGCTCAGAGACTTGCACGGCCGTTTAGCCAGATGGGCACTGAAGCTGCAAGGCTTCCAATTGACAATTACCCTTCGCAAAGGCAAGGAGCATGTAGTCCCTGATGCGCTATCTAGGGTACACGACGTTGATATAGCTGAACTTCAAGTCCCACATGACACCTCGTTGGACATTAATCTGGAATCGCCACACTTCAAGTCAGAAGAGTATTGCGCTCTAATCGCTCGAATTAAGGAAGAACAAGATTGCCTTCCAGATTTAAAAGTGGTGGACGGATTTGTTTATAGGCGTTCGGAGCATGCGAGCGGGGACAAACTGCAGGAAGAACTGGCATGGAAGCTGTGGGTGCCCAGTGGTCTAACCGAAGAATTGATACGAAAAGCCCATGACCATCCAATGTGTTCCCACGGAGGGCTTGGGAAAACGCTTTACAGGCTTCGGCTTCTATTTTACTGGCCCAAAATAAGTCACCAGGTTAAAGCCTACGTGTCAAGTTGCGAAGTTTGTAAAACAACAAAAGCCACAAGTCAAACTCTTCGTCCACCAGTGAGTGCACCGCCCGTCCCCGATCGTATCTTCCAGCGACTTTATATCGATCTGATAGGTCCATTCCCGCGCTCTAAAGCAGGTAACATTGGAGCTATCGTCGTGTTAGACAGCTTTTCGAAATTCCCGTTCATCGAGTCAATTAAGAAGTTCACCGCGAATGTCATAGTAGAATTCCTTGAGCAGAGGGTATTTAATGTGTTCGGAGTACCTGAGACGTTGGTATCTATGGTGTCAAGCATTTTTACACCGCGCTATATTCACCGCGTAAATCGCTCTCTTGTTGCTGCTATCCGCGCCTACGTTAAATCAGACCAATCTGACTGGGATGTTAATATCTCTAAGATTAACTGTGCGCTTAGATCGTCTTACCACACCACAATTGGCTATTCACCATATTTCGCATTGTTCGGTCAAAACATGATTTTGAACGGAACCACATATCGTATACTACGAAAAGTGTTTCAACTGGGCGACCCCACTGCTGGAGTGAAGATGGATGTTAAGTTAGACCCGGTTCGACAGCAGATAAAGAAGAACCTAGAATCTGCCAGTGATCACCATGCGCGTACTTACAACCTGCGTGCCAGGAGGTCTGTGAAGTTGGCACCTCGAGTTGATTTTTTTCTTCATACAAACTAGGTAAATCGTTTGCCCATCGTTAGCCCTCGTATGCCCAGGAAAAATTTTCGTTTGCCCACCTTTAGAAAAAAAGTTATTAACAAATGTATTTTTTCAAAGGTTGGGAGCCACTGAAAACCCAAATCTCGATTTTTTGCGATTTTATACGCTATATCGTTTGCCCATCGTTAGCCCAGGTTTGCCCAACCTTTACTTTCGTTTGCCCACCTCTCAATATTTTTTTATTCGCACATCAAAATTCCTGTAAAAAATAAAAAACGCAAATTTATAATTTTAATATCGCAATTTGTGCAGTTCGTTTGCCCATCGTTAACACAGCATTGACCAACCTTTATTTTCATTTGCCCACCTTTCGATTTTTTTTTATCCGCACATCAAAATGCTAGTAAAAAATAAAAAACGCAAATTTAAAAATTTATTCGCGCAATTTGTCCAATTCGTTTGCCCAAGAAAAATTTTCGTTTGCCCACCCTTAGAACAAAAGTTATTAACCAAACAATTTTTCTGGGGCGAGTCGCACAGAAACAAATTTTAATATTTTCTACAATATATTCATGCGCTATTTCACGCCGTCTCGTCTGTCCATCGTTAACACAGAAATGCTCAAACTTTACTTTCGTTTGCGCACCCCTCAATCTTTTTTTTTTCGCTCATCGAAATGTTGTAAAAAAATAGAAGACGCAAATCTGAAATTTTATTCGCGGAATTTGTGCAATTCGGTTGCCAGTCATAGGCCCATGTTTGCCCAAGAAAAAGTTTCGTTTGCCCACCTATACAAAAACAGCTTTGAACAAAACAATTCTTTCGGGGCACGTCGCTAACAACAAATCTTCAAATTTTCCACATTTATCAGCCATTTTACGCAATTTCGTGTGCCCATCGTCAACACAAGATTGCCCAACCTTCGTTTGGCCACCCCCACATTTATATTTAAATTTTATTCCTGATTTGTGCAATTCGTTTGCCCATCGTAGGCCCATGTTTGCCCAAGAAAAATTTTCGTTTGCCCACCCTTAGAAGAAAAGTTATTAACAAAACAAATTTTCTGCGCCGAGTCACTAACAACAAATTTTCAAATTTTCCATATTTATGTGCCATTTCACGCTATTTCGTTTGCCCATTTTTAACACAAGATTGCTCAACCTTTAGTTTCGTTTGCCCACCCCCCAGTTTTTTTTTATTCGCTCATCAAAATGCTAGTAAAAAATAAAAAACCCAAATTTAAAAATTTATTCGCGCAATTTGTGCAACTCGTTTGCCCACCGTAGGCCCATGTTTGCCCAAGAAAAAGTTTCGTTTGCCCACCCTTAGAACAAAAGTTATTAACAAACCAAATTTTCTGCGCCGAGTCGCTAACAAAAAATTTTCAAATTTTCCATATTTATGTGTCATTTCACGCTATTTCGTTTGCCCATTTTTAACACAAGATTGCCCAACCTTTAATTTCGTTTGCCCACCCCCCAGTTTTTTTTTATTCGCTCATCAAAATGCTAGTAAAAAATAAAAAACGCAAATTAAAAAATTTATTCGCGCAATTTGTGCAATTCGTTTGCCCATCGTAGGCCCATGTTTGCCCAAGAAAAAGTTTCGTTTGCCCACCCTTAGAACAAAAGTTATTAACAAAACAAATTTTCTGCGCCGAGTCGCTAACAACAAATTTTCAAATTTTCCATATTTGTGTTAATCAAAAATCGACTAGAGTATATCGTGTAATGGGTAAATATTCATAAATTACCTTTTTAGATAGTAACCAGCCTCACTCATAAAGTCAATTCAAGGACCGAAAACACTTGACAGCACAATATCTTTCCTCCTTTGTCAATACGAATTGTCGAATCCAATAGGCAATCGAATTTTGAATTTCATAAACAAAGAGAATTATGCGTGTCCAGTGCATTGCACAAGTTAATGTATGAAGAGTGTGAAAGTGATAGTGATATGTGCTATAAGAGTGCATAGTAATTTGAATGCATTTATAGATCGGAGTTATGACTTTGAATTGGTAAAAGATGTCAACATTTAACTGAACAAAACGAATTCAATATCGAATTGTTTTCATTTTCCATAATTGCATGGTACTTATTCCTCGACATTTGTTTACATTCGTTTTGTATATGGGACCAAAAGGATAATATCTTTTTGGACTGGGGCATGGTCTAGCACATCAAAAGTTAAGACCATGCTTTTCTTCGAATGTGAAAATTCTAGTGTGGTTGTTGATTTGTTTTAACAGTGCGTTTGGTGGTTGATTTACTGTTAGTTGTGATTTTGTGTGATTTGCTATAAAAAACCTGGTATTTACTCCAAGAATTATCGTCATTCAAAGAGCTCTATTTGGGTGAGTACTCGTATTATAGCAGCTAGAACAGCACACTCATATTCTAGCTCTGTCCGAATTAATATGCGATGGCTTAAAATCATATACCCTCAAATTATTTGTTTTTAAGGCACGCAGCTATTAGTGTACGCATTATCTAACCACTACGCTACTCATGAAATTCTATCCAAAATACTTATATTAAGGAACACTTGTTCGATTTCTTAACTCCGCTTAGCTGCTATTGGCATTTATAGCCTTAAAATAATTGGCGAGTTCATATTACTAAAAACGATATAACTTAAAAAATTCTTTACATAAGACTTTGCATGGTTAAAAAAATTGAAAAAGGATACCCTGAATATTTTTGCTTAGAATTGCATGAGGAATCACGCGGTGAAGAGATAATGCTGGCCGGGTCCAGACTAATAGCTGGCTAATCGTGATATAATATCCTAACATTAGGAACTTTAAAATCAAGGGGTGGAAAGTATTGCAAACCATTTGATTTTTGTGTACCTTTATGTATTTATCTGAGGTACGCCAATAAAAATTCGAATGAAAAATTAAGATATTGACCAAAATAACGCCCCTTTTTTTTGTTTTGACCCATATTTCTAAAAGTATACACCCCATAGAAAAAGTCAATAACATTGTCTTTAAAGTACACTAGCTTTGCTAAAATTTGATATTAAATTTAGCTCTGTACGTCGACAACTTTTCAAGAAGCAGGTCTTCAAAAACTATTAAAAAAATCCAAAATTTTCGTTATTTTTGCAATATCTTTCCAAATATCGTGAAACGACTCAGTCCATGAAAAAAAAACTTATTAAAAATAAATTTGTAGATAATTCAATTATCTTTAACTTGATTAATGAACCACTTTCGTACGATAAATAAGTTGCAAAGAATGCGGAGCTACATTCAATGATCGCTGTATTCACGAACCAGCTTCTGGCGATGGTATTATTCTTAATATCGTGACATTTGATACGAGGGGAGTCCCTCACAATGCAAGGCGTCCTGTAAAAAGTTATGCACGTCAATTGATAGGCAAAGAACTATTGTATAAAGAGCCTCGATTTTGGCTCAACGAAGAAATAAAAGACATTTCGTTCGGTGATCCCGAGCCACCTTACTTACCACGCAGAGCTACGACTCGAAAAATTAAGCAAGAGGCTATAAATAGGCAACTAGGCATTAGCCCAAACCTAGATGCTGTCGACTCTTTATGTAAAATGAAGTATGAGGGAAAGTATTCAGGATACATAAAAGAAGTTTGTAGAGATAGGTTTTACTGTTTTTATTGCAAGTGCATTTGTATAAAGAATCGATTAAAAAATACGGTAAAATAGAGTTAGATGCTACTGGAGAAAAAAGATTAACGTTGCTGTATCAAATTGTAATACCGACAGAAAATGGGGTTCAATCACTTTTTTCGATGCTTTCACAGAAGCATGATACAAATATTATAACTTACTGGCTTCGAGAAATTTTGAGAGATGGAGTTTCTTGTCCCCCAGAAGTTGTATGTGATTACTCCATGGCACTTTTGAATGCAACTTGCTTAGCTTTCAATGAAAAGAGTTTAGTTACATACATTCTTGATTGTTATCGTTGGTTACGTCATAATATGGCGCAGAATTTAAGGTGTTTCATAAGGATTGACATTGCTCATTTGATCAAGATAGCTTGCCGAAAGAAAGTCTTCGATGGAAGACCTTACAAAGTTAAAGACTTTTATGTTCGATGCCTGGGAATAATGTCAACTTGCGAAAGTATCAAAGATTTCGAAGAAATTTTGCTAGCTCTCCTTATCGTAGCTGGAAGTGAGTATGAAGGGACAAATGTTACTGGGGAAAACGTCATAAGCTCCCGAAAAATGAGTTTGTTGATTGATAAAATCAAATCGTTTTCCTATTCTCAGGGAAGCAACGAAAATAATTCAGATGAATGAGAGTATGATCATCTGTATGACATCGAGAATGATGATATTTCTCTATTTATTGATGCTATTCACGAAAAAGCTCAAACAGCAATTGATGAAATGGGAGAAACAGAAAGTATTAATGCTTTCTATTGTCCAGGGATAGTGAAACATTATATGAGGTTTGCAAAGCATATCCCTCTATGGACAAACGTGATGACAGCATACTTTACGCAGGCTTCTTCTGTTGCAACATCAGCTCACTGTGAGGCATACTTTAACCTTTTAAAAAATATCGATTTAGGCCCTGGTTATCAGCCTTAAATGTAAAATGACTAAGAAACTGAGCCAGTTGGGAAACTTTTGTGGCCATATTTGTCTTTAGAGTAGCAAAGTACATAAGAATCAGCTACAGTTATCTATTTACCAAATTACTGTGTTATTTATAATTATTCAAACAATTTTAATTCTTAACGCAAGCTCGAAACTTTGTCTTAACAATTATGGTTAAATATCTCCGAGAATAAGACAATAATCTCCTATTGGCATTGGACACTACAAAACTATCGAATAGTGAAGCCTTCTACTTTCAAGCTTCATCTTTACATTAATAAAGTGCTTCGAGTTTTGACGTTTCCTAAGAGTACGGGTTAATCCCGTGTCTAATATTGTTAGTATTGTGGATAAGGCCTGACGGGGAGACCACGCTAAAAAATGCGTGCCGTGAGCTTAACCTCTTGGGTGGTGTGGAAATGAGTTCAACGAAATATTGCTACCAAATCATAATGCTTAGAAAACTGAATAGCGGAAAATAACGTATAAAAGACCAAATTTGTTTTTGGCGTTTTTTGTTGATGTTTTTTTTTTCATCCCAGACAAATTGTTTTGCATGAAATTTTTTTATAAGGGTGGGCAAACGAAAATTTTTCTTGGGCAAACATGGGCCTACGGTGGGCAAACGAATTGCACATATTGCGCGAATAAATTTTTAAATTTGCGTTTTTTATTTTTTACTAGCACTTTGATGAGCGAATAAAAAAACATAAAAGAACTACGATTGGGGTAAACCCCAATCATGCAATACTCTAGATGAATTTGAACCTGGTTAAAGCCAATAAATAATTTTGGTTGCAATCTCGGATGCATCGTTAAGACGTAAGACGTAAGTCGTTAAGACGTTAAGACGTATTTCATGAAATAGTGCAGTTTGTATGGGAGGGGGTAGAAGGAGGGTGAGGATTACAATAGATTTTATAATGTAAGTTACAATTATCATAAAAGTGATATATTCAAAATTTCAAAGCAATATGTTTTATAGTTTCTGAGAAAATCTGATTATTGTAAATTATCAAAAATGTGTCATTTTGTATGGGAGGGGGTAGACGGAGTAAGGGTAATCGATTAATTTTTTTGAATCTAACTGATATTGTTAATTAAGTGTTAAGTACAAAATTTCAGCCCGATAAATTGTATACGTACTGAGTAAATTGGCTTAACGTATTTCAAGAAATAGTGCAGTTTGTATGGGAGGGGGTAGAAGGAGGATGAGGATTACAATAAATTTTATAATGTAGGTTACAATTACCATAAAAGTGATATATTCCAAATTTCAAAGCAATATGTTTTATAGTTTCTGAGAAAATCTGATTATTGTAAATTATCAAAAATGTGTCATTTTGTATGGGAGGGGGTAGACGGAGTAAGGGTAATCGATTAATTTTTTTGAATCTAACTGATATTGTTAAGTAAATGTTAAGTACAAAATTTCAGTCCGATAAATTGTATACGTACTGAGTAAATTGGCTTAACGTATTTCATGAAATAGTGCAGTTTGTATGGGAGGGGGTAGAAGGAGGGTGAGGATTACAATAAGTTTTATAACATAGGTTACAATTATCATAAAAGTGATATATTAAAAATTTCAAAGCAATATGTTTTATAGTTTCTGAGAAAATCTGATTATTGTAAATTTTCAAAAATGTGTCATTTTGTATGGGAGGGGGTAGAAGGGGTGGAGCGATTTAGCCCGTTCACGAATTTAGCCTTCATTTTTTGTCAAAAATAACGTGTGCTAAATTTGAACTTCATACCTAAACGCGTTCTCGAGCTAGAGAGGTCACGGACGGACGGACGGACAGACGGACAGACGGACAGACGGACAGACGGACAGACGGACAGACGGACAGACGGACAGACGGACAGACGGACAGACGGACATCCGGTTTTGAGATATTCGAGTGATAATATGAACTTCTGTATCATTCATTTTTTTCTGCGAGCCTTATTTCTTAGCGTTACAAACTTTGTGGCAAACTTATAATACTCTCAGATTTCATCTAGAGTATAAAAACTGGGGGGTGGGCAAACGAAATTAAAGGTTGGGCAATTTTGTGTTAAAAATGGGCAAACGAAATAGCGTGAAGCCTAAGATGGGCAAACGAATTGCACAAATTGCGCGAATAAATTTTTAAATTTGCGTTTTTTATTTTTTACTAGCATTTTGATGAGCGAATAAAAAAAACTGGGGGGTGGGCAAACGAAACTAAGGGTTGGGCAATCTTGTGTTAAAAATGGGCAAACGAAATAGCGTGAAATGGCACATAAATATGGAAAATTTGAAAATTTGTTGTTAGTGACTCGGCGCAGAAAATTTGTTTTGTTAATAACTTTTCTTCTAAGGGTGGGCAAACGAAAATTTTTCTTGGGCAAACATGGGCCTACGGCGGGCAAACGAATTGCACAAATTGCGCGAATAAATTTTTAAATTTGCGTTTTTTATTAGGGTTTTGTATTAAAAACAAAACCCTTATGAAATCGGTCAAATGTCTGTCCGTCTGTCCGTCTGTCCGTCTGTCCGTCTGTCCGTCTGTCCGTCTGTCCGTCTGTCCGTCTGTCCATGAAATATCTCACGAACGGCTGAAGCTACATGCATGAAATTTTGTGGGAGTATGTAGAATTATTATAATTCGCCGGAGAAAGCGATTCGTTGTAATAGGCTTACTTTAAGGGGATGTCCCCATAGAGGGGAAATGAAGGTCAAAATTTTTTTTTCATCTGGTATAGGCAAGTGGGGTATCATGAGAAAGGTAACACCGAGTGCATTTTATTTCCGGTAGTTTCATCAAATTTAAAAAAAGGGGAAAAGAGATAGAGGGGAAAATATGTGATCCGAGTTTGTCCCCCCCCCCTCGCATTTCGATACCGTTATACTTAGAAATATGAAAATTTGCAGAAAAGCTGCATTTTACTAGTATAGAAAACCGAAAATCGTAGAATTTTGATATCTCATCAAAAAAGGTTAATAATAGTACATTTATATAGTTGCAGTTAGCATACTCCTGCACGCTTTAAAAACACCCGAGGTCAAAAATATTGATGGCCAATGATAACTAACACCATTGGCAATAATATCTTTAAGTTTCATTACAATCACATAATATTTAATAATAGTACATTCATTTAAAGTTAGGCATTTTGATACTATCCACACAAAAATTACATCTACCGGCCTCATAGGTGTGAGTACTACTTTCATGTTGTTTTTCGTAGTGCGAATTGCAGTTATTTAATTTATCATTTTTGAAAGGGTAAAGATTAGTTGGGGCGCTGCGTCGTAATTGGCAAACTTTACCGGGTGGAAGGAGGGAGGGGTCCACATAGAGGCGAAATTAAGGTCAATTTTTTTTTATCGACTGGTATAGGCAAGTGAGGTGTCGTGAGAAAGGTAATGTTGAGTACATTCCATTTTTTCGCATTTTCTTGAAATTTGTAGAAAGGGGAATAGTGGGGGAGGAGAAAATATTAGTTCGTAATCCCCCCCTCCCCCTCCGTGGCATTTCGAGACTGTTAGAATTATGAAATTTATGTAGTTACAGTTAGCACACCCCTTCATGCCTTAAACACTTTCGAGGTCAAAAGTACTGATGGCCAACGATAACCAACACCTTAGGCAATAATATGTTCTAAGTTTCGTTACAATCACGTAATATGAATTGGCATGTAAAATGTAAGTGGGTAAGACACTTTAATTATGTTTTTTTTGTCCATCTGAGTGGTATCAAGAAGAGCAAGGAGCCGATATTTATATACCAAAATAAGCGCTTGCTACAAAACCCTCGGATTGCGGGCGTAGCCCTCTATATTCCGGTTTCATTTATTTTTTACTAGCATTTTGATGTGCGAATAAAAAAAAATCGGAAGGTGGGCAAACGAAAGTAAAGGTTGGTCAATGCTGTGTTAACGATGGGCAAACGAACTGCACAAATTGCGATATTAAAATTGTAAATTTGCGTTTTTTATTTTTTATAGGAATTTTGATATGCGAATAAAAAAATATTGAGAGGTGGGCAAACGGAAGTAAAGGCTGGGCAAACCTGGGCTAACGATGGGCAAACGATATAGCGTATAAAATCGCAAAAAATCGAAATTTTGATTTTCAGTGGCTCCCAACCTTTGAAAAAATACATTCGTTAATAACTTTTTTTCTAAAGGTGGGCAAACGAAAAATTTTCCTGGGCATACGGTCAAACCTAGACGAGATAGCGATTCAGACTAAGACAGGGGAAAAATATGCAATCAACCACCTTACATGGGTAGTAGAGACCACCTCCTCAGCTAAGTCCTGGGGGTGCTTCTGCAGTCCACTAACCGCAGCGAATTATGCCGCTTCCATCCCTTGTGGCCGGCCTTCAGCTCGACCATACGATGGCCTTGCAACTTCCGTGGCCCTCAGCCCTTCTCGTTGCGTGCTGCCTGCACGACCTGCCTTACGATGGCCAAGATCAGGAAGCGCACGCGACCCCCATTGGAGAGTGGACTGCTCGTCATCCCCCTTGCAACTTGCAAGGACTTTTGAGGAGACGGCTCGTCCCAACCATGTAACGCCTACTTAAGACCCTGATCTGCCACAAAAAGGTAAGGCTGTTTCCTCCTCTCTTCCCGGTAAGATAATCGACACTCACATCAATTAATCCAAAATTCTCGGGAAGGAGGAGGACATCCCTTACGAGGTCAAAAAACCTCCAAAACTAAACAAGGCAGGACCTGTCAAGGGTAGGGAAACGCTAAGTTAAAAGGATGTGGAAGGGGAAGGAACACCAGTCCTACGGTCTGCCTGGGCAAGCAATGACGTGTAGCCTAAATCTCAAAGATTTGGGGTGCTAATGCACTCCGAAGAGTTTAAGGACTGGTGTGGTGGGGCAATAAAGATATGAGGACCCGAGATGGAGTTGGGTCCTCTTCGTCCAAGGACGAAATGCCTAAATTTTCGGCCCCACGTTGGGCGCCATTTGTAACAATGGAACTCGGAGGACGAGGGTTGGTGCGGCCGTGAAGGCCTAAAGACACCACGTGTCGAAGAACCACTCTCTGCTGACCACCCATGACGTGCACTGGCAGACCAGCTCAGCTGTCGGGAGTAGCGGGGTGGGCGAAAACACGGCAGTCATCAGCCCCCTCCATTTGTGTACAAAAGAATTTATCGCACGTCAGCCCGTTATACAAAATTCAAAAAAATACTCTAAGACCCGCGATGAAACAATAGCAAGTAACCGAGAAAAAAATGAGAAAGACTAGTGGTGGTGCCTGCGCACCAAACTCCCTAAGACTCGAAATACAAAGTCCCGTGCAGGGACAGGGGCTGCATCAGCCAAACTACAAACTGTGGCACTAAGGCCAACCAACGATAATAACGAGGAGAACCGTCCAATCAGGACAGATCCTCTTCCTCCTCAGGTCAGTGAGCCTATCGATGTTTAACGGCTCCGTATGGGCCCCAGATGTTGTGGGCCCGGCGCGACTTAGCCCTCCCGACCATGGAGAGGGAGAAAGAGGCTCTTTAGCCCATCATATTTATTTATATCTGTACGCCTTAATAGGAATTCATTAAAATTAGGCAATTGTACCATTTATGTATTCAAGGCAAATGTATAATTGCGATCCTAAATATGTTTGATAATAAAGAAAATTAGTCTGATCAAGGATGTGTTCTCCTTTCTCAATTAGACTCCAAATTTTCTTTCATTTTTGTTGTATTTTTAATTTTTAATATTATATATATATATATATTTTGTTTATTTGTTTTTTTTTTCCTTTTTTTTTCTTTTTTTTTTGTTTATTTATTTATTTTGTTTATTTATTTATAGAAGAACGCGGCCTTGTGTCCACGAGATAGTAAATATGTTGATATGGATATTAATATCCTAATATCCTTAATGTAATACCCCAAACTCAATGCGAAAAAAAGTAAATACGTCGCAACCGAAATTGCGATTATCATAATAATTCACGGAGTTCATTCTACGGAATTCATCCTCGTAGTTTCATATCCCTAAGAAAGCGATTTTTCTAAGAAGCAAACACTTTGTTACTTCTTATTATTACCTACTAAAAAAAAAAATTTTCCAGTAATCTACTGCTAAACAAAATTCCATCAATGCATACGTTTTGTTCCTACAGTTATAAATAAGAATTGGTGATAATAATACTAATTTTCTCCACTATACCATAAGTTTCAAGTATCACCTTAGCGTAGTGGAAGCAATGCTCTCACCTCTGGCGTTCTATATTCGGCTTGTGATCTCTAGTATTACTCCAAAATTAGTAACTAAGAGTATTGCATTTCATACACTGCATACATTTGTAGTGTAGTTCAAGATTTGACAAATTGACTTTCAAAGACTCGATAATAACAATAATTGTTGAATGACAAGTGTGTGCTTCAATTCAACTCGAAAATATCCATTCAATCTTGCGCGTACATTTAATTTCAATACGCAATAATCGTCTTCGTTTGCTGACCCAAATCGCATACCTGCTGTAACGAACGCCAAACCAAACGAAACTTCCCGTGTCGACTGCTTGCTGAGAAGCTTGTTTTTTTATTTTCTTTTTTTGTAGCATAACATTAGTGTGATTTTGGGGAATAACCATCTGGCTCTGCCCTGGGTGGCCCTTTCCCGGGTGCTCCGCGCTCTGTGCGAGGCACTGGCTGATATTCCCACAATGGTGCTCTGCCCCACGTCTCCACTGGGCGGAGGCGACGAATGGCAAGGGCTCTCTAGAGGATGATGCTCGAGCGCCGGCGCTTAAAGAAGGGGCGCGTAAATGATCAAAGATGTTAGAAGACACACGTGTATTTCTGCCGACGAGATATTAATCACACGTATTGCTCCGATTTCATGATTTCAGACTGGTTAATTAGAACGAGATGACGTCTGTTTGAAATTGTGTTAATTACACACCGCACGCACTCGACGAAATCACGATATCACTCCCGAATGAAAAGATTTCCACGACGGACAATTCCCGTACACAGTCGACTATGATCCCATTTGGTTCTCGCTCGTGTCATTTTTCAGAGATCTCTTGAAAATATACTTCCCGACGTGATGGGTTCACGACCGTGCCAATTCTCTTCCTCCAACAGGCTGATTTTTGCCGAAAATCAAGCAAACTCCTTTTTCCGTCCTCTCTCCACGGCGATCCAATACGAACTCCCCTCATGCGGTCCAAGGTTCTCGGTCCGTCCGCTTATCCGTGGCGCTGACGGAAAACATTTTTGGTGCTCTGGCCGCCCAGAGATTTTTTTCCCGGATTTGGTTTAGCCAGTCCCGTAGCCAAAAATTTGATGCATTTATGAAAAATAACGCTACCGTGAATGCGGTAATATTGTATTTTCATAATTACACCAAATTTTCTCCTACCGGAAGGCGTTTTCTTTTTTCAAAGAAAAATGGCCGGTGCGGTACCGAGTCAAATCCGAGATACCGATGGTGGCAAAAATTTTCAAAAGATGTAGCGGAAAGAGTTGGACCATATGCTGGTTGTTGAAAAAAAGGTACATTACAAGTTATCGATCATTTTAAGTTTCATTTGTAGGGGAGGTAGGGATTCCTTGGATCGGATCTTCCCCATTTTCAACAACAACTAATTGGATTTTACTACCAACATCCTGCCAAATTTTCAACTTGCTAGTGTCATGCTATCGAAAGTTATCGTAATTATAGGAATATTTAATTTTTTGAAATATGTAGCCCAACTAACAATTTGCTCTTGAGGTGAGAACCAAAACTCATATAATATCGGTATTAAACCTTTCGGAACGAAATATTAAATATGTTAAAGATATTTATTAGGCATTCTGCTAAAAAGTAAAACTAATACCTGAATCTGTAAGAAAAGACGTGTAGGTGTAGAAAGTCTTTAGTGCAGATTGGAAGCTCGATGAAAACTTTAAAGGCATTTTGTTCAGATTATAGCATTAAAAGTAATTTTTGCAAGTGTGTTATTAGAAACAAGGTATGATACCCTTCACGCGAAGCGTGTGTTTTGTGGTTCATTTGCCTTTTTGAAATTAGTAGTAAAACTTGTTCCGATTTCACTGTTCCTATAAGAGGTATATCAAATAGTGGGCCAATTTCAACCAAATTTAGGAACATGGCTTAGCAGTCAATGCGATTAAATAATATGCAATTTCGTAAAGATACCTTCAGAAATAAAAAAAGTTTTTCTGACAAAAACTTGCTTTTGGGACGGTCGTTCCTATGACAGCTATATGATCGAGTAGTCCGCTTTCAGCCAAATTCGGAAATATGATTTCGCTTAAGATACTATTGATTAATGTGAATTTTGAAAACAATACCTTTAGAAATAAAAAAGTTTTTCTCACAAAGACGAATTTTGGACCGGTCGTTCCTATGGCAGCTATATGACATAGTGATCCAATTTCCACCAAATTGGGGAATGTGATTTAGCTTAAGATACTATTCATTAGTGTTAAACCTAAAAACGATATTTTCAGAAATAAAAAAGTTTTTCTCACAAAGACGAATTTTTGGACCGGTCGTTCCTATGGCAGCTTTATAACGTAGTGGTCCGATTTCTACTAAATTCGTAAATATAATTTAGCTATAAATACTGTTGATTCCTGTGAAATCTAAAAAAGATATCTTTAGAAATAAAAAAGTTTTTCTCACAAGGACGAATTTTTGGACCGGTCGTTCCTATGGCAGCTATATGACGCAGTGGTCCGATTCCATTGGTTCTGACATATATACTGCCTGCAATAGAAAGAAGGCTCTCTACAAAATTTTAGCTTGATAGCTTTAAAACTGAGGGACTAGTTTGCATAGAAACAGACGGACAGACGGACAAAGCTTAATCAACTCGACTCATCATACTGACAAAGAATATATATAGTTTATATGGTCGGAGATGCTTCCTTCTGTGCGCTGCAAACTTCATGACAAAGTTAATATACCCTATCACATCCGTGAAGGGTACAAAGATGCTCTTAAAGTTTTTGCTTTAGACCATTCTAAGTGTTAATGCAGTGTAGGTCTAACTAAACCATTATAGGAAATAATTGCCGTTTGTCAACTCTCGTACTGCTTGTATAATAAGCTTGATCAAGAATATATTCCTGTTTCAGGGTTGTAATATTTTAGCTTAAATATAGATGAGTAGAACGGCTTTAAATGAGAAAGCTATACACTATGATACTTAAAGAAGTCAGGCGAAGGTTGTAGGGAAATATATAGTTTAATTGCAATTTTGAAGAAAATTTTAATAGGAAGAAGTTATCATAATTTACTTATGGGAGCAACAAACTTAACTAAACACTTATAAGTTAAAATAGAGCTTGAGAGAACCGCCATCTTTTTCGACTGTTTGTTTATAGCAATTATTGCGCCAGAAATTAATTTCTTCAGTACTTTGGTGACTTTGGATATTTTCATTTTAAATGTATTTCTTAGGGTCTGACAAGAAAATAAGAACGTGTTTAATACATTTTAGGCCACTATTAGCTACTATGCAAAAAGTACATTTAATTCATGATGAACATTAAATGTACATGTATGCTAAATTTCGAGACGGATTCGTTTTTTTTTTTTTGGGAGTTTTGTATAGCATTTGATCAGAAAAATTTCTTTCGCAGAGAAAATTTGACTATCAAATCGACAAAATCCACTGCGAAAAAGTGCATCAGACCAATAATACAAGTATGAATTTCAACTCCATTCGTATTTTTATAGAGAACTTCCAAAAGTATCATGAATTCCACTTAATGCTACAATAAGCACAAAATTTACTTACTGAAAACCAATAGAGATCTTTGCCTCTTAGTTAAGATTCTAAAAGGTGATCTATGTATGTATAGCAGATTACTGTAAATCACTTATATGTACGTACTTTTCTGATAAGTTCTCTAGTTAGAGCTGTCAAGAAGACTTGAAGAATTCTTAAAATACTTTATACTCATAATTTCATAGGCCACTTTTTGGCTAGAAACGTTCTTTAAGATTTCTTTCAGAACAATTTGCAAGTCAATAAGTCTTAGATGAAACTAAATGTAGTTCTTATAAAATCCTTGAAGATCTCTATAAGAACAAAATTGTTAGTTGGGTAGGCGAGGTAGGCGTTCCTTCTATCTGATTAGGCCCATCTTTCTAAAACTCAGGCTCAGCTTTTCACCTCAGGGATACATGCCAAAAATCAGGTGTCTATGTCAATTGGTTCAAGAGTTATATACAAAAAACCTGAAAAGTAGGGCAGTACGGGCGCTCTTACAAAGAGCTACAGTTAGTTTTTAACTGATCGATTTTATTTTGCCAGGAGAGTATAAGATTACCCTCACGAGCAATCTACCAAAGCTAAAGCTTTTCATGTTTATTTAATCGGGAGTTATAAATTTTTAGTTATTGAAGTATTTTACACATGAAGGGGAGGTAGGCGTTCTCTCGGCCTGATCATGCCCATTTTCAATACCATCTAACTAGATCATACTGCCAACAAGTGACCAAAATTTCAAGGCTCCAGCTTCATTCTATCGAATGTTATCGTTCGAACGGGCAGACAGACAGACGGACAGACATGGTTTAATCGAATGAGGAGGTGACCCTGATCATTTATATATATATATATACATTGCTATACCTCCGGAGCCTTCTTTAAGGTGTTACATATTTTCGTCGTGACAAAAACAATATACCCTATACTAACATTCTAGGGTGGCAAAATGGGGTCGCCCACCTTAGATCGGCAGCCCCGTTTTCATGGGAAATAGTGGTTCGACCTGGCTGGTGCGAACTAAAGGGCATTTGGGGTTCGCTGACTCAGAATCTGGGGTCGAAAAAAGAAAAAAAATTGGAATCGCCCATTCCAGACTGGCAATCCCGTTTTCATGGAAAATAGTGGACCGCTCTGGCTGGTTCGGACTAAAGGGCTTTGGGGGTTCGCTGACTCAGAATCTGGGGTCAAAAAAAAAGGAAAGAAACCAGGCCGAAGCGTATATACCCTAGACTTGTACGGACCTCGTGGTGATACCAAAAGTACCAATTGGCAACGACCATATGCATTAAAAGTGGGTCTCCTATATGGCCATTTTTAAGGGGAGGTTGGCACTCATTCAGTGGGATCTTGACCATTCTCAAAATCAATTAACTAACTAACCCATTCTATAAATATTTGTCGAATTTTTCAAGTCGCTAGCTTCATTCTATCGAAAGTTATTGCTTATTTGAAGTTTCACTTGTAGGGGAGGTAGGGGTTCCATTTGTCGGATCATGCAAATCATTGCCACGAACCTACTAGTTCACCCTACAAACATTTAAACAAAATTTCAAGTATCTAGCTTCACTCTATCGAAAGTTATCGCTTATTTGAAGTTTCATATGTAGGGGAAGTAGGAGTTTCGTTGGTCAGATTTTACGTAATTTCAATACTGGCCAACTGGATCCTACTACAAACATTTGAGCAAAATTTCAAGTCGCTAGCTTTATTTTGTCGTGAGGTATCGCTTATTTTAAGTTTCTTTTCTAGGGGAGGTTAATGAGGTCGGATCTTACCCATCTTTAATGCCAACTAACTCAATCTCACTTAAAACATTTGACCGAAATTTCAAGTCGCTGGCTTCATTCTCTCAAAAGTTATCGCTTATTTGAAGTTTCATTCGTAGGGGAGCTGGGGGGTTCCTTAGGTCGGACTTTGCCCCTTTTCAACACCAACCAAGTAGATCTTACTAGCAACATTCCAAAAAAAATTCAACTTGCTAGTGTGATTATATCGAAAGTTATCATAATTAAACCAATATTTAATTTTTTGAAATTTGTAGGGGAGGTAGGCGTTCCTTTGATCTGATTATGCCCAACTTACTAAAACTCAAGCAGCTTCTCACCTTAGAGTTACATGCCAAAAATCAGGTGTCTACGTCAATTGTGTAATGAACCACCTGTAATGAACCATATTATGGTCTGGTAGTGCTGCTCCCACCAGCTGATCGAAGCAGCACCTGATGAGTAGTGATCTGTTGGTGGTACGAAACCAGAGGCCGGGGTCCCATTACACCCGGACCCAGGTGCGACTGTGTGGGCGACTGATCCATCCATCAACCATTCCATCCTTATCGACTATTTTTTTATACCCCATTTTTACCTCCCCTGTTTGTGCTGTCTTCCCCAGGCCTATGAATTCTTGTTAATACGTAAAGGACAGGGGCAACGAGCGGCGAAAACCCCGCCCATATCTCCCGAACTGAGCTACAGCAAGTATAGGCCGCTGCTTAGCTCGTTGAGGGGCCTTTTTCTTCGCCAGTTGGCACGGCCCGACCTTCACGGTAACATGCTACCTTAGGCTCCGTCCCCACGGGCATCTTCGGATCTCCACCAAACCGTCCGTTACAATTGGTTCAAGAGTTATAGATAAAAAACCTGAAAAGTAGGGTAGTACGGGGCTCTTTGTAAGAAAATTACCGTTAGTTTTTAACTGATCGATTTTATTTTCCCAGGAGAATATAAGCTAACCCTCACGAGTAATCTACAAAAGCTAGAGCTTTTCATGTTTATTTAGTCGGGAGTTATAGATACATTTAAGTATTATACATATGTAGGGGAGGTAGGCGTTCTCTTAGCCTGATCATGCCTATTTTCAATACTTGCCAACTGGATCACATTACCAACATTTGACCAAAATTTCAAGGCTCTGGCTTCATTCTATCGAAAGTTATCGTACGAACGGCAGACAGACAGACAGACGGACAGACGGACAGACGGACAGACAGACATGGCTAAATCGAATCAGGAGGTGACATTGATCATTTATATATGTATATACATTGTTATATCTCCGGAGCCTCTTTTAATGTGTTACATATTTTCGTCGTGACAAAAACAATATACCCTATACTATAAGTCTAGGGTATAAAAATTGGGGTCGCCCATCCCAGACTGGCAGCCCCATTTTCATTCGAAATAGCGGTCCGATCTGGCTGGCTCGAACTAAAGGGATTGGTGGTCGCTGACTTCGGATCGGGGGTAAAAAAATAAAGGAAAAAAACTTGATTTCTTAAAAACTGCGGCAATGCTAATGGTGCCAGATGAAATCTGACACTTCCATTGGAAAATTTAGCATAAACGTACTCACAGCGTTTTGACGTACAAGCGCTATTTGTTTTGTTTTACAGTGGCTTGAAAATTTAGTCTCGGGTAAAAAAAGGAATTAAACCGTGTTTTTCATAATATAATTTTTTACCAGTGTCGACATGGACTATCTCGACAAGAGTGCAACCATCAACTCCTTCAACTTTTGGTGATAAAGCTCCACATTTTACCACGGTAAAGTGCTGGTTTGCAGAATTCAGTTGCATCTGCCTATCGCTCACCGACGAATTTCGTGAAAGTCGTCCAAAATCGGACATAATCGCAGAAAACATCGATGCCGTGTGCGAAATTACAAAGTAAGATCGTTATGTGACATATTGTAAGACTGAGGCGTCCCTGGGCATTAGTTTCACCAGCGTACATTCAATATTGAATGAACATTTGTCCGTCACAATGATTTGTTCGCGTTGGATACTGCATAATTTGACGATCGCTCAAAAGAAGACTCGTATCGATTGGTGCAAAGAAATGTTGAAAAAATACAACTGCGGTGCTTCAAAAGACGATTATAAGATCGTGACAGGCGACGAATCATTGACTTATGCGTATATGCTTATGAGTCCGAAATTAAACAGAAATCGACACTATGGGTCTTCAAAGACGAGCGAAATCCAAAGAAAGTTGTTTGCAAATGAAGCACTTCGAAGCAAATGGTCGCCTGTATCTTCACAATAACCGGTCATGTCGCCACCGTACCAGTTGAGCAACGTAGGACGGTCACTTCTGAATGGTATACAACCATTTGTTTGCCAGAAGTTTTCAGTGAAATGAGGAAAACTGACTACCGAAGGCGAATTTCTTCATGACGATAATGTGAGGTCTCACACATTGACTCACACAACAGAGTTTTTGAGCGCCGAATAAATCGAATTGATGGGCCATCCGCGGTACAGTCCTGATTTACCGCCCAATGATTTCCTCTTGTTCCCCGCATTAAAAAAAACTCCGTTATCAGCGTTTTCAACCCCCGAAGAAGCAGTCGATAGGTTCAAAACGCAAGTTTTGGAGCTACCTCAATTCGAATAGAAAAAGTGTGTCGAAAATTTGTTCAAGCGCATTCAAAAGTACTTTGATCTTCATTGAGAATACTTTGAAGAACAATGAAGCCGTTTCAGGAAATAAATTAGTGTTTTTTTTATTGTTATGCGCATTATGTAAATAGCGACCTTCGTGTAAACCAAGTTTCTCACACTTTGGATGACTCTTTTTGAACGACTCATTGTAAAGTGTCAGACCTTATGTGCCGGTAGAGTGAAAAGAGTCATTATGACCATCACTAGTCCCAATGCTTCATATTCTTATGGAAGCACCCGGACGAAGAAGCGAAGAAACCAGTGCGGTCCCGTTCAAAATGTTATTATTGCCGAAAAGCAATAATTTCCTTCAAATCTAATAAAAGCTGCGTCCGATACAACCTGACAGTGTTGAACCTCAGTGTTTATCTACTAGTTAGTGATGTGTAACACAGTAACGAGTCGCTCTTTTTGAACGACTCAAAAGGATGAGCGAAAGATTCGGCACAACGACATAGCCTTCAAGTCGTTCAATTTAAGAATGACTCACTGTAAAATTAATTCCCAAACTACCCCATCGCATAAATATTACCCAACGCATAGCCAATCCACGCTCATTTCTCATTACATACGAGTATAATGAACTACAATACATTCATTCACTCACATCCCATCCCATTATCTATCTAAGGCGAAATTCACACACACGACACCGCGCTGCACGACTGCTTGAAATTTCAGTCGAGATACACAGCATCAAATGGGCGGATTCACACTCATCGCTCAGCATGAGATACGATCGACTATGCTTGGCTATTGTGTTTCAAGCAGTCGTGCAGCGCGGTGTCGTGTGTGTGAATTTCGCCTAAAACCAAAACCACCATCATTTATCTACCAAAGCAATCCCATCTAAATCCATTCATATTCATCTCTATGCAGTATGCAATGCACTGTGTATATTTCCAAATATATACGCAACAACCCATGGTGACTGCAAATGCAAACATATCAAAAATCATTTACTTACGTCGCGTCGCACCGCACAACCAAGTTTCACCAAATACAGAAAACAATCCCAACATTCTAAAACAAAAGTATTCGTCTTACGTATCATCATCTCAAGCTCAACTTTAGATGAAACCAAACAAAAACCCATAGCTTCCACTTCCACTACAGCTACAGTGTAAAGCAGCGTTCTGACGGGGCAAATACATGACATCGTGGCATGCTTTCGATCTCATGCTTGTATCGAGCGTGGACTGGAAAGTGAACTGCTTTGGGTTGTGGACCGTTCACACGACCCCGATTCAGTTTATCCCATAAATCATTCCGTTTCAAGCAGTTACACCACTACTATACCCTAGTTTTAAATAAACGGTTTTGTGGCCATAACTTCTAAAATATAAGAAATTTCGCATTTTTGACACCATTTTGACCCCCTCTTTAGGAGGAGTATCCATCCCCACTATTTGGATGCTCCTCGGCCTGCATGGGGGTTCTTAAAGGGGGTCAAAATGGTGTCACAAATGCGAAATTCCTTATATTTTAGGATGACCACATTTGGAATTGGCCACAAAACATGGAGCATTCATCCCCACTATTTATATGCTCCTCCGCCGTCCGCCCTCTCCCTCCCTATCCCCTTCTCATTCAACAAGAGCGATACAAAATCGAACCGCACAAAAAGATTCGTTCAAAAAGAGCGACGCAAACTTGACTCGCACAAAAAGATTTGTTCAAAAAGAGTCAAAAGAGTCAAAACAGCCCGCCCCAGATCAGCTGGCCCGTTTCCATGGGGAATAGTGGTCCGATCGGGCTGGCTCGAACTAAAGGGTATTGGGGGGTCGCTAACTCCGAATCTGGGGTCAAAAAAGAGAAAAAACCAGTCCAAAGCGTATATACCCTAGACTTGTACAGACCTAGTGCTGATACCAAAAGTACCAATTGGTAACGACCATATGCATTAAAAGTGAGTTTCCTATATGGCCAGTTTATAGAGGAGGTTGGCAATCATTCAGGAGGATCTTGACCATTATCAAAATCAATTAACTAAGCCATTCTACAAATATTTGTCGAATTTTCAAGTCGCTAGCTTCATTCTATCGAAAGTTTTTGCTTATTTGAAGTTTCACTTGTAAGGGAGGCAGGGGTTCCTTCGGCCGGATCTTGCTCATTATTACCACCAACAAATAAGCTCATGCTACAAACATTTAAACAAAATTTCAAGTCTCTAGCATCACTCTATCGAAAGTTATCGCTTATTTGATGTTTCACTTGTAGGGGAAGTAGGGGTTTCTTGGATCGGATCTTTCTCATCATTGCCACCAACAAATAAGACCATGCTACAAACATTTAAAAAAAATGCAAGTCTCTAGCTTCACTCTATCGAAAGTTATCGCTTATTTGAAGTTTCATTTGTAGGGGAAGTAGGGGCTTCGCAGATCAGATTTTACGTATTTTGAACATTAGCCAACTGGATCCTATTGCAAACATTTGACCAAAATTTTAAGCCGCCAGCATTATTTTGTCATAAGTTATCGCTTATTTTAAGTTTCATTTCTAGGGGAGGTAGGGGTTCCTTGGGTCGGATCTAATCCATCTTGAATACCAACTAACTCAATCTTACTTCAAACATTTGACCAAAACTTCAAGTCGCTGGTTTGATTCTGTCAAAAGTTATCGCTTATTTGCAGTTGCATTTGTAGGGGAGGTAGGGGTTGCTTGGGTCGGATTTTGCCCATTTTCAATACCAACAAAGTAGATCCTACTAGCAACATTCCACCCAATTTGCAACTCGCTAGTGTTATTCTATCGAAAGTTATCGTAATTAAAATTTTATTTGATTTTTTGAAATTTTGTAGGAGAGGTAGGCGTTTCTTTGATCTGATTTTGCCCAATTTACTTGAAGTCAAGCAGCTTTCCACCCCAAAGTTACATGCCGAAAATCAGGTGTCTACGTCAATTGGTTCAAGAGTTATAGACAAAAAACCCAAAAAGTAGGGTAGTACGGGGTTCTTTGTAAGAAAATTACCGTTAGTTTTCAACTGATCGATTTTATTTTTTCGGGAGAGTAAAAGATTATCCTCGCGAGCAACCTGCCAAAGCTAGAGCTTTTCATGTTTGTTTAATCGGGATTTATAAATACATTTAACTATTGTACATATGTAGGGGAGGTAGGCGTTCTCTTGGCCTGATCATGCCCATTTTCAATACCAACCAACTAGATCATATTTCCAACATCTGACCAAAACTTCAAGGCTCTAGCTTCATTTTATCGAAAGTTATCGTGCGAAAGGACAGACAGACGGACAGACGGACAGACGGACAGACGGACAGACGGACAGACGGACAGACAGACAGACAGACAGACAGACAGACAGACATGGCTAAATCGAATCAGGAGGTGACGCTGATCATTTATGTAAATACATTGCTATACCTCCGGAGCCTCCTTTAAGGTGTTACGTATTTCCGTCGTGACACACTGAGAAAAAAACCAATGCAATATGATAGAAAACATTGATGAATTTATATATTTTACCTACAAAACGGCGCCATTCGCGTTTCTTGTAAAATTTACATTGAAAATAGTAAGTGGTTGACGCAATGCAAAATTTGCAATTTTCATGAAGAAATCATATAAATTAACCTACATAGTTATACCCTTCGAAATTATAAATTAGTATGTAAAAATGCAAATTTTGCAATATTTCCTAGTAGATTCCACCACTTCAAGCTATGAAAAGATTTAATAAATTGTAAATGTATAACCTTTTCACTATCGATTTATGTAGCTAAAATGGAAAGATTACCATGTTCATTTATCAATTTGCACTGGTTTGATACAAATTTATAGTAAATTCTGTATGAATTAATATGCGATTCATATATACGTAACACAAATGTATCTATATGGATTTGTAGCGAAGATATATATTTTCCAGGTTATCCAACCTAGTCCTTCAGTTTTTCTTTTAAATTGAAAAATAAAAGGCATTTGTTATAATTTTAATATAAATTTTATTCAATCAGTAAACTTAAGGCATACGTAGTTCATATGTTTAATGTTTTTATTTATTAAATTACGATTATATATTATAATTAATTGCTTATAGTAGGATGGAATGACTTGCGTAGTTGGACCTGCTACATAGTTGTGTGGGCTCCAGCACGTTTATTAAACCATCTGAAGCAGCTATCTCCGAGGCCATCCCCTGAATGGGGTTAAGCGACGTGCTGACAACTCGTCCTTGTAAAAACCACTCCATGTCAAGAAACCTGGAACAAAAGCCTCGGATTGGACGGATCAACAACGACGACCACGCAAACGAATAAAGGATTATTCTTTCGGATCCTGGAATGTACGCTCCCTGAACAAACCGGGGGCCGAGAAGGCCCTCCTTCAACAGGTCGAAAAGTACAAACTGAGCATTACTGCAGTCCAGGAAACAAATTGGCTTGGCAGCGAGATTAATGACAAGAAATCGCACACAATTTTTACAAGTGGCAAACCATCGGGCCGCAAGGAGTTTGGAGTAGCATTTATAGTGGACAATCACCTCAAACCGCATATTACTGACTTCAAACCCATAAATGAACGGCTGTGTGCGATTCGCATCAAGACTCGATTCTTCAATCTCTGGCTCATCAATGTGCATGCCCCCACTGAAGTTAAAGAAGACGCAGTAAAAGACGAGTTCTACGCCCGCCTTGAAACTCTCTTCGACTCACTTCCAACAAACGACGTCAAACTGCTGCTGGGAGACTTTAACGCGAAAGTCGGGAATGAAAGCTGGCATCGGGGGACCACTGGAGGCCACAGCCTCCATGAAGAATGTAACGATAACGGCCAGCGACTTATAGACTTCGCCTGCAGCAGGAATCTAGTCGTAAGCTCTACGTGTTTCCCGCATCGACGCATTCACAAGCAGACCTGGAAGTCTCCAGACGCACATACCGTCAACCAAATTGACCACGTCCTCATTTGCAGGAGATGGGCGTCTAGTGTCATGGATGTCCGCTCCTATCGAGGAGCAAACTGCGACTCAGATCATCACTTGGTGAAGACGACCTACAGATGTAGAATCTCCTCAGTGCACCAGTCAAGAATCAGCCCTCCCAAAATCTTTGCGGTTGATAAGCTTTTGAGTGATGCTACAGCGGTGGCGTATACTTCCGCCCTTGAGGAAGAACTATCACCTATGCTACACAACATCAGCAACACAGGCGTCCATGGGTTCCCGGAAGAACTCAAGGGTACCATCAAGGATGTCGCAGAGAAGGTCGTGGGATATAAAGCCCGGCGAGCGCGAAATGACTGGTTCGACGAAGAATGCAAAAACTCACTTGACGCGAAAAACGAGGCCTACAGACAATGGATTCAACGAGGAACCAGATCCAGAAGAGAAAATTTGACGAGCTACGGCGAATATCAAATAGAATAATTAGACGTAAGAAACGTAAATACTTTGACGAGCAGTTGCTGAACATAAACGAAAACTTAGCTAATAGGAACACCAGACAAGCGTACAAACTAGTAAATACAATTAAGAACGGCTACCAACCCAGGACCAGCCTTTGTAAGGACAAGGATGGAAACATCATCAGCGACACCGATGGTATTAACAAACGATGGGCCTCTTATTTTGAAGAGCTTCTAAACCGACCATCTAACATCCCCACACAGGAAGCTCTCGATGATATTGTTGATCTAGGCCCACCCATTCAACCCCCGACAGTAGAGGAAGTTGATCTCGCGTTGCGGTCACTAAAACGAAATAAAGCGCCGGGCGCTGACGAGATTCCAGCTGAACTGCTAAGATTCGGTGGAACGAGTCTAGTTGATGCCATACATCAATTACTCCTGCGAGTATGGGAGAACGAGGAGATCCCAGACGATTGGCGCAGAAGCATCATCTGTCCAATTCATAAAAAGGGAGATAAATTGCGGTGTGAGAATTACAGGGGCATCTCACTAGTTTGTACGTTCTATAAAATTTTGACGAAAATTCTGGAAAATAGAATAAAACCGTACGCAGAACGAGTCATTGGCGAATATCAAAGCGGTTTCAGACCTGGTCGCTCCACAACCGATCAGCTCTTCTCAGTCAAACTGATACTCCAGAGGTGCTGGGAATACAACGTAAACGTATACCAAATCTTTGTCGACTTCAAGCAGGCATACGACAGTATCGATCGTGGAGTACTGTACAACATCATGCTGCAATTTGGTATACCAGCAAAATTAGTGCGACTGACAAAGATGACGATGACCAACTCCGTCTCACAAGTCAGGATCCAGAATAGACTTACTGATCTATTTGAAACACGCACTGGTTTGAAACAGGGCGATGGACTGGCACCGACGCTCTTCAACCTAGCACTGGAATACGTTATTCGGGCCATGAATATGGACAACAGCAAGACGCTACTCATCAAGTCGACACAATTAGCAGCGTACGCCGACGACATCAGCATCATGTCCCGAAGATTGGCTGACGCAGAAGAACTTCTGCATACGCTCGATACTGCTGCAAAAGAAGTTGGATTACGTATTAACGAGGGTAAAACTAAAATAATGATGCAATCGGTGACAAGGACACCTGCACAACCGAGCATCAATGTGGGGGACCTCAACATCGAGTTCGTGAACAACTTCATCTACCTGGGTTGCAGCCTGTCAAGGGACGCCAACGAAACTGACGAAATCAAGCGACGGATACAGTTAGCTAATAAGACTTTTTTCTCGGTTCTCCCCATAATGAAATCGAAGCATGTGCACAGAAACACGAAGCTCCGCGTGTACAAAACCATTATACGACCAGTGCTATGCTATGGCTGCGAAGCATGGACCCTAACTCAAGCCTCCGAAAACATGCTAGACACTTTCGAACGTAAGTGGGACTACACACCTTCAGTTTATCGCTCAGTTTATCGCGTGTGACATCATGTCTGAACGATAATCTGTGTGAACTGCACAGTTTTTGCAGATTTTTACGCAGATCTGAGATCTGCGCATTCGGACCCTGTTTTGCAACGATAATCTGCGCAGATTACACAGTTTATCGTTCAGTTTTATCAGTTTTCTACTAAATTTCACAATGACCATGAAACCACTAGTTTGTACAGAGATTTCGCTCTCGTACTGATATGTGAATGTTTCGTTTTGGGTGAGAGGATGATTGAGGACGGCCAATTGTGTAGAAATGTATCTTTTCTTTGGCAATGTATCTTTTTTTTGCAATGTATCTTTTTTTCGGGTTTGCGATTTGTGTGGCTGTGAAATGCGGAATTTTTGTAGGCGAATGTATGAAAGAGGGAAATGTACTAGAGAACAGGGTGGTCATTCTGGGTTGGGAAACCCCAAATTTTTCTTTTCTTTTTTGACTTCAGATTCGGAATCAGCGACCCAAAATTACCTTATAGTTCGAACCAGCCCGATCAGACGAATATTTCCCCACCGATCAGACGAATATTTCCCCACGAAAACAGGGTGTCTATTCTGGGGTGGGCAACCCCAATTTTTTTTTTTTTACTTCAGATTCGGAATCAGCGACTGAAAATTACCTTGTAGTTCGAACCATGGCGATCGGCCATTGTCTGTAGCAGACTTGATACGTGCTTTTACGCGAGTGGCACTCGCGGTCATGTTCGTATATATGTAGTTTCACTATAATGTGAACGTTGTGCGAGTATGTTTCAAGTGAAGATAATTTTGATTCCGAATCCGAAGTCAAAAAAGAAGAAAAAAATTTGGGGTTGCCTACCCCAAAATGGACACCCTTTTTTCATCGGGAAATACTTGTCCGATCGGGCTGGTTCGAACTATAAGGTAATTTTGGGTCACTGATTCCGAATCTGAAGTCAAAAAAGAAAAAATTTTTTTTGGGTTGCCCACCTCAGAATTCACCCTGTTTTCATGGAGAAATACTCGTCCGATCGGGCTGGCTCGAACTACAAAGTAATTTTGGGTTGCTGATTCCGAATCTGATGTGAAAAAATAAAAATAAAATTTTAGGTTGCCCACTCCAGAATGACCACCCTGTTTTCATGGGGAAATAGGGCGTTGCGAGCCCCCGCATGTAGCCCTAGGTTGCCCGTTTCACTCTTTGTACATGTACCTGCAGCCGTTTCGTGCTAGCATATCTGCATCCAGCATTTTTTTTTTCTGGCTATGCACCCTGACCACCCTGTTTTCATGGGGAAATACTCGTCCGATCGGGCTGGTTCAAACTACAAGGTGATTTTGGGTCGCTGATTCCGAATCTGAAGTCAAAAAAGAAATTTTTTTTTTTGGATTGCCCATCTCAGAATGGCCACCCTGTTCTCTAGTACATTCCCCTCTTTCATACATTCATCCACATCCACCAAAACCCAGCGCATCGTTCATCAGTAAGTCCAGCACAGAAAGATACCATAAAAGATACGATAGATGGCAGTAAAACACCAACAACACAGAAAATATAGAGTAGTCGGGAACACTAAACAGATACTTGCTCAGCCACGTACGATGTGAACACTTCGACAAAACTGATAGAACTGTACAAAATATCGGAACTAATTTAGCGAAAATCGAATGTAGCCTACACACCTTCAGTTCAGATAACTGCGCAGATTTTTCCACAGATATTAGCACAGATATC
This sequence comes from Chloromyia formosa, assembly GCA_964017055.1. Classification (NCBI taxonomy): domain Eukaryota; kingdom Metazoa; phylum Arthropoda; class Insecta; order Diptera; family Stratiomyidae; genus Chloromyia; species Chloromyia formosa. Next base: position 74,950,121 of record OZ024813.1, on the reverse strand, counting down.
TGCGCAGTTAAACTGAAGGTCTGTAGTCCCCTTAAGGTTCTACGGCGAATTTTCGGGGCTGTTTGCGATCGAGATGGATGGCGCATCCGGTACAACCATGAGTTGTATGAAATGTACGATGAGCTGCAAGTCTCGAAAATCGTCAAACTACAACGACTTCAATGGGCAGGGCATGTACAAAGAATGGACGATGATCGCATGCCTAAGAGAGTAATGAATGCAGAACGAGTCGACGGAGCGAGACTGCGAGGACGACCGAGATCTCGTTGGGAGAGCTCAGTAGGTGTGGACGCCGTGCAGCTGCTGGGCTCCCAAAATTGGAGGACGCGGTCACGTGACCGAGATAATTGGAGGACAATGATCCAGGCGGCCAAGGCCCGACGTCGGGCTGTCGCGCCACGATGATGATGAATTGCTTATAATTTAATGTGTGTACATAACTGCATATACAATAGTATAGAAAGAAATGACATATGAAATATTTATTACGAGAGAGAGAATTTCACATAACTTTATTTCTGATATATTTTTTCCCATTATTCATTGAATAATCGTGTAGAGGAGGACTTGTAAAATCTTCAAGTTTTTTTATTTGTAAGGACTCAAGAGTACAGCCGATTTCAAATGATTGCAAATGATTATCAAACTTTTTTACTTCGATTTGATTACAAAGTACAAAAACATCATCGTTATGAATAAATATATTATTGATTTTGAAGGCTTCCATATTATTATTTCGTAGAATAGTTAAAGACATATTTAATTTGTATACATTGCCTTTATAGGTAATGGCAGTTACACGTTTTACTAATAGAAAAATTGATGTGTCTCCTAAAACAATTTTGTCTGCGGTAAGTGTTGAAAAGTCAACTATATCACAGTTTTCATAACTAAATTCTTTTTCGAATCCATCGGAATATTTTTCTAAAAAATTTGCAAAGCTTAAACCTTCTTTAAGGCACAAAGAATATGGAATGTTCAACCTTGAGGAAATGCTATGACAATAAATTTTTGATTCCCTGTGTTTTGCTTCAAACCTCATTGACCAAATATATTTTATTGGACCGCATTTTCTAATTGCGTTGGGGTAATGCGTCAGAAAATGATGCTTCGGTTTCAAAGTAGGGCCGAATAATAAAACATAAAGCTTATGGTGAGATTTGATTAATTTTGTTAGTTGCTCTAAATCATCTGAAGTAAAGGAAGGCATCAAAATAAGGTCAATAATTTGAATTAAGTAGCATAAAAGTTTCCATGGACGATTATTCGCAGGAACTAAATCTCCTACCATTAACGGCAAAAAGTGTATAAATGACCAAACTTCTCTTGCAGTCATTTTGAGATTTGAAGATTTCAATCGTTGTAGATTAATATCTGGCGACATATTGCCTACTTCTGTCTCCCCGTACTGAAACAATCTTTTTCTGCTGTTAATTATTTCAAGCGACAAAATCTTATCTTCAATAAGTGAAAGTAATATATTGCAGATGCCATAGACACAAACACCTTCAAATATATCATGCATCATATCGAAGGCAAAGTTGTCAGTCACATGAAAACTTGCCAAATCATGAAGAAAACAATTTTCCATTATCCCAGTTTCTTTGTAATCATTTTTAATGAGATCCTGTTTGTAGTTTTCTCGGTTTCTCAGGAGATCTTTGTTTTCACACGACTCTTTCTGAGATTCAGTTTTTTGCATGACACAAGACCGACAGAATCTTTTACAGCTGAACGATTTCACAAATCCCAATATACTGTTTAGGCCTAAATTATCCCCTAAAACTAAACCTAGAACAAAATAAACTCTGCGTGGTCCTTTAGAGGTAGTTATTTCTAATCCTTCTTCTTCTAAAAATTTCAATTCATTCATCAAATGAAAAAAAGCAATTTCATTGCCAAATTTTTTTAAATTCTCTCCTTTTATAAAGCCACCAATAAAATTAAAATCGAACTTTGATAAGATATGTTGAGGTATAGTAGGGAATGTATAATAGCAACCACATATTGATTGAGTGTGACTACCTAGAGGATTATTTATTTCAAATTCGTCGAAATATAAAAAATATGGAACTATTAATTCTTTGCCAACGTATTTTCGCTTTTCTCGGAATATTTCCCCACAAACAAAGTTAGAGAACTTTTCACTGTTTTGGAAACTGTCAATATTATTTAGAGACAAGTCAAGAACCCCTGGTAACTCAAAAAAGCTCTTGAACTGAAATTTCAGTGGCATTAAATGCAAGTTTGACACGGACTCAGCCAAAGTTGGGTTGTTATTAAGGATCCTTTGTGAAACATTATTGCTAATTACATAATTTAGAATCGGTTCATAGAGTCTTTGTTCCTGTAACACTTTAAAGAATCGATACTCCGTTTTTATTTCCCGAAAAGGATCACTACAAAATTCCAAAACACTTTGCATATGATTTTGCGCTTCAGAGGAAATTGGAATATTTTGAAGAACATTATGTAAAATAGAAAACAGCTCGGTAACATGATTTTGAATTTTTATTACTTCTTTTCGAGGCATAAACCGTTCGGAATAAAGGTTTAATGAGAACATAAGAGCATTTTTTCTAAGTAAATTAAGAGCGTCAGTAATATTGTGGGTTTCTTTTTCAGATTCGAGTTTTTTCGGAGATGGATTTAATGGTGCGGAGGTTTTTTCATATTTTGTGTTATTGTTATTATTAGAATTTATGATGGGAAATGTCGGACGAACGCTGCATAGTTTATGTACGGAGTCAAGATGTGAGCGAAATGATTTTAAATTTGAAAATAGCTGACGACAGTCTTCTTGCCTGCATTCAACAGATTGAGCGGAGCGCAAGAAATGAAAGTATTTCAAATGGTCAATTAGAAAAATGCTAGAGGAAAATTCTTTATCGCATAAAAAGCAGGAAAACATTATCAAGCAGTCTGATTATATAACTAGTTTAATTGTTTAAACTTTAATTTTTATCATTCGACCAAATATTACTTACAGTGCGCGCAATATTCTATTTTCTTCGATGGTAATTAATTGTTGCAGGACGTTACGTCTTTAAAAAATTCATTAACACCGAAACAGAAGGAATATTGATATCGAAGGGCGTGTCAATTTCATAGAAATATTTTTGAATAAATATCCAAGGCCCAAAACAGGTTCGTGGATATTCCAGCGATAATGAGTGGAAGCACTTAAAACATATATCTAAACATTCTACAAATGAGTTTAGTTTGTAAAGAATTTTATCAAGATATATATAGAAGTTCTTAAGCTGATACGAATCTGGCCCCACTACAATTATAAATGGCTGAATTGTCAGCCCTTCGCTAAAATATTTGGACTCGAGCTCACCTACTTTGTGCTCATAATCGTTGATTGTGGTCAAGTGTAAGGCGAAAGCTTGCTGCGCATCTACGATAGTGGCTTTACGTCGTCCAGAGGGCTTAGAATCGTCCTTGAACCGGGCTGAAGGGTGTATTACACCATTTAATAACGTGGCATATATGTAATCGATGGAATCTGTAAGTAATGAATAATATTACTATCTTCTCCATTGAAATAGAAAGTTAGTATAGTTTACCAATATTTTTAATTATTTTTGTAGCGGAAAGAAGCTCTTTGTTGCTTCTATCGTGAATACTCGTTTCGTAATATTGCGCAACTTTCCCCTTAAACACCTCCCACTTGCCTAATAAGTAATGCTCTTTTCCCGGGTGAAGTCTTCCAAAGTCGATGTTGATCTGGAAAATCAATGTGTACTTTAATATTTAAGTAACCTTTTGAAACAAAAGAAGAAATACTACATTATATCTGTTGTATGTTGTAATAGACTTCAACACTTACCAAATCAGGAGCCCTTGCGTCCTTGTATTTGGGCCAAGCGGCGAGAAACTCAATGTTGCACTTGGCACGCTTTAGGTCGTTCTGTCGTAGAGTGAACGTTTTCTCCCATTTTTCCTTCACCTCATTCCAGTCGGAAACATCGCGGCTTAAAGATGCTTTTAAGGAATTAAGAGCAATGTCCTCAACTGCTGGCTCTGATGGATGTAAAATTGGAGGTTCTTCGAGTGTCTTAGATATACTGGACTCACATAGCTTTCTTTTTCTTCTAGCATATATGTACCTATCATACAACTTTCCCCCGGGATTTCGTTTCCCCTGCCGTGGAATGAAATAATAGTCCTAAATGTTTTAAATGAAAATGATGCTTTAATAAATAACACAAAGTTCCCACCTGACATTCGGTTGGAAAAATTGCCAAAATTTGATCTGTAAAACTTTTAAAATTAGCTGCCGTCAGATTATCCCTACGGTAATTTATATCCTCCAAAATTATCGAAATCAGGTCCTGCCTGTGATTTGATAACAAGTACGAGTTCTTTTCGTAAAAAGAGAGTATCGCGGCTCCTTTATTTGAACTCTTCAAGCTGGAAGATATATCCTGAAAATACTAAAATTTTAATTTGGGAAAACGGCCATATTATACTGACTTTCTAAAAATATTTCAAATAATACTCCTGGCACATCTTAATTTTTACCGACAATAATTTGGTTCATATGGAAACATATGAACTAAGCTTTTTTATTTCAATCCCCAAGTTTACCTAGGATATCAATAAACTAAATAAATGCACGAAAATACATACCGTTGAAATAGACGGAATATCGATAATATTCGTTGTCGTCGATTCCCCAGACCCTTTGTTTGACAATGACTCAGAAATTGATTTAAGCCACGAAATGACCTTTGAATTAGCACTAAGTGTCTCATCCTCAATACTGTACTGAAAGTTTTATAATGCAATTAGAAAAATACATATACCGGAGACGTCTCACTTTTTTTTTGAGAGAGTGTAGAATAAGCTTTTCTAACCTTTTCTTTCCTCCATACAAACAGCTTTTCTCGGAATTGAGCCCTTAATCCGATGCTTTTTATAGCGTCTTTGATATCATCAACAGACAAAAATTTTAGACGTTCATACGTGATGTCATTTTCTAAATAACCAAATAACGATTCAGAAATACAGTTACGGTTTATAGATAGAAATTACACCAATCGATAGCTTGTGTCTTCCTAATTAACAAATCAATTTGTTTAATTTGAACACTGACTACACCATCTACAATTATTTACCAAAAATAAAAAATTTCCCACAAAATCGTAAAAATAAAAACGGAATCCATCTGAGCAAATCCACGGTTAATTTGCAATTGGAGTTTCCTTAAAAAAGTTATATTAATTCACTCAGCTGATCTCAGAGTTCAACTTAAACAAATTGATATGTAAATTTCGAAACCATAATGTACCGACCGGTATCATTCCAGTTGGCTGCAAAGGAATTTCTTAATGCGTAACAGCATATTACGATTCCATGTGCCCATCATGTTAATCAATTCGAACCGAGTTGTTTTCAAAAGGATGAAAATGTCACTCAAAAAAAAATCTCGACTTTAATGATCATCAAGTATACAATACGAAATTTATAATTAAGCGAATACTCGATGATTTTTGAAATTGAGAAATTCATTTTCGAAATACACGCTTCTACTTTCATCCTTTCGAAAGCAATTCGATTTGAATCGAGGATTACTGTACCAAATAGTAATTTTTTAAATTACATATTAAAAAAAAACTTCAAAACTCACCATGTAATAAGGAATACAACGATTCCAGTTCCCATTCCACTAATAAATTGTACAAATCGATGTCCAAATTGATAATGTCTCCTACATTTCCGATTTCAGCAGCGTCTTGGAGTCCTCCGATATTTATTTCAAAATCCTTACTCATTTTGACTGTCACATATTCTCACTTCCAAAACACAGAAAACAGAAAAACGTTCGAAAAAGTTGTTTGCGTCACCGCACTTTGGACACGGACAAAGGAAAAATTCACGAACGAATGTGAATGGATTACGCGCACTGAATACACCGAACTAATAAACAAAAAATCCCAAACCAGGAGTTTTCACTTTGAATTGATAGACGCAATTTTTAAATGCGTATACATTCAATGCAAAGTTTACTATTTTCTACCTACAAAACTATATCGAATTGGTATGAATTGATATACGAAAACATGAAATCTCCAGTGCGTTGCAAATTTGTATGAACTAGATATAGACTTATACCTTCTTCATTCATTTTTTTAAATTTTTCCCGTTGATGTAAAATTCGCAACTTCCATCGTAAATATTGCATTGATACAACGACCATTTAAATGTGTATAGATTCAATGCAAAGTTTACTATGTTTTGAAGTATGATCAATATTCACCGATAAAATGATATCGAATTTGTATGAATTTATATATGAAAATACAAACCTGCCGTACGTTGCAAATTCGTATGAAACAAATGTAAATTTATGCTTTCTACCTTTAATTTTATAATTCTGGGTTGTTAATTTAGCATTTGTGTACATGGATCTGTATTGTAAAATGTAAATTTGAGACAAGAATGCTTTTTTTCCATGAATGTAAAATTTGCAATTTTCATGGTAAATATTGCATTGCCATTTTTCTCTGAGTGCAAAAACAATATACCCTATACTAAAAGTCTAGGGTATAAAAATTCATTTTCGTGGGAAATAGTGGTCCGATCGAGCTCGAACTAAAGGGTATTGGGGGGGGGGGGGGGCAACTCCGAATCTGGCGTAAAAAAAGAGAAAAAAAAGTTGGGGTCGCCCATTTACGACTTTTATTGAATATGTTATTAACCAAGATTCAGACTCTTTGCATGACTCTTTTTGAACGACTCATTGGAAAGAATCAGAGCTTATGTGCTGGCACAGTGAAAAGAGTCATTATGCCCATCACTACTACTAGTTAAATTGCATCTAGTTATCCGAGAGAACAATATACGTGTTGTGTGCGTTTGTACGGAAGGTATTTGCAGTAGTAGTACCACTGCCTATTCTTTATAGAAATATTCTCAGTGACGTTTGCCAACGAAGTTGCTAATCCTTTATTCGTCACTTATCCTGCGTATGTTTATAGTTTTCTTAGTTACTTGTCGACGTTTCACCCTTTGTGGGCATTATCAAGACTGTAATACATCTCATTATTTACGAGTATTTGTGTAATATAATTATATAATTATGTGCACGAAATGCCAACATTATTTTCACACGAGCTACTGAAATATCAAAACAGTGGAAAATTTGAGGAAGTCGGGGGCGAGAAGAGAACAATAGAAGTGCGACATGTGCAAGTCCCAAAACCAGGCATCAAAACCCGAAACGCTAGGAAATTTAATGAAGCCTTTGATGAAATAAGGACGTTGAAACATGATAACATCCAGCTAAACGCGAAAATTGAACATCTCGAACGTCAAAATAATACTCTCCAACATCAGCTGAGGCGGGATAATATCCTAATAAACGGTGTAAAAGCAACACCAAATGAAACCAGGCCCGGAGTCCGAAGCGTATATACCCTAGACTTGTACAGACCTAGTGGTGATACCAAAAGTACCAATTGGTAACGACCATATGCATTAAAAGTGAGTTTCCTTTATGGCAAGTTTATAGGGGAGGTTGGCAATCATTCAGGAGGATCTTGACCATTATCAAAATCAATTAACTAACCCATTCTACAAATATTTGTCGAATTTTCAAGTCGCTAGGTTCATTCTATCGAAAGTTATTGCTTATTTGAAGTTTCACTTGTAGGGGAGGTAAAGTTTCCTTGGGTGGGATCTTGCTCATTATTGCCACCAACAAATAAAATCATGCTTCAAACATTTAAACAAAATTTAAAGTCTCTAGCTTCACTCTATCGGAAGTTATCGCTTATCTGAAGTTTCACTTGTAGGGGAGGTAGGGGTTCCTTGGGTCGGATCTTGCCCATCATTGCCACCAACAAATAAGATCACCCTACAAATATTTAAGCAAAATTTCAAGTCTCTAGCTTCATTCCATCGAAAGCTATCGCTTATTTGAAGTTTAATTTGTAGGGGAAGTAGGGGTTTCGTTGGTCGGAATTTACGTATTTTCAATATTAGCCAACTGAATCCTATTACAAACATTTGACCAAAATTTTAAGTCGCTGGCATTATTTTGTCGTAAGTTATCGCTTATTTTAAGTTTCATTTCTAGGGGAGGTGGGGGTTCCTTAGGTCGAATCTAATCCATCTTAAACACCAACTAACCTGATCTCACTTCAAACATTTGACCAAAACTTCAAGTCGCTGGCTTGATTCTGTCAAAAGTTATCGCTTATTTGAAGTTGCATTTGTAGGGGAGTTAGGGGTTGCTTGGGTCGGATCTTACCCATTTTCAATACCAACCAAGAAGATCCTACTAACAACATTTTGTCAAATTTTCAACCCGCTAGTGTAATTTTATCGAAAGTTATCGTAATTAAAAGAATATATAATTTTTTGAAATTTGTAGGGGAGATAGGCGTTCCTTTCATCCGATTATGCCCAACTTACTAGAACTTAAGCATCTTCTTACCCCAAGGTTACATGCCAAAAATCAGGTGTCTACGTCAATTAGTTCAAGAGTTATAGACAAAAAACCTAAAAAGTAGGGTAGTACGGGGCTCTTTGTAAGAAAATTACCGTTCGTTTTCAACTGATCGATTTTATTTTTCCAGGGGAGTAGAAGATTATCTTCACGAGCAATCTACCAAAGCTAGAGCTTTTCATGTTTATTTAATCGGGAGTTATAGATACATTTATTTATTTTACATATATAGGGAACGCCTACCTCGTTCTCTTGGCCTGATCATGCCTATTTTCAATACCAACCAAGTAGATTATACTTTCAACATTTGACCAAAATTTCAAGTCTCTAGCTTCATTCTATCGAAAGTTATCGTGCGAACGGACAGACAGACAGACATGGCTTAATCGAATCAGGAGGTGATCTTGATCATTTATATATATACATTGCTATACCTCCGGAGCCTCCTTTAAGGTGTTACATATTTCCGTCGTGACAAAAACAATATACCCTATACTAAAAGTCTAGGGTATAAATATCATTGATGTTGGTAAAGAGATAGCCTCTCATATAAATTGTGATATACATAAATAAAGTATTGTAGATATCAGCAATGCGTATCGACTACGGAAAGAGAACACCAGTAGGCCACCTACATATAATAGTCAGCTTCACGAGAACTCTAGCAAGAGAAACGTTTGTAAAGCAGTATAAATCGAAAGTTAGGCAACAGATCGATGGACCAGGTTTAAGGCGAAATTCACACACACGACACCGCGCTGCACGACTGCTTGAAATTTCAGTCGAGATACACAGCATCAAATGGGTGGATTCACACTCATCGCTCAGCATGCGATACGATCAGGGCCAGATTAAGATTGTAGGGGCCCGGGGCCACACAATGGTGGGGCCCTTTTTTATGATAAAATGCGAATGACTATTAAACAAAGGTATAGCAGTAGTATAGTATTTATTAATTTATTACTTACAAAGTCACATGATGTAAGATACGTGATTTACGTGATTTTTTCGTAGCAAAGACGTCGATTAAATCATCAAATGAGAAATTCCGAAGAATGTCACTTTCAATACTCAAAATCATCAAACAATTAAGACGATCTTGTCCCATACTTGTGCCTAATCTGTTTTTGATGAGTTTCATTTTTGAAAATGATCTTTCTCCACTACAATTGTATACCATCATTGATAAGTATTGTACATTCGAAGCACTATTTCCACATTCACAAAAAGTTGAGCGAAGATTGTTTTCTATGATAATACGATAAAGAAATCGTTCTATTGACTCTTTATTCAGCTGTAGAGCTTTGATAATGCAGAAAGTTGCAATAAATAATTCGGCACATAAAGAATCTTCTACATCTTCTGGGTAGCAATTAACAAGATTTTCCGTTTTGATATTTAATTCTTCAGGTGTAATTGTCATGAGCTCACTCAAAGATCCAAATCTGTCGTTTAGAGCTTTGTAAGCTGAAAGCCGTTGTGATAACGCCAAGATGAGTGAGTCTACTACTGGTAAAAAGGATTCAATGCGAAACTTGACCCTCGGTGACTTTTGCACAGAATTTGTTTTTCCATAATCAAAAGGCTGCAGTAGTACGTTTGGTTTTTTAGTTCTAGATTTGGAGTCATACTCGTCAATTATAGCCAATTTCTTTGACTTAATCTCATCTTGATGCGAAGAAAGATTTTTGAGACTTCACAGCAGTACTGAGTACCATTGTAGAATTTTGTAAATTTTTGCTAGTAGCGGCAAATCTACCTGGGAGTTTTCAGACGACCCATGATACGAAGAAGTCTCAAAGTTTCATTTCTCACGACGGCCTTCTGTTTTTCGTCAGTGCTGATTTCAGTTAACGCTTCCTCTATCTCTTTATAACCATAAGTAAGTGATTTTACTACGTCAAAAGCGCATGACCAGCGAGTTCCACTCAGGCTCTTCAAAGTATAAACAGTACAGATGTTTAATTTGGTCAATTTTTTTATTGAGAATCTCGCATCACGCGGTAGATGCAGTGAAGAAACGTAGGGACAAAAAACGGCGTGATGATTCAACTACGAAATCAAAGCTTGCATACCTTGATATTTCCCAGACATATTGGGTGCATTGTCGTACGATTGACCTCTACAGTTTTTTATGTCTATCCCTAGGCCTTGCAGTAACTTATCAAGAGCATTTGCCATCTCCAGTCCAGTATGTCCCCAATTTGGTATCAGTGTCAAGAAACGCTCTACTGGGCGTGTTCCTTCCATGTACCTGACAACTACTGTCAACTGACCTATATGTCCTTCATCAGGAGTCGAATCAACTGACACGGAAAAAAAAATTTGCTTTTTTTCATTCGCGCACAAAATTCTGCCAGTACTTCTTTCGCCATGATTTCAATCAGCTCGTCACAAATCGTGGATGATAAATAATTCACATGTCCTCTACCTTTGTTGCCATGTTCTTCGAAATATTTGGCCAGGAATTGGTCGTACTTCGCTATTAATTCGTGTATTCCGTATTCCATTATTAAGTGTATTAATATTTTCATCGAAAGCTCTAAAAGCCATTCCTCGCTCTGATAGAAACTTTATCGTAGAGACTATTTTTTCAAGAACTAACCGCCAACAGGCAGTCGCTTCAGAAAAATATAATAGACATGAACTACAATTAATTAAAATGAACTATATTTTATGTACAGTGGTGCACGGGGTTTTTGCCGTATATTGCGAACCTGGTAGCATATATAAAGAATATATAACACGTTTATAGAATCATCCTTTCTGTCGTTAACACATTTGTAGGTAAAGTAGAAATTGAGTAGAAATCCATGTGATACAATTGTCAACTTTTCATTGCGGATGGTGGGGGCCCCTAAATGGTGGGGGCCCGGGGCCATGGGCCCCAGCGGCCCCGCCTTTAATCCGGCCCTGGATACGATCGACTATGCTTGGCTATTGTGCGTGGCTGCGTCGGAGCTGAAAATGTAGCTAATCTGAATATCGCCTAAAAGCGAACGAACCAAGTAACAAACTGGGAGAAGGGCGCATCTTTGTAGGAGATCACTTGACAACAGCAACGGCTCAACTGTTAAGAGATACAAAAAATGTCAAAAGAGAAAAATTACAAGTATGTATGCGTGAGTGAAGGTATAGTATAGATTGGAAAAAAACAAGCTAGCCTTCATTGTTCCTATGAGAGGTATATGAAATAGTAGGCCGATTTCAACCAAGTTTAGGAACATGGTTTGGTAGTCAATATTATTGAATAATATGAAATTTGGTAAAGATATTTTCAGAAATAAAAAAGTTTTTCTTATAAAAACTTGCTTTTGGAACGATCGTTCCTATGACAGCTATATGATAAAGTAGTCCAATTTCAACTTAATTCAGGAATGTGACTTGACAATAGATACTATTGATTTTTGTGAAATTTGAAAAAGATACCGTTAGAAATAAAAAAGTTTTTCTTACAAAGACGAATTTTTGGACCGGTCGTTCCTATGGTAGCTATATGACGTAGTGGTCCGATTCCGTTGGTTCCATACAGACATATATACTGCGCGCAATAAAAGGAAGGTTCTGTACAAAATTTGAACTCGATAGCTTTAAAACTGAGGTGCTAGCTTGCATAGAAACAGACAGACTGACGGACAGACAGACAGATGGACAAAGCTTAATCGACTCGTCTCATCATACTGACCAAGAATATATAGTTTATATGGTCGAAGATGCTTCCTTCCGTGCGTTGCAAACTGCATGACAAAGTTAATATACCCTATCACATTCGTGAAGGGTATAATGATGATTCTAGAGCAGTAAGAATGAATAATGTTATGGACATCAAATAAGGTCTAGGTACAACAACAATATTCCACATACAAATTCAACTACATAAACATGACATGTTCGGGCTCAAATTTGGTATGGTCATTGTCTCCGGTCATCTTACGAAGTGCTGCAAATTTGATTCCGATACAAGGAAACACACCCAGATATGATAATTTGAAAATGGCTATTTTTCAAATTTTTCTAGTTCTCGTTGTCCTTTGACAGGGCTACAGGCTGGTAGGGAGCGTAACGAGGTCAGCTTTCTTTTCTCACGGATTGCCTGTGTCCCAAGGGTGTGCATAGGCTATCATTTGTTCTGATCCGCGCAGTAGATAAAAAGATACATCCAAAAATGTGAAATATTATAGTAGAGTTTCTCGCTTAAGTCTTTTTGATAATTTGAATGCGACACAGGAAATCACTCGCAGAGATCGCACGCCGACGGGGAGAGACGCAAACACTTGATTATGTGAATAGTGACGACGACAGATGCAAAAGTCCGGCCGCTCGTCGGGTGTGGGGAACCATACGAGGAAATGGCTGTGGGCGTGGCTTGTGGCAAGTGCATTTATGAAAAGTGTGTGATGAAAAAATTTAAACTGAATGTTTATGGGGCGACCGGTAGCGCAGTGTGTTGAGGCATCAGTCTCATGTTTGACTACCGGCGTTTCGGGTTCGAATCCCGTCCACGACGACGTCCATGGCCATGGACGTGCAGGAGGTGCATGCTGGCAACTGCATTCTCCGATACCAGTTTATGCCGAGAATCGTCAACTGGGCCACAAGAAACAGTTGACGCGCTATGCCCCACAAGGGGTTACAGCAATTAAGAGAGAGAGAATGTTTATGGCTGCATCTTAGGAAGTCCGGAAAGAAAAAAAACCAGAGTCCGAAGCGTATATGCCCTAGACGTGTACAGACGTAGTGGTGATACGAAAAGTACAAATTGGTATCGACCATATGCATTAAAAGTAAGTTTCCTATATGGTGAGTTTATAGGGGAGGTTGGCAATCATTCAGGAGGATCTTGACCATTATCAAAATCAATTAACAAACCCATTCTACAAATATTTGTCGAATTTTTCAAGTCGCTAGCTTCATTCTACCGAAAGTTATTTCTTATTTAATGTTTTACTTGTAGGGGAGGTAGGGGTTCCTTTGGTCGGATCTTGCTCATTATTGCCACCAACAAATAAGATCGTGCTTCAAACATTTAAACAAAATTTCAAGTCTCTAACTTCACTCTATCGAAAGCTATCGCTTATTTGATGTTTCATTTGTAGGGGAAGTAGGGATTTCATTGGTCAGACTTTACGTAATTTCAATATTAGCCAACTGGATCCTATTACAAATATTTGACCAAAATTTTAAGTCGGTAGCATTATTTTGTCGTAAGTTATCGCTTATTTTAAGTTTCATTTCTAGGGGAGGTAGGGGTTCCTTGGGTCGGATCTAACCCATCTTTAATACCAACTAACCTGATCTTATTTCAAACATTTAACCAAAACTTCAAGTCGCTGGCTTGATTCTGTCAAAAGTCATCGCTTATTTGAAGTTGCATTTGTAGGGGAGGTAGGGGTTGCTTTGGTCGGATCTTACTCATTTTCAATACCAGCCAAGTAGATCCCACTAACAACATTTTGTCAAATTTTCAACCCGCTAGTGTCATTTTATCGATAGTTATCGTAATTAAAAGATATTTAATTTTTTGAAATTTGTAGGGGAGGTAGGCGTTCCTTTGATCCGATTATGCATAGCTTACTAGAACTTAAGCATCTTCTTACCCCAGGGTAACATGCCGAAAATCAGGTGTCTACGTCAATTAATTCAAGAGTTATAAACAAAAAACCCGAAAAGTAGGGTAGTACGGGGCTCTTTGTTAGAAAATTACCGTTAGTTTTCAACTGATCGACTTTATTTTTCCAGGGGTGTTGAAGATTATCCTTACAAGCAATCTACCAAAGCTAGAGCTTTGCATGTTTATTAAATCGGGAGTTATAGATACATTTAATTATTTTACATATGTAGTTGAGGTAGGCGTTGTCTTGGCCTGATCATGTCCATTTTCAATACCAACCAAGTAGATTATACGTACTTCCAACATCTGACAAAAATTTCAAGTCTCTAGCTTCATTCTATCGAAAGTTATCGTGCGAACGGACAGACAGACAGACAGACGGACAGACGGACAGACAGACAGGCGGACAGACGGAAAGACAGACAGACAGACAGACATGGCTTAATCGAATCAGGAGGTAATCCTGATCATTTATATATATAGAGTGTCCCAAACCCCAACGTCAACCCGGAAACCGGTGATAGGCCAAGTGGTGGCAGTTATCAGAAAAGTATTGAAAAAATTCTCCGTCAATTATTTTTTGAATTATAGACATTCAAAAAAGAATTGAAAAAATACATGTGATGATTTTTTAAGTACTGTTATTACAAATTTTCATTTTTATACCTTAGACTTTTAGTATAGGGTATATTGTTTTTGTCACGACGAAAATATGTAACACCTTAAAGGAGGCTCCGGAGGTATAGCAATGTATATATATAAATGATCAGGGTCACCTCCTCATTCGATTTAGTCATGTCTGTCTGTCTGTCTGTCTGTCCGTCTGTCCGTCTATCCGTCTGTCCGTCTGTCCGTCTGTCCGTCTGTCCGTCTGTCCGTCTGTCCGTCTGTCCGTCTGTCCGTCTGTCCGTCTGTCCGTCTGTCCGTCTGTCCGTCTGTCCGTCTGTCCGTCTGTCTGTCTGTCTGTCCGTTCGCACGATAACTTTCGATAAAATGAAGCTAGAGACTTGAAATTTTGGTCAAATGCTGGAAGTATAATCTACTTGGTATTGAAAATAGGCATGATCAGGCCAAGAGAACGCCTACCTCCCCTATATATGTAAAATAATTAAATGTATCTATAACTCCCGATTAAATAAACATAAAAAGCTCTAGCTTTGGCAGGTTGCTCGTGAGGATAATCTTCTACTTCCCTAAAAAAAAAAAAAATCGATCAGATAAAAACTAACGGTAATTTTCTTACAAAGAGCTTCGTACTACCCTACTTTTCAGGTTTTTTGTCTATAACTCTTGAACCAATTGACGTAGACACTTGATTTTTGGCATGTAACCCTGGGGTAAGAAGATGCTTATGTTCTAGTAAGTTGGGCATAATCAGATCAAGGAAACGCCTACCTCCCCTACAAATTTCAAAAAATTAAATATTCTTTTAATTACGATAACTTTCGATAAAATGACACTAGCGAGTTAAAAATTTGACAAAATGTTAGTAAGATCTACTTGGTTGGATTGAAAATGGGCAAGATTCGACCCAAGCAACCCCTACCTCCCCTACAAATGCAACTTCAATAAGCGATGACTTTTGACAGAATCAAGCCAGCGACTTGAAGTTTTGGTCAAATGTTTGAAGTGAGTTCGGGTTAGTTGGTATTTAAGATGGGTTTGATCAAACCTAAGGAACCCCTACCTCCCCTACAAATAAAACTTCAAATAAGCGATAACTTTCGATGGAGTGAAGCTAGAGACTTGAAATTTTGGATAAATGTTTGTAGCATGATTTTATTTGTTGGTAGCAATGATGAGCAAGATCCGACCCAAGGAACCCCTACCTCCCCTACAAGTGAAACTTCAAATAAGCGATAACTTCCGATAGAGTGAAGCTAGAGGCTTGAAATTTTGTTTAAATGTTTGAAGCATGATCTTATTTGTTGGTGGCAATAATGAGCAAGATCCAACCCAAGGAACCCCTACCTCTTCTTCAAGTGAGACTTCAAATAAGCAATAACTTTCGATAGAATGAAGCTATCGACTTGAAAAATTCGACAAATATTTGTAGAATGGGTTAGTTAATTGATTTTGATAATGGTCAAGATCCTATTGAATGATTGCCAACCTCCCCTATAAACTGGCCGTATAGGAAACTCACTTTTAATGCATATGGTCGTTACCAATTGGTACTGTTAATATCACCACTAGGTCTGTATAAGTCTAGGGTATATACGCTTCGGACTCTTTATTTTTGTTTTTATTAAGCAACCCTGACTAACTGTTCTATAAATCACAATCTAAAAGTGAAAAACTACTGTATTGGTTTTAAATAAAATATGACTTTATTCCCCAATTTTATACTCAAAATTATCACTTATCCCAACTTCAACTAACTCCACTGTAAAAAAAATATACCACGCGGTTTTGGCAAGTAACTGTAAAAGATGGCGCATTTTGTCCAAATTTCAAAATGGTACGACATACAAATGTAAAATAGCACATGTAAACTTATGAATGATTTAGTGATTCAGTAACAATTTGATTATAGGACGCATTTAACTGCCATTATGCCATACAGATACAGTGCGCGGGAATATGCTATCATGCATCTTATTTATGGGGAATGCAAATGCAATGCTAGTGCTGCAGCCAGACTTTATCGTGAGAGATATCCAAATGCTGAACGTTATCCGGATCACCGAATATTTATAAACGTACACCAGTCATTCTCAGAGGGTCGAATTCCACACCACATGACAGGAGAGCCAAATTCCATCATGCCCTACGAGGAGGAAGTCTTACAAGCAGTCGAACAAGACCCCAGTGCCTCAGTACGTGCAATTGAATGTAGCACAGGAGTACTCACAAGTACAGTACAACGAATTCTACGGAGAAACAAGATGCACCCGTACCATGTTCAACGAGTCCAAAGTCTGCTACCTCGAGATTATCAGCAGAGAGTACAATTTTGTCAAACGATGTTGCGTGAGTACAGAGAAGATCCCCGATTCTTTGACAAAATTCTATGGACCGTTGAATCCACATTTTCTAAAGATGGTTACATTAACCTCCACAATTTACACGAGTGGCACATTGAAAATCCACATTTAATGCGGCAAAATAGACCGCAGCATCGCTTTAAAGTGAACATGTGGACTGGAATTTTACATGGCCAAATTATTGGACCATTCGAGCTTTCGGAGAACTTAAGTGCCGAGACATATTTAGACTTTTTAATGAATCATTTACCCAATTTATTGGAAGACGTGCCACTCACAATCAGTACTTTTGCAAATATGTGGTATCAGCACGATGGCTGCCCAGCGCATTATACTCGTACAGTAAGAGAGTTCCTCGATCAAGAATATTCCGAATTTGCCTAAATGAGATTATTACTTCTTTTCACCTCAATTAAGAGATAATATAGGAAGTGTCGTACCATTTTGGAATCTAGACAAAATGCGCCATCTTTTACAGTTACTTGCCAAAATCGCGTGGTATATATTTTTTACAGTGCAGTCAGTTGAAGTTGGGATAAGTGATAATTTTGAGTATAAAATTGGGGAAAAAAGTCATATTTTATTTAAAACCAATACAGTAATTTTTACTTTTAGATTGTGATTTATAGAACAGTTAGTCGGGGTTGCTTCATAAAAAAAAAAAATTTAAAAATGAAAATTTGTAATAACAGTTGTAACGGACGGTTTGGTGGGCAT
The DNA here is from genome assembly GCA_964017055.1 of Chloromyia formosa. Taxonomy (NCBI): domain Eukaryota; kingdom Metazoa; phylum Arthropoda; class Insecta; order Diptera; family Stratiomyidae; genus Chloromyia; species Chloromyia formosa. Next base: position 74,932,345 of record OZ024813.1, on the reverse strand, counting down.
CCGAAGATGCCCGTGGGGACGGAGCCTTAGGTGGCATAATGACCGTGAAGGTCGGGCCGTACCATCTGGCGAAGAAAAAGGCCCCTCAACGAGCTAAGCAGCGGCCTATGCTTGCTGCAGCTCAGTTCGGGAGATGTGGGCGGGGTTTTCGCCGCTCGTTGCCCATGTCCCTTACGTATTAACAAAAATTCATAGGCCTGTGGAAGACAACACAAACAGGCGAGGTAAAAATGGGGAATAAAAAAATTGTCGATAAGGATGGAATGGTTAGCGGACGGATTAGACGCCCACGCGGTTGCACCTGGGTCCGGGTGTAATGGAACCCTCGGCCTCTGGTTTCGTACCACCAACAGATCACTACCCATCAGGTGCTGCTTCGATCTGCCGGTGGGAGCAGCACTACCAGACCATAATATGGTTCGTTACAGGTGGTTCATTACACAGTACTTAAAAAATCATCACAGGGTATGAATTTTTCCAATGTGTGAAAGATGGGAAGCGATGTCTAGGCAAGATGGGTATCACATGACTGAGGTGATGAGGCGAATGCAGTAGACTGTTAAAGATATTTTGAGTCCTTTGGGCAGGAAAAAGGATGTTCTTGGCAAGGAAGCGATTTCTAGGCAAGATGAGTATTATACGATTGGGGGTGATGAGGCGAATGCACTAAACTACTGTCAAAGGCACTTTGAGTCCTTTGAACTAGAAAAATGATATTCTTTGCAAGAAAAATATTTACCCCAAATGGGTAACCTGAGTGGACTCATAGTCCGGCACGTAAATTCCCTTTCAATCGAATACTACCGCATCCAGTAGGAATCAAACCGGAGCCCAATGTATAGAAGACGAACGTGCTTACCGTCGCGCCATCTGTATTACAACTACTACTATGCAAAAAGATATGATATCTCCAAAAAACAACTCTGTTGTAAAAAATTCCCCGCTAAGAAAAACCTCTCAACCGCAAAAAGGATTGATATGAATACAATACCGCCAAAGTACTCGTAGCTTCGCGCCCCATTCTAGGGTTGGCATATTGAACGCTGATTGAATTAGTAAATTTCTTTCAAAGCTGATTGGCGTGCAGCTTTATAGCCATAGACAAAATGACAGTGATAATGACAACGAGTGCATTCACCACGCTCGTTTTATCCGGATCGCTACGGAGCGCTACGGAGCGCTCCGTAGCGCTACAACCCCTCCCGGTCGTGATTGCAACCGCTCCTTCCATCCGCTCCGGAGCGGTTACTTCCCCTTGGTAGCAGAAATTTTTTACGCTCTCTGGGCATGTAGCGCTACATTTGACAATTCGCAGCTGGTATGTGTGTTGTGACGTTTGTGTACATCAAAAGCGCAAATAGAATCCCCGTCTATGTAAATTCACTGTCTTCTCGTCTTCGATTTGATATTTCCTTGTTTCGTGATGTGCCAAAGAAATGTTTTGCGATGGAAAATTGGCAATTGTCAAATATTTGCGTTGTCACCTGTTTGTCAGACATTTCATAAGTAGCGGTTCAATCACGAAAGAAATGTTGACAGGTAGCGTCTCCTCAAATGTGTCGTGGAGGGGATGTAGCGTTCTGTAGCGAAAATTTTTCACATGAATGCAGGCAACGATGTCGTTCTAATAAAATGATGGTTATGTAGTTGCGTGCGGATCATGATGTAGGCTCTTATGCAAAGTATTATTGGCATCTCGCCAAGATCTCGTTATAAAGCTTCCGCCTTACAAAAGACTAAAAATGCACTTCAGGCCAGAAGTGATTAATAGACCATTTTCTACCCCGTTTTTCTTCAGATTGTTCAACGTATTTTGTTTAATGGAAGCTCCCCGCCAAACAGCTTTGAAAGAAATTTCGTAATTCAATCAGCGTTCAATATGCCAACCCTAGAGTGAGGCGCAAAGCTACAAGTACTTTGGCGGTATTGTATTCATATCAATCCTTTTTGCGGTTGAGAGGTTTTCCTTGGCGGGGAGTTTTTTACAACAAAGTTGTTTTTGGGAGATATTTATGACTACGTAAACCAAGAATTTATCTCGACTGACAAATATGTTTAAGACTCTATAGTCAGTCTCGCTCCGTCGACTTGTTCTGCATTCATTATTCTCTTAGGCATGCGATCATCGTCCATTCTTTGTACATGCCCTGCTCATTGAAGTCGTTGTAGTTTGACGATTTTCGAAACTTCCAGCTCATCGAACAGTTCATACAACTCATGGTTGTACCGGAAGCGCCATCCATCTCGATCGCAAACAGCCCCGATGCCCTGTTGTGCAGGTGTCCTTGTCGTCGATTGTATCATTATTATACCTTAGACTTTTAGTATAGGGTATATTGTTTTTGTCACGACGGAAATATGTAACACCTTAAAGCAGGCTCCGGAGGTATAGCAATCTATATATATAAATGGTCAGGGTCACCTCCCGATTCGATATAGCCATGTCTGTCTGTCCGTCTGTCTGTCTGTCCGTTCGCACGATAACTTTCGATAGAATGAAGCTAGAGCCTTGAAATTTTGGTCAAATATTGGAAGTATGATCTAGTTGGTTGGTATTGAAAATGGGCATGATCAGGCCAAGAGTACGCCCACCTCCCCTACATATGTATAATACTTAAATGTATCTATAATTTCCTATTAAATAAACATGAAAAGCTCTAGCTTTAGTAGATTACTCGTGAGGATAATCCTATACTCTCCTGGAAAAATAAAATCGATCAGTTGAAAACTGAAGGTAATTTTTTTACAAAGAGCCCCGTACTACCCTACTTTTCTGGTTTTTATACCCTTTACGAATGTGATAGGGTATATTAACTTTGTCATGAAGTTTGCAACGCACAGAAGGAAGCATCTCCGACCATATAAACTATATATAGGTATATTCTTTGTCAACATGATGAGACGAGTCGATTAAGCTTTGTCCGTCTGTCTGTCGGTTTCTATGCAAACTAGTCCCTCAGTTTTAAAGCTATCGAGCTGAAATTTTGAAAGGAGCCTTCTTTCTTGCACGCAGTATATATGTCGGAACCAACGGAATCGGACCACTACGTCATATAACTGCCATAGGAACGACCGGTCCAAAAATTCGTCTTTGTGAGAAAAACTTTTTTATTTCTAAAGATATCGTTTTAAGACTTCACACTAATTAATAGTATCTTTAGTTAAATCACTTTCCCGAATTCGGTTGAAATCGGACCACTACGTCATATATGTAGCTGCCATAGGAACGTCCGGTCTAAAAACTCGTCTTTATGAGAAAAACTTTTTTATTTCGAAAGATATTGTTTTCGAAATTCACAATAATCAATAGTATCTTTAGTGAAATCATATTTCCGAATTTGGTTGAAATCGGACTACTCTATTATATAGCTGTCATGGGAACGACCCTCCCAAAAGCATAAGTTTTTGTCAAAAAAACTTTTTTTATTTCTGAAGATATCTTCACGAAATTGCATATTATTCAATCGTATTGACTGCTAAGCAACATTCCTAAATTTGGTTGAAATCGGCTCACTATTTCATATACCTCTTATAGGAACAGTGAAATCGGAACAAGTTTACTACTAATTTCAAAAAGGCAAATGTACCACAAACTATAACGCTTTGCGTGAAGGGTATCATACCTTCGGCAAGCTAGCCGAAGGCTAGCTTGTTTGTCTATAACTTTTGAACCAATTGACCTAGACACCTGATTTTTGGCATGTAACCCTGAGGTGAGAAGCTGCTTGAGTTTAAGTAAGTTGGGCATAATCAGATCAAAGGAACGCCTACCTCCCCTACAAATTTCAAAAAATTAAATATTCAATTAATTACGATAACTTTCGATAGAATGACACTAGCGAGTTAAAAATTTGACGGAATGTTGGTAGTAAGGTCTAATTGGTCGGTACCTACCTCCCCTACAAATGAAACTTAAAGTAAGAGATAACTTTCGATAAAATGAAGCTAGTGACCTGGAATTTTGGTCACATGTGTGTAGTAGGGTCCAGTTGGCTAATATTCAAAATACGTAAAATCCGAACAACCAAACCCCTACTTCCCCTACAAATGGAGCTTCATGTAAGCGATAACTTTCGATAAAATGAAGCTAGTGACTTGAAATTTTGGTCAAATGCTTGTACTAGGATGTAGTTGGTCGTTGTTGAAAATGCACAAGATCCGACAAAGGAAACCTCTACCTCCCCTACATGTGAGACTTCAAATAATCATAAGTTTCGATAGGATGAAGCTAGCGACTTGAAAAATTCGACAAATATTTGTAGTGTGGGTTAGTTAGTCGATTTTGAGAATGGTCAAGATCCTTCTGAATGATCGCCAACCTCCCCTATAAACTGTGCATATAGGAAACTCACTTTTAATGAATATGGTCGCTGCCAATTGGTACTTTTGGTATCACCACTAGGTCTGTATAAGTCTAGGGTATATACGCTTCGGTCTGGTTTTAGTTTTACCCTCGTTGATACGTAGTCCAACTTCTTTTGCAGCGGTATCGAGCGTATACAGAAGCTCTTCTCCGTCGGCCAATCTTCGGTACATAATGTTCATGTCGTCGGCGTACGCTGCTTATTGCGTCGACTTGATGAGTAGCGCCTTGCTGTTTTCCATATTGGCCGGTATACCAAATTGCAGTATGATGTTGTACAGTACTCCACGATCGATACTGTCGTATGCCTGCTTAAAATCGACAAAGATTTGGTATACGTTTACGTTGTATACCCAGCACTTCTGGAGTATCAGTTGGACTGAGAAGAGCTGATCGGTTGTGGAGCAACCAGGTCTGAAACCGCTTTGATATTCGAAAATGATTCGTTCTGCATACGGTTTCATTCTGTTTTCCAGAATTTTCGTCAAAATTTTATAGGACGTACAAACTAGTGAGATGCCCCTGTAATTCTCACACCGCAGTTTATCTCCCTTTTTATGAATTGGACAGATGATGCTTCTGCGCCAATCGTCTGGGATCTCCTCGTTCTCCCATACTCGCAGGAGTAATTGATGTATGGCATCAACTAGACTCGTTCCACCGAATCTTAGCAGTTCAGCTGGAATCTCGTCAGCGCCCGGCGCTTTATTTCGTTTTAGTGACCGCAACGCGAGATCAACGATCAAAATAAGAGGCCCATCGTTTGTTAATACCATCGGTGTCGCTGATGATGTTTCCATCCTTGTCCTTACAATGGCTAGTCCTGGGTTGGTAGCCGTTCTTAATTGTATTTACTAGTTTGTACGCTTGTCTGGTGTTCCTATTAGCTAAGTTCTCGTTTATGTTCAGCAACTGCTCGTCAAAGTATTTACGTTTCTTACGTCTAATTATTCTATTCGATATTCGCCGTAGCTCGTCATATTTTTTCTCATCTAGCTCTGGTTCCTCGTTGAATCCATTGTCTGTAGGCCTCGTTTTTCGCGTCAAGTGAATTTTTGCATTTTTCGTCGAACCAGTTATTTCGCGCTTGCCGGACTTTATATCCCACGACCTTCTCTTCGACATCTCTGGTACACTTGAGTTCTTCCGGGAACCCATGGACGCCTGTGTTGCTGATGTTGTGTAGCATAGGCGATAGCTTTTCCTCAAGGGCGTCAGCATACGCCACCGCCGTAGCATCACTCAGAAGCTTTTTAACCGCAAAGCTTTTGGGAGGGCTGGTTCTCGAATGGTTTGAAGAAATTCTACATCTGTAGGTGGTCTTAATCAAGTGATGATCTGAGTCGCAGTTTGCTCCTCGATAGGAGCGGACATCCATCACACTAGACGCCCATCTCCTGCAAATGAGGACGTTATCAATTTGGTTTACAGTGTGTGCGTCTGGAGATTTCCAGGTCCCTTTGTGAATGCGTCGATGCGGGAAACACATATTGCTTACGACTAGATTCCTGCTGCAGGCGAAGTCGATACGACGCTGGCCGTTGTCGTTACATTCTTCATGGAGACTGTGGCCTCCAGTGGTCCCCCGGTGCCAACTTTCATTTCCGACTTTCGCGTTAAATTCTCCCAGCAGCAATTTGACGTCGTTTGTTGGAAGTGAGTCGAAGAGAGTCTCAAGGTGCGTGTAGAACTCGTCTTTTACTGCGTCTTCTTTAACTTCAGTGGGGGCATGCACATTGATGAGCCAGAGATTGAAGAATCGAGTCTAAATGCGAATCGCACATAGCCGTTCATTTATGGGTTTGAAGTCAGTAATGTGCGGCTTGAGGTGATTATTTACTATAAATGCTACTTCAAACTCCTTGCACCCGATGGTTTGCCACATGTAAAAATTGTGTGCGATTTCTTGTCATTGATCTCGCTGCCAAGCCAATTTGTTTCCTGGACTGCAGTAATGCTTAGTTTGTACTTTTCGACCTGTTGAAGGAGGGCCTTTCCGGCCCCCGGTTTGTTCAGGGAGCGTACATTCCAGGATCCGAAAAAATAATCGCTTAGCCGTTTGCGTGGTCGTCGTTGTTGATCCGTTCAATCCGAGGCTTTTGTTCCAGGTTTCTTGAGATGTGCTGGTTTTTACAAGGACGAGTTGTCAGCACACCGCTTAATCCCATTCAGGGGATGGCCTCGGAAGATAGCTGCTTCAGATGGTTTAATAAACGTGCTGCAGTTCACACAACTATGTTGCAGGCCCAACTACGCAAGTCATTCCATCCTACTAAACCTGAGACGCTTAGGTGTTGGTCAGTCATTCAAGCTACAGCTATCTGCATTTTTCCAAATATCTTATCGTTAAGACTTGGCCGTCAGCAGTTTGAAACACTGCCGTTACCAGGGGGCGCCCACGTGGAGGACTATGGAAAAGGTCTTTTGCCCCCCCCCTCCGCCCCCCGCACCTAACTATCCATTCACTATTAAGAATATAAGAAGTATTAAAGCAATGAAACCGGAATATAGAGGGCTACGCCCGCAATTCGAGGGTTTTGTAGCAAGCGCTTATTTTGGCATGTAAATACTGGCTCCCTGTTGTTCTTGGTACCCCTCAGCTGAATAAAAACACCATAATTAAATGTTTTACCCATGATATAGTATCTTACATGCCAATTCACAAAAAGACTGCATCTGTCACCTCTCAAAGTAATAGTTTTAATACGAGAAGCTGTAGATAGATATGTATTTTATGTATACGAGATAAACTGTCCCACTCTTCGAGATGCTTAACCATTCATATTAAGACGACATTGCAAATTGCAAACTTGTGTAACGGCTTCGAAATTCAGGGCGGCGCTGGGACAAATTACGGTCTAATATTTTTTCCTACTCCACTGTTCCCCTTTCTACAAATCTCAAGAAAATGCCAAAAATGGAATGTACTCAACATTACCTTTCTCACGACACCCCACTTGGCTATCATCATCATCATCGTGGCGCGACAGCCCGACGTCGGGCCTTGGCCGCCTGGATCATTGTCCTCCAATTATCTCGGTCACGTGACCGCGTCCTCCAATTTTGGGAGCCCAGCAGCTGCGCGGCGTCCACACCTACTGAGCTCTCCCAACGAGATCTCGGTCGTCCTCGCAGTCTCGCTCCGTCGACTCGTTCTGCATTCATTACTCTCTTAGGCATGCGATCATCGTCCATTCTTTGTACATGCCCTGCCCATTGAAGTCGTTGTAGTTTGACGATTTTCGAGACTTGCAGCTCATCGTACATTTCATACAACTCATGGTTGTACCGGATGCGCCATCCATCTCGATCGCAAACAGCCCCGAAAATTCGCCGTAGAACCTTACGTTCAAAAGTGTCTAGCATGTTTTCGGAGGCTTGAGTTAGGGTTCATGCTTCGCAGCCATAGCATAGCACTGGTCGTATAATGGTTTTGTACACGCGGAGCTTCGTGTTTCTGTGCACATGCTTCGATTTCATTATGGGGAGAACCGAGAAGAAAGTCTTATTAGCTAACTGTATCCGTCGCTTGATTTCGTCAGTTTCGTTGGCGTCCCTTGACAAGTTGCAACCCAGGTAAATGAAGTTGTTCACGAACTCGATGCTGAGGTCCCCCACATTGATGCTTGGTTGTGCAGGTGTCCTTTTCACCGATTGCATCATTATTTTAGTTTTACCCTCGTTAATATGTAATCCAACTTCCTTTGCAGCGGTATCGAGCGTATGCAGAGGTTCTTCTGCGTCAGCCAATCTTCGGGACATGATGCTGATGTTGTCGGCGTACGCTGCTAGTTGTGTCGACTTGATGAGTAGCGTCTTGCTGTTGTCCATATTCATGGCCCGAACAACGTATTCCAGTGCTAGGTTGAAGAGCGACGGTGCCAGTCCATCGCCCTGTTTCAAACCAGTGCATGTTTCAAATAGATCAGTAAGTCTATTCTGGATCCTGACTTGTGAGACGGAGTTGGTCATCGTCATCTTTGTCAGTCGCACTAATTTTGGCGGTTTACCAAATTGCAGCATGATGTTGTACAGTACTCCACGATCGATACTGTCGTATGCCTGCTTGAAGTCGACAAAGATTTGGTATACGTTTACGTTGTATTCCCAGCACCTCTGGAGTATCAGTTTGACTGAGAAGAGCTGATCGGTTGTGGAGCGACCAGGTCTGAAACCGCTTTGATATTCGCCAATGACTCGTTCTGCGTACGGCTTTATTCTATTTTCCAGAATTTTCGTCAAAATTTTATAGGACGTACAAACTAGTGAGATGCCCCTGTAATTCTCACACCGCAGTTTATCTCCCTTTTTATGAATTGGACAGATGATGCTTCTGCGCCAATCGTCTGGGATCTCCTCGTTCTCCCATACTCGCAGGAGTAATTGATGTATGGCATCAACTAGACTCGTTCCACCGAATCTTAGCAGTTCAGCTGGAATCTCGTCAGCGCCCGGCGCTTTATTTCGTTTTAGTGACCGCAACGCGAGATCAACTTCCTCTACTGTCGGGGGTTGAATGGGTTGGCCTAGATCAACAATATCGTCGAGAGCTTCCTGTGTGGGGATGTTAGATGGTCGGTTTAGAAGCTCTTCAAAATAAGAGGCCCATCGTTTGCTAATACCATCGGTGTCGCTGATGATGTTTCCATCCTTGTCCTTACAAAGGCTAGTCCTGGGTTGGTAGCCGTTCTTAATTGTATTTACTAGTTTGTACGCTTGTCTGGTGTTCCTATTAGCTAAGTTCTCGTTTATGTTCAGCAACTGCTCGTCAAGGTATTTACGTTTCTTACGTCTAATTATTCTATTCGATATTCGCCGTAGCTCGTCATATTTTTCTCTTCTGGCTCTGGTTCCTCGTTGAATCCATTGTCTGTAGGCCTCGTTTTTCGCGTCAAGTGAATTTTTGCATTCTTCGTCGAACCAGTCATTTCGCGCTCGCCGGGCTTTATATCCCACAACCTTTTCTGCGACATCCTTGATGGTACCCTTGAGTTCTTCCCAGAACCCATGGACGCCTGTGTTGCTGATGTTCTGTAGCATAGGTGATAGTTTTTCCTCAAGGGCGGTAGTAAACGCCACCGCTGTAGCATCACTCAAGAGCTTATCAACCGCAAAGATTTTGGGAGGGCTGATTCTTGACTGGTGCACTGAGGAAATTCTACATCTGTAGGTCGTCTTCACCAAGTGATGATCTGAGTCGCAGTTTGCTCCTCGATAGGAGCGGACATCCATGACACTAGACGCCCATCTCCTGCAAATGAGGACGTGGTCAATTTGGTTGACGGTATGTGCGTCTGGAGACTTCCAGGTCTGCTTGTGAATGCGTCGATGCGGGAAACACGTAGAGCTTACGACTAGATTCCTGCTGCAGGCGAAGTCTATAAGTCGCTGGCCGTTATCGTTACATTCTTCATGGAGGCTGTGGCCTCCAGTGGTCCCCCGATGCCAGCTTTCATTCCCGACTTTCGCGTTAAAGTCTCCCAGCAGCAATTTGACGTCGTTTGTTGGAAGTGAGTCGAAGAGAGTTTCAAGGCGGGCGTAGAACTCGTCTTTTACTGCGTCTTCTTTAACTTCAGTGGGGGCATGCACATTGATGAGCCAGAGATTGAAGAATCGAGTCTTGATGCGAATCGCACACAGCCGTTCATTTATGGGTTTGAAGTCAGTAATATGCGGTTTGAGGTGATTGTTCACTATAATTGCTACTCCAAACTCCTTGCGGCCCGATGGTTTGCCACTTGTAAAAATTGTGTGCGATTTCTTGTCATTAATCTCGCTGCCAAGCCAATTTGTTTCCTGGACTGCAGTAATGCTCAGTTTGTACTTTTCGACCTGTTGAAGGAGGGCCTTCTCGGCCCCCGGTTTGTTCAGGGAGCGTACATTCTAGGATCCGAAAGAATAATCCTTTATTCGTTTGCGTGGTCGTCGTTGTTGATCCGTCCAATCCGAGGCTTTTGTTCCAGGTTTCTTGACATGGAGTGGTTTTTACAAGGACGAGTTGTCAGCACGTCGCTTAACCCCATTCAGGGGATGGCCTCGGAGATAGCTGCTTCAGATGGTTTAATAAACGTGCTGGAGTTCACACAACTATGTAATAGCAGGTTCAACTACGCAAGTCAATCCATCCTACTAGACCTGAGACGCTTAGGTGTTCGTCAGCCATTCAGGCTACAGCTATCTGCCTTTTCCAAACTGTCTTATCGCTAAGACATTGGCCGTCAGCGATTTGATACACTGCCGTTACCAGGGGGCGCCCACGCGGAGGACTATGGAAAAGGTCTTTGCCCCCTTGGCTATACCAGTGGATAAAAAAAATTTACCTTAATTTCGCCTCTATGTGGACCCCCCCCCCCCTCTTAAAGTTGGCCAATTACAACACAACGCCATCTCCAGCAAATTATAGCATTTCTACACATTCTCGCCGAATTATGTGTGCAGCTTCAGTCGTAAGATATTCTATGAACAGACGGACAGACAGGTATTTGACCGATTTTGTAAGATTTAAGACACAAAACCCTAAAAAAATTAACTGTGTGAATAGTTATTGTTAGGATCACCAATCACCAATCTTCACCCTTCCAAAGTTGGTTCATTAAATAACTGCAATTCGCACTACGAAAAACAACATGTAAGTAGTACACGCATATCTATGCGTGAAGCCGGTAGGTGTATTTTTTGTGTGGATAGTGTCAAAATGCATAACTTTAAGTCAATGTACTATTATTAAATATCATGTCATTGTAATGAAACTTAGAGGTATTATTGCCTATGATGTTGGTTATCATCACCCATCAATATTTTTGACCTAGGGTGGGCTTGAGGGGTGCAGGGGTGTGCTAACTGCAACTATAGAAATGTACTATTATTAACCTTTTTCGATGAGATTTTGAAATTCTATTATTTTCGGTTTTCTACGCTAGTGAAATGCCGCTTTTCTGTAAATTTTCATGTGTCTAGCTATAACGGTCTCGAAATTCAAGGGGGGGGGACAAACTCGGACCACATATTTTCCCCTCTCCCTCTTTTCCCCTTTCTTCAAATTTGAAAAAAATTCCAGAAATGGAATGTACTCAACGGTACCTTTCTTACGATACCCCACTTGCCTGTACCAAACGAAAAAAAAATTTCGACCTTCATTTCCCCTCTATGGTGACCCCCCCTTAAAGTTGACCTATTACGACGCATCGCTTTCTCCAGAGAATTATAGTATTTCTACATATTTCCACCAAATTTCATGCATGTAGCTTCAGCGGTTCGTGAGATATTTCATGGACAGACAGACGGACAGACGGACAGACGGACGCATGACCGATTTCATAAGGGTTTTGTTTTTATACAAAACCCTAAAAATGGATGAACTTAGGAACTTGGTAAACAATTTTAATAAAAATCAGGTAATGCTAGATGTAAAGGTTCAAACAGACAGAACGCGTTATAACACGACGTTCACAGAACGCCCCTCAACACGGCGTTCGGCGATATTGGCTACATCACACACGCAGCGTTATCTGGGCGGGCGATCCAGTACTGTGGTTGAGTTTGTACAGCAATCATGAGTAGTTCTGATGAGGAGAACGCCGGTAACGCGCGTTACTTTTGCAATTTTGTACAACCCGAAATGTTAACGTTGCGTTCCGAAAGGTAACGCTGAGTGATAATGCCACGTGTGTGGCAGGGATGATACAATGCAGTGCAATACAACCGTACCGCCGTAACGCGACGGTACAGGAACGCCGAACGTCGCGTTATAACGCGTTCTGTGTGTCTGAACCTTAATAGTTTTGTCCGAAACACATCACAATAGCTACCTTTTGCCTCATGATAAATTTGAAGTTGCATTTAGACTAGAAAATTATAACTTACACTTTACAACAAAAAAAGGAAACAAATGTGAAGGAGTATTTGTTGACGTTAGAAATAGTCTGAAGCATGTTATAAAAAAAGTATAATATTCCGGAGAGTTTAATAGACCCCATATACGATGCGATCCGTCGTCAGGTCGATCTGACGATATTGTGATTGTCAGATCGATCGCACAGTGCATGTGAGTATCGTTGACGATTTTTATTCCCTAGACTTATAGTATAGGGTATATTGTTTTTGTCACGACGGAAATATGTAACACCTTAAAGGAGGCTCCGGAGGTATAGCAATGTATATACATATATAAATGATCAGGGTCACCTCCTGATTCGATTTAGCCATGTCTGTGTGTCTGTCTGTCTGTCCGTCTGTCTGTCTGTCTGTCTGTCCGTCTGTCTGTCCGTTCGCACGATAACTTTCGATAAAATGAAGCTAGAGCCTTGAAATTTTGGTCAAATGTTGGAAGTGTGATCTAGTTCGATGGTATTGAAAATGGGCATGATCAGGCCAAGAGAACGCCTACCTCCCCTACATATGTAAAATACATAAATGTATCTATAACTCCCGATTAAAGAAACATGAAAAGCTCTAGCTTTGGTGGATTACTCATGAGGGTAATCTCATACTCTCCTGGGAAAATAAAACTGATAAGTTGAAAACTAACGGTAATTTTCTTACAAAGAGCCCCGTACTACCCTACTTTTCAGGTTTTTTGTCTATAACTCCTGAACCAATTGCCGTAGATACCTGATTTTTGGCGTGTAACCTTGAAGTGAGAAGCTGCTTAAGATTATGTAAGTTGGGCATAATCAGATCAAAGGAACGCCTACCTCCCCTACAAATTTCCAAAAATTAAATATACTTTAATTACGATAACTTTCGGAAAAATGATCCTACTAAGTTGAAAATTTTGTGGAATGTTGCTAATAAGACCTACTTTGTTGGTATTGAAAATGGGCAAGATCCGACTCAAGGAACACCCACCTCCCCTACAAATGAAACTTCAAATAAGCGATAACTTTTGATAGAATGAAGCCAGCAACTTGAAATTTTGGTAAAATGTTGAAAGTTAGATTGAGTTAGTTGGCATTAAAGATGGGTAAGATCCGATTTAAGGAACCCCTACCTCCCCTAGAAATGAAACTTAAAATAAGCGATAACTTACGACAAAATAAAGCTAGCGACTTGAAATTTTGGTCAAATGTCTGTAGTATGATCCAGTCGACTAATATTGAAAATACGTAAAATCCGACCATCGAAACCCCTACTTCCCCTACAAAAGAAACTTCAAATAAGCGATAACTTTCGATAGAATGAAGCTAGAGACTTGAAATTTTGTTTAAATGTTTGTAGGGGGATCTAATTGGTTGATGGAAATGCTGGGCAAGATCCGACTCAAGGAACCCCTACCTCCCCTACAAGTGAAACTTCAAATAAGCGTTAATTTTCCATAGAATGAAGCTAGCGACTTGAAAAATTGGATAAATATTTGTAGAATGGGTTAGTTAATTGATTTTGAGAATGGTCAAGATCCCACTGAATGAGTGCCAACCTCCCCTATGAACTGGCAATATAAGGGGCCCACTTTTAATGCATATGGTCGTTGCCAATTGGGACTTTTGGTATCACCACTAAGCCTGTACAACTCTAGGGTATATACGCTTCGGACTCCGGGCCGAAGCGAAGCTTCGGCCTGGTTAATAGTGGTTCCGCGCCTGGTTATCCTATTAATATTAAATTTTCAAAATATGCCGCAGCGACAGCATTCCATTGCCGAAATGTTCGGCGCGAAAATCTAAAACGAAAATAGGGATGGAATTTTAGCTACTGAAGACCAGGTACGGGAAAACGGGACCAAAATCCCAGAAACACTGAACGGATTTTTATACCCTAGACTTATAGTACAGGGTATATGGTTTCTGTCACGACGAAAATATGTAACACCTTAAAGGAGCCTCCTAAGGTATAGCAATGTATTGAAAATGGGTATGATCAGGACAAGAGAACGCCTACCTCTAGTACATATGTAAAATACTTAAGTGTATCTATAACTCCCGATTAAATATACATGAAAAGCTCTAACTTTGGCAGATTACTCGTGAGGGTAATTTTATACTTTCCTGGGAAAATTAAATCGATCAGTTGAAAATTAACGGTAATTTTCTTACAAAGAGCCCCGCACTACCCTACTTTTCAGGTTTTTTTTTATCTATAACTCTTGAACCAATTTACGTAGACACCTGACTTTTGGCATGTAACCCTGAAGTGAGAAGCTGCTTGAGTTTTAGTAAGTTGGGCATAATCAGATCAAAGGAACGCCTACCTACCCTACAAATTTCTAGAAATAAAATATTAGTTTAATTACGATAACTTTCGATAGAATCACACTAGCAAGTTGAAAATTTGGTGGAATATTTCTAGTAAGATCTACTTGATTGATATTGGGTAAAATCCGAACTAAGGAATCCCCACCTCCCCTACAAATGAAGCTTCAAATAAGCGATAACTTTTGAAAGAATGAAGCCAGCGACTTGAAATTTTGGTCAAATGTTGGAAGTGAGATTGAGTTAGTTGGCATTAAAGATGGGGAAGATCCGACCTAATTAACCTCCCTTAGAAATGAAACTTCAAATAAGCGATAACTTTCGATAGAGTGAAGCTAGAGACATGAAATTTTGTTTAAATGTTTGTAGGGTTAGGGTGATCTTATTGGTTGGTGGCAATGATGGGCAAGATCCGACCCAAGGAACTCCTACCTCCCCTACAAGTGAAAAATAAAGTAAGAAATAACTTTCGATAGAATGAAGCTAACGACTTGAAAAATTCGACAAATATTTGTAGAAGGGATTAGTTAGTTAACTGATTTTGAGAACGCTCAAGAACCTTTTGAATGAGTGCCAACCTCCCCTATAAACTGGCCATATAGGAGACCCACTTTTAATGCATATGGTCGTTGCCAATTGGTACTTTTGGCATCAGCACTAGGTCTGTACAAGTCTAGGGTATATACGCTTCGGACTCCAGGCCGAAGCGAAAACTTGTAAAGGCTACATCACCGTAACCTCAAACTTCTTAAAGCACTTATTTGAGAAGGATCCCCTAATCGCCATCTCTTATAAGGAACGTAAGCCGATGGCAAACCAGGCCGAAGCTTCGCTTCGGACCGGAGTCCGAAGCGTATATCCGTATACCCTAGACTTGTACAGACCTAGTTGTGATACCAAAAGTACCAATTGACAACGACCATATGCATTAAAAGTGAGCTTCTTATGTGGCCAGTTTATAGGGGAGTTTGGCACACATTCATGAGGATCTTGGCCATTCTAAAAATCAATTAACTAAGCCATTCTACAAATATTTGTCGAATTTTTCGCTAGCTTCATTCTATCTAAAGTTATTGCTTATTTGAAGTCTCACTTGTAGGAGACGTAGAGGTTTCGTTTGGTGAATCTTGTGCATTTTTAATAACAACCAACTAGATCCCAGTACAAATAATTTACCAAAATTTCAAGTCACTAGCTAAATTCTATCGAAAGTTATCGCTTATTTGAAGTTTCACTTGTAGGGGTGGTAGAGGTTCCTTGGAACGGATCTTGCCCATCATTGTCACCAACCAATCAGATCACCCTACAAACAATAAAAAAAATGCCAGGTCTCTAGCTTCACTCTATCGAAAGTTATCGCTTATTTGAAGTTCCATTTGTAGGGGAAGCAGGGGTTTCATTGGTCGGATTTGACGTATTTTCAGTATTAGCCAACTGGATCCTACTACAAACATTTTACCAAAATTTCAAGTCGCTAGCTTTATTTTGTCATTAGTTATCCCTTATTTAAAATTTCATTTCTAGGGGAGGTAGGGGCTCCTTAGGTCGGATCGAACCCATCTTTAATGCCAACTAATTCAATCTCACTTCAAACATTTGACCAAAATTTCAAGTCACTGGATTCATTCTTTCAAAAGCTATCGCTAATTTGAAGTTTCATTTGTAGGGGAGGTAAATGCTCCTTGGGTTGGATCTTGCCCATTTTCAATGCCAACTAACTAGATTTTATTACCAACGTTCTTCCAAATTTTCGACTCGCTAGTGTAGTTCTATCGAAAGTTATCGTAATTAAAGAAATATTTAATTTTTTTTTAATTTTGTAGGGGAGTTAGGCGATGGTTCTAAGACTGACGAAGGAGTGGTGGCTGGCGTATACTCGGAAGAGTTAGATATTAGCTTGTCGTTCCGACTCCCGAACTTTAGTAGTGTTGTTCAGGCGGAAGTTACAGCAATATCTGAAGCTCTAGCCTGGTTGTCGCAAAACGATATATCTGGTAGGGACATTGTAATCTACACGGATAGTTAAATCGCTTAGTTCTGTCTTGGTAAATTCGAAGACAGTACTGGATTGTCGCAACTCCCTTATAGAGATGGGAAGGCTCTGCAATATTTCTCTGTGCTGGGTGCCAGGACATAGTGGTTATGTTGGTAACTGCAAGGCTGACGAACTGGCTCGAGCAGGTACGATCAATGGGATCAGCGGGCCGTTACGCTGCACCAGGATGCCGTTGGCTGCGTGTAAACTGGCCATCAAAGATGCGGCGTATGATAGGGCCTGCATCAGATGGAGCAATGGCAGTACAGGTCATGTGGCTAGACAGATATGGCCCAAACTGGATCCCAAACGTTCTTCTGGATTGCTAATGCTAAACAGAGACAATCTAAGAACTGTCGTAGGAGTGCTAACTGGACACTGCCTAATTGGGGAGCACGCCAGGAGACTTCGTCTTCCATATAATGATTTTTGCAGGAGCTGTGGGGACGAGGAAGAGGAGGAAAGTACGTCTCATTTTCTGTGTACCTGTCCGGCCCTGGCGAGTTTTAGGAAAGACCACCTTGGTTCCTACTTCTTCACCGATCTGGATGACCTGAAAAAGGTAAATGTTGGTCGGCTACATCGCTTCATTGTGAGCTCTGGCTGGTTTAACGAGTGAGTTTGGTCTCATTTGCTGAGTCCAGGGGTATCACAACGGACCCAATAGCGGTCTAAGTGTGCTTTTTAAGCAAACCTTTTAACCTAACCTTAACCTAACCTAGGCGTTCCTTTGATCTGATTATGTCCAACTTACTAAACCCCAAGCAGCTTCTCACTTCAGGGTTGCATGCCATAAATCAACTGTCTACGTAAATTGGTTCAAGGGCTATGGACAAAAAACCTGAAAAGTAGGGTTGTACGGGGCTCTTTGTAAGAAAATTACCGTTAGTTTTCAACTGGTCGATTTTATTTTTCCAGAGGAGTATAAGATTACCCTCACGAGTAATCTACCAAAGCTACAGTTTTTCATGTTTATTTAATCGGGAGTTATAAATACATTTATTTATTTTACATACTATGTAGGGGAGGTAGGCGTTCTCTTTGCCTGATCACGCCCCTTTTCAATATCAACCAAC
This sequence comes from Chloromyia formosa, assembly GCA_964017055.1. Lineage (NCBI taxonomy): Eukaryota > Metazoa > Arthropoda > Insecta > Diptera > Stratiomyidae > Chloromyia > Chloromyia formosa. The sequence continues at coordinate 74,914,684 of OZ024813.1, read as the reverse complement.
TAGATCATATTTTCAACATCTGACCAAAATTTCAAGGCTCTAGTTTCATTTTATCGAAAGTTATCGTGTGAACGGACAAACAGACGGACAAACGGACCGACAGACAGACAGACAGACATGGCTTAATCGAATCAGGAGGTGACCCTGATCATTTATATATACGCATTGCTATACGTACCTCCGGAGCCTCCTTTAAGGTGTTGCATATTTCCGTCGTGACAAAAACAATATACCCTATACTAAAAGTCTAGTGTATAAAAAGTAGTTGTGCACGGATTCAGAACTGATAACCACGTAAATGAGAGAAAAACTATTCAAATTTTAAAAAAAATTAATAGACGACTTTTCATCAAAAGTTGAAATTGTAAAATTATCACGGCATTTTGAACTGGCAAATTTGACAACAGTTGCCCTACGTATTAGCTTTCCATCGGTATATTTCTTTGATTTTGATACAATTGGATTTGAAAATTTTCGAATAATATGCATTAAATAAAAAAAACATGGTCTGGAGATGAAACAAATTTACTTCATTTTAATTTTAAGTTTAATTTTAAAAAAGTTGTCCAACTTCTGCATAATATGCCATGTGATTATTATTTATGAAGATTATTATATTAAATAGTTTATTGCATACTTAACGTCGCGATGCTTAAGATGTGCCTTCTTTCTGTAAATATTCATAACTGTGGCTTTAGCGTTCTCGATTAAATTCTTTTGGTCTTTTTACCTCGAATTGTACAGAAAAAAACTTCAATGGAATGTATACACTGAGCCCTTTGATATTACATCCCACATGCCAATTGCGGATGAAAAAACAAATTGACAATTTCTATTTATTAGCCGAACTGTCATATTGAATGATTTTGCATTGCATAACTAACATTTAATTTGAATTCAGATAACAGATAAATCCCTGGGGCCTTGCACCAGCTAACGCCTGTATGTTTCTATTTACAGAATCTTATTATGCTGTTTGTGGAATTGAAGGTTTAAAATGCCTTTCTGACCAATATGAACTGTTAATTGAGATGCGAAAAAATTGCGAGTGCTTATCATCATGCGAAGAGCCTGAATATAATGTAATTTACACATCTGGAGAGTAAGTGATAGTTTTGAGGAGAAAATATCATTAATGTATAATATATAAAAAAAAACTTTCTTCAGTAGTAACTTTTTATATAATTCATTTTAATTCTTATCGTTAGACTACTCCACTTAACTTTTTAAAGTGTAACTTTTATAGCGACCACACATCGATGAGTAGTGAATCGAAAGAATATAATTTACCAGTACTGCCGCTCAGGAGAAAGAAGCGCTCGCGTCGCTGTGATACAATCTCATAGATTTGTATTGTACATAATATTGCACAAAGCGAAAAGAGTTTGACAGGAACTTCTTGGCTTAGTGGTTAGTGAGTCCGACTAGTGGGTTAGTGGCTCACGGGTTCGATTGCAGACGTATTTTGCACCTTTTTTTTCTAAATCAGCCTTGCGGCGGTGCGACAGTCGGCATCCGCTGTGTACTTGAAACACAGCGGGTGCCGACTGCGACTGTTGGCAAGGCGGGGGGCAAAAACTCCTCTTCCATAGTCCTCCGCGTGGGCGCCCCCTGGAACGGCAGTGGTCACTGACCATTGCCAACCAACGTCAAGCCGCCAGTGATGGCGGTGCGTTGATTTGCTTGAGGTACCCCTGTGGTGTGGGGTGTGAAAAAAAAATACCACGGCCTTTCCCTTTGAGGGCCTGTCGTTAAAACCGACAATCAAAGGACAGGATGTGTATGCCAGCAACTTGCACTATCCGAAATCTTTATATGCTAACGAAACGTCAACTATGCCTCGGATAAGGACTGACTCAACGGTTACGACTTTTAGCTATCGTACAATGAAAAAGATTGGATTCTGGAATGTGCGTACTCTCCTGGACAATGGATCAGAAGGTCCCCAGAACGCACGATTTCTTCAACTAGAGAGTGAATTTCTGAGGTACAAATTAAATATCTTAGGAGTTAGTGAGATAAGATGGTGGAACAGCGGAGAATTCATCTCTCCAACGGGCAGCACTGTAATGTTGTACTCCGGTAAAGCTACCGGTAGTCGCCGTGAGTCAGGTGTGGGGCTCCTTTTAACCAGAGCCGCGCGAAATTGTCTCTTATCCTGGGAACCGGTCTCTGACAGGGTCTTGACCGCCAGGTTCCGGACCAAAATGAGGAACATCTCAATAATACAATGTTATGCCCCTACTGAACCCGACAATGTCTTGGCAAAAGACTCCTTCTACGAAGAACTAAACGCCGTTCAGAGCAGAACACCTAAAGGTGACAGTATAATGGTTATGGGTGATTTGAATGCGAAAGTTGGCGCTGATAATTATGGGCTCAGACATGTGATGGGGAGACACGGTCTTGGTGATCGTAATGACAACGGTGAAAGATTTGTGGAGTTCTGCAACTTTCACAGTCTCTTCATCGGTGGTACTATGTTTGAGCATAAGGACCACCACAAAATCAGTTGGTCCTCTGTTGATCGGCGCAGAACACAAAATCAAATCGACCATTTTGCCATTAGTAAAAGATTCAAGAGTTGCCTCCTGGACGTGCGAAACAAGAAGGGTGCCGATATTGGGATGCGAAGAGACCATTATCTTATGATCGCTAATGTTCGATTGCGTATTGCAGCCGTGCGCCGCCCTAGCGACGAAAGTTCCAGGCCCCGCAAATTCAACACCGCTCGACTAAAAAATCCAGCTGTCTTACAACAATATAATGACCATCTTGCGCAAAAAGCGGCTGAGATAACTAGTCACCCAGATAGTGACATAAACGAAAACTGGGATGCCATAAAAAATGCGTACATTGATAGCGCAAATACCATCCTTGGCCCAAACCCGGATTGCCGGAATAAGCCCTGGATGTCCGACGCTTCATGGCAGCGGATTGTTGAAAGAAAGGAGCTCGTTTGGCTGCAGCAGCAGACGACAATCGAAGCAGCATCGAACTCCTTTACCGTCAGAAAGCTCGAGAAGTTCAGCGTAGTGTGCGACGCGATAAAAGAGTTTATGCCAATTCTCTTTTAGCGTCAGCAGAAGAAACCGCTAGAAGTAACAACTTAAACGCCGTATACAGTGCCATCAAGGAGTTTACAGGTGGTCGTAACTCCTGCCAACATCCGGTGAAAGATAGTGATGGAAAGCTACTTATCTTGGAAGAAGATCAAATGAGGCGGTGAAAAGAACACTTCGCCGCGGTCTTGAACCGTGTAACCTCTGGTGAAGTTCCCCCTCATATAGATAATTTAGCTAACCATCAAAATGTGCGTATACGGTCCACTGCCCCGACTAAAGAGGAAATAGTCACTGCAATTATTGCACTAAAACGAGGAAAGGCCGCCGGACTTGACGGCATCCCTGCCGAACTTTATCAAGCAGCGCCAAGCGTAACTGCCGATTTGCTGCACCCACTTGTTGATAAAGCGTGGAATACAGAGACCTTTCCCACTGAGTGGAAGGAAGGTTTGATCATCAAACTTCCAAAGAAGGGTAGCCTCACAGACTGTAATAATTGGAGAGGCATTTGTGTGCTTCCTGCCGTTGCCAATATAATAGCTAAAATCGTCCTGGAAAGACTAAAGGCCCACTTAGAAAGCACAATTGATGAAGAGCAGGCTGGCTTTCGATCCGGATTCTCCTGTGTCGATCACATTAACACCTTGCGAATCATCATCGAGCAATGCGCTGAATACGATTCTCCGCTTCACTTGCTTTGCATCGATTTCGGAAAGGCTTTCGATAGTGTGAACCGGGATTCTATATGGGCGGCCTTGCGCAGGAGAGGCATCCCTGAGAAGCTTGTAGCTATTATTAAGGCAACCTATGACGGCGCGAAATGTCGCGTTCTGTATAAAGGTAAGGTGTAGGGGGACTTTGAGATTCGCAGTGGAATTCGGCAGGGGTGCATCCTCTCACCGATCCTATTCCTCATTGTGATCGGCGATGTGTTGCATGCAGCCCTATCCGGACTCGACAGAGGAATTCAATGGACTTTGACATCTTATCTACAACATCTTGACTACGCTGACGACATATGCCTACTCTCCCACAAAATCATGGATCTGTCCGCAATGGCGTTAGATCTCGAGAGGGAGGCAAGCAAGGTTGGGCTAAAGATTAATACCAACAAGACCAAGGTTCTTAGCCCGCCGTTGCGAAAAAGAAATCCGACACCTATTGCCATTAATATTAATGGGCAGCCTGTGGAGAAGGTGGACAACTTCGTCTACCTGGGTAGCATTGTTGCCGAAAATGGTGGTACGGAGCAGGACATCGCTCGTCGTATCAACCAGGCTAAACGTGCATACGGCATGCTGTCCAAAATCTGGCAGGGCAGTTATCTCAGCATCAAGACCAAGCTGGGCCTATTTCGCTCCCTGGTACTATCAGTACTTTTGTATGGGAGCAGTACATGGAAAGTTTCCGTAGGAGTTACCAGAAAGCTGCAAGTTTTCGTCAACTCATGTCTTCGTTGAATTTTAAGAATTTTCTGGCCCGAAACAATATCAAATGAAGAGCTAAGTCGGCGTACGGGTCAGATGCCAATCGACGAATTGATACGCAGGCGAAAATGGCAGTGGATAGGTCACACATTGCGGAAGAGTGATAACTGCATTGCTTTGCATGCCATGAAATGGAACCCCATTTCCAACCAAGGCCGACCAAGAGGGGGTCCTCGAATCACATGGCGTCGATCTGTGGCAAAGGAGTGTCAGGTACTGGGTAAGTCTTTTGGGGAGTTGCGCCCCATTGCCCAGAACAGAGTACGATGGCGCGCAGGAGTAGTTGACGCGCTATGCCCCGCAAGGGGTTAAGGCAAGGTAGTATATATCACGTAATGTGCAAAATGTGTTTAGAAAAGCTTGAGGCTTCCACACGGGGGTCCCGGGTTGACCAGGGCCGGCGGAACAGGTAAAACTCGTGTGTTGGATTTTGGGGTTTTGAATTAACATTCAAACGACGAACTCGACCATATTTCCTCTAAATCCAGTAATTTTCCGAATGCAAAAGCTTCTCATGATATATAAAAAACTGAGCGGACTCCGTTTGAAAACGACTTTTTAGTGATATGAAAATTTGGTGGTCGATAATTTAATAATACAATTTGCGGTACATATCTTCTGGAGTCGAAAAATCATGATTTTCTGACTGGGATGACTCGAGAAGAAGAGGTGTTTTTTTACGTCGTGGTAGTTACGCAATTATGAATTTTTCCTTCCCGCCAATTTTCATCAACCCAACAATTATTTGCCCATGCTAAAAGCTGTCGGCCGGCCATTCCAACACACGGAATTTTCATTAAAATTCTGGACCTCGACATTCGCGCCAATTTTTATCAACACACAACGATTTGGTTTTCTAAATAAAATGTTCTTGAAAAGTGAAAGCATATAAACGGTGGCTATTTTTTATTTACAAATGAAAACAAATTCACTGTAATACTTACTCTAAGTATTTCAATATTAAATTACATGAGGAAAAAATCTCGAGTATTGGATTTATCAACACAATGTTCTTAAATAGTGGAAAAATATAAACAGTGGTTTGATTTGTTACTTTTTTATTAAAAAAAAAGGTAATTTTACTCTAACAGCCTTTAAATATTCCAATAATCGATTTATTAATAACGTGAAGGGAAAATTTCGTCTGTTGGATTCAACACAGGAAAAATTTCGTGTGTTGAGGTCCCAATAGATCCAACACACCTTTCGCCGGCCCTGCCGGGTTCGGCCGTCTATTTAGATTTCTTCTTTTTTGACGTGACAACGTCTATGGGGAGTGTGTTGAGAAAGCTTGGACTGGAGTGGAGTTGTAAAAGGAATTGAATTGAACTTTTGGTGTTGACAAAAGCTCATTTTTGGGCATGAAATGAAATCTAGAAAACGCAAGTTACTATAATTTGGGGCGATGAGGCCAATGCTCCGCGGTGTTGTTAAACGCGCTTTTAACCCTTTGGTGTTAAGATGAATACATTCTTGAACATGAAGTAAAATCTATTTACGCTAGACTTGTACAGACCTAGTGGTGATACCAAAAGTACCAATTGGCAGCGCATTAAAAGTGAGTTTCCTATACGCCCAGTTTATAGAGGAGGTTGACACTCATTCAGGAGGAGCTCGACCATTCTCAAAATCAATTAACTAGCCCATTCTACAAATATTTGTCGAATTTTTCAAGTCGATAGCTTGATTCTATCGAAAGTTGTTGCTTATTTGAAGTTTCACTTGTAGGGGAGGTAGGGGTTCCTTGGGTCGGATCTTGCCCATCATTGCCACCAACCAATAAGATCATGCTACAAATATTTTGAAAAATTTCAAGCCTCTAGCTTCACTCTATCGAAAGTTATCGCTTATTTGAAGTTTCATTTGCAGGGGAAGTAGGGGTTTCATTGGTCGTATTTTCAACATTAGCCAACTGGATCCTATTACAAACATTTGACCAAAATTTCAAGTCGCTAGCTTTATTTTGTCGGAAGTTATCGTTTATTTAAGTTTCATTTCTAGGGGAGGTACCAAAATTTAAAGTCCCTGGGTTCACTCTATCAAAAGTTATCGCATATTTGAAGTTTCATTTGTAGGGGAGGAAGGGGTTCCTTGGGTCCGATCTCACCCATTTTCAATAACAACTAACCAAATCTTACTACCAACATTCTACCAAATTTTCAACTCGCTAGTACCATTCTATCTAAAGTTATCGTAATTAAAGTAATATTTATTTTTTTTAATTTTGTAGGGGAGGTAGGCGTTCTTTTGGTCTGATTATTCCCAACTTACTAAAACAAAAGCAGCTTCTCATGCCAAAAATCAGGTATCTACGTCAATTGGTTCAAGAGTTATAGACAAAAAACCCGAAAAGTAGGGTAGTACGGGGTTCTTTATAAGAAAATTACCGTTAGTTTTATACTGATCGATTTGATTTTCGCAGGAGAGTATAAGATTATCCTCACGAGTAATCTACCAAAGCTGGAGCTTTTCATGATTTTTTAATCGGGAGTTATAGATACATTTAATTATTTTACATATGTAGCGCAGGCAGGCGTTCTCTTGGCCTGATCATGCCCAATTTGAATACCGTCCAACTAGATCATACTACCAATATTTGGCCAAAATTTCAAGGCTCTAGTTTCATTCTATCGAAAGTTATCGTGCGAACGGACAGACAGACAGACAGACAGACAGACAGACGAACAGACAGACAGACAGACAGACGGACAGACAGACAGACAGACAGACATGGCTTAATCGAATCAGGAGGTCACCCTGATCATTTATATATACATTGCTATACCTCCGGAGCCTCCTTTAAGGTGTTACATATTTTCGTCGTGACAAAAACAATATACCCTATACTATAAGTCTAGGGTATAAAAATACGAGTTTCATGTGAATTGGGGTGATGAGGCCAATGCTCTGCGGTATTGTTGACCGCGCTTTAAACCCTCTGGTGTTCAGATGAATGCATTCTTAGACATGTGGTGAAATCTAGGAAATACGGTTGTCGTCTGAATAGGGGTGATGAGGCCAATCGATAATATTTGTGCTACATGTTTTGGTATGCAATCTAAAAACATATTAAAGATGGAAATGATTACTTCGGTCAACAGTAAGTGCAAATGTGGAGTGAACCCATATGGTATAATACACTATAATGGACAGAGCAGCAGATCAGAATTTTGCACGGGAGTCCCCGTGCTCGGTCCCGAATGGGGGTGAATTTTTATACCCTAGACTTATAGTATAGGGAATATTGTTTTTGTCACGACGGAAATATGTAACACCTTGAAGGAGGCTCCGGAGGTATAGCAATGTATATACATATATAAATGATCGGGGTCACCTCCTGATTCGATTTAACCCATGTCTGTCTGTCTGTCTGTCTGTCTGTCCGTCTGTCTGTCTGTCTGTCTGTCTGTCAGTCTGTCTGTCTGTCCGTCTGTCTGTCTGTTCGCACGATAACTTTCGACAAAATGAAGCTAGAGCCTTGAAATTTTGGTCAAATGTTGGAAGTGTGGTCTAGTTGGATGGTATTGAAAATGGGCATGATCAGGCCAAGAGAACGCCTACCTCCCCTACATATGTAAAATACATAAATGTATCTATAACTCCCGATTAAAAAAACATGAAAAGCTCTAGCTTTGGTAGATTACTCATGAGGGTAATCGTATACTCTCCTGGGAAAATTAAATCGATCAGTTAAAAACTAACGGTAATTTTCTTACAAAAACCCCGTACTACCCTACTTTTCAGGTTTTTTGTATATAACTCCTGAACCAATTGACGTAGGCACCTGATTTTTGGCATGTAACCTTAAAGTGAGAAGCTGCTTAAAGTTTTATAAGTTGGGCATAATCAGATCAAAGGAACGCCTACCTCCCCTACAAATTTCAAACAATTAAATATTCGTTTAATTACGATAACTTTCGAAAAAATTATACAAGCAAGTTGAAAATTTGACAAAATGTTGCTAGTAAGACCTACTCTGTTGATATTGAAAATGGGCAAGATCCGACTCAAGGAACCCCTACCTCCCCTAGAAATGAAACTTAAAATAAGCGATAACTTAACGACAAAATAAAGATATCGACTTGAAATTTTGGTCAAATGTTTGTAGTATGATCCAGTTGGGTAATATTGAAAATACGTAAAATCCGACCAACGAAACCCCCACCTCCCCTACAAGTGAAACTTCAAATAAGCGTTAATTTTCGATAGAATGAAGCTAGCGACTTGAAAAATTGAATAAATATTTGTAGAATGGGTTAGTTGATTGATTTTGAGAATGGTCAAGATCCCACTGAATGAGTGCCAACCTCCCCTATGAACTGGCCACCCACTTTTAATGCATACACAGTTAAAAATCTCGGTATTTTTTTTAAACCTGGTCTTGGACTACCACCATTTTTAATAATTTTAATTCTATAATCTAAACCCTTTCAAAGTTTACTTCTATTTTAAACCAAATTTGTAATAAATTCTAATACAATTCAAAGTTTACTCCTATTTTAAACCAATTTGTAATAAATTCTAATACAATTCAAACCTTTTTGTGTTCTTTTTGTTTTCGCATTAGTTTCTAATCTAAGTTTAATTAAAAGGTAAGCCCCACAAAGTATATTTTTTGAGTCTCAAGTCTCACTATAACTACTCGCAGTCAGCTCAAAATATTATGCTGCGTGGCCGAGTGGTCTAGGTCGCAACTCTACAACACGGAGTTCACAGGTTCGATGCTGCGCCATGGCGAAAAAAGTTAAAGATTAGCTGGCTAACCTGCGATGGGCTTAATAAAGGATTTGGAAGTTTAGAAAATTGAAAAAAAAAAATAATGGAGAAAAAACTTAGAGGAGTTAAAAAAACGCAGTAAAATTAATATTTTTTCATAGATTATAATATCTGTAGATTAAATTTTAAACCAACAATTTGATTAAAAAAATAATGCCAGAAAAGTTTAATATTTAAACCAGTGAAGTTTACGGAAGCAATTGTAATACTTTCATTTTATTAAAATCTAATACAATTTTGGTGTCGTCATATATGTAACCCCAATTAGCATTGATAATAGACCAGGATTTTTAACTGTGTATGGTTGTTGCCAATTGGGACTTTTGGTATCACCACTAGGGCTGTACAAGTCTAGGGTATATACGCTTCGGACTCCGGTTTTTTTTTTACTCAGTGACCTTCTTTGGTTCATGCACAACAAGATCATCACATGATCGCATGGTATATCACATTTTCCTAAAATAATTCCTAATTAGACTGCTTGCCATTACAGAATAGCATACTGGCAAAATCAGTTACTATATTATGTCTGTTATAAATATTTCTCAAAAAATTTTTCTAGAGCATCATATTTTTTTTATACCCTTCACAGATGTGATAGGGTATATTAACTTTGTCATGAAGTTTGCAACGCACAGAAGGAAACATCTCTGACCATATAAACTATATATATGCTTGGTCAGTATGATGAGACGAGTCGATTAAGCTTTGTCCGTCTCTCCGTCTGTTTCCATGCAAAGTAGTCCCTCAGTTTTAAAGCTATCAAGCTGAAATTTTGTACAAAGCCTTCTTTCCATTGCACGCTATATATATGTCGGAACCAATAGAATTCGTCTTTGTGAGAAAAACTTTTTTATTTCTAAAGATATCTTTTTCAAATTTCACACTAATCAATAATATCTTTAGTCATATAATATTCTCGAATTTGCTTGAAATTAGACTGCTCTATCGTATAGCTGTCATTGGAACAATCGTTCCAAAAGCAAATTTTTCTTAGAAAAACTTTTTTATTTCTGAAGATATCTTTACCAAATTTCATATTATTCAATCACATTGACTGCCAAACCACGTTCCTAAATTTGGTTGAATACGGCCTACTATTTCATATACCTCTCATAGGAAAAGTGAAATTGGAACAAGTTTTACTACTAATTTCAAAGTGGCAAATGCACCATAAGTCGCAACGAAGGTATGATACCCTTCACGCGAGGCATGAAGGGTATCATACCTGTTTATACTCTAGATGAAATCTGAGAGTATTATAAGTTTGCCACAAAGTTTGTAACGCTAAGAAATAAGGCTCGCAGAAAAAAATGAATGATACAGAAGTTCATATTATCACTCGAATATCTCAAAACCGGATGTCCGTCTGTCCGTCTGTCCGTCTGTCCGTCCGTCCGTCCGTCCGTCCGTGACCTCTCTAGCTCAAGAACGCGTTGAGCTATGAAGTTCAAATTTTGCACACGTTATTTTTGACAAAAAATGAAGGCTAAGTTCGTGAACGGGCTAAATCGCTCCACCCCTTCTACCCCCTCCCATACAAAATGACACATTTTTGAAAATTTACAATAATCAGATTTTCTCAGAAACTATAAAACATATTGCTTTGAAATTTTTAATATATAACTTTTATGATAATTATAACCTATGTTATAAAACTTAGTGTAATCCTCACCCTCCTTCTACCCCCTCCCATACAAACTGCACTATTTCATGAAATACGTTAAGCCAATTTACTCAGTACGTATACAATTTATCGGGCTGAAATTTTGTACTTAACACTCAATTAACAATATCAGTTAGATTCAAAAAAAGTAATCGATTACCCTTACTCCGTCTACCCCCTCCCATACAAAATGACACATTTTTGATAATTTACAATAATCAGATTTTCTCAGAAACTATAAAACATCTTGCTTTGAAATTTTGAATATGTCACTTTTATGATAATTGCAACCTATATTATAAAATTTATTGTAATCCTCACCCTCCTTCTACCCCCTCCCATACAAACTGCACTATTTCATGAAATACGTTAAGCCAATTTACTCATTACCTATACAATTTATCGAGCTGAAATTTTGTACTTAACACTTAATTAGCAATATCAGTTAGATTCAAAAAAAGTAATCGATTACCCTTACTCCGTCTACCCCCTCCCATACAAAATGACACATTTTTGATAATTTACAATAATCAGATTTTCTCAGAAACTATAAAACATATTGCTTTGAAATTTTGAATATATCACTTTTATGATAATTTTAACCTACATTATAAAATTTATTGTAATCCTCACCCTCCTTCTACCCCCTCCCATACAAACTGCACTATTTCATGAAATACGTTAAGCCTATTTACTCAGTACGTATACAATTTATCGGGCTGAAATTTTGTACTTAACACTTAATTAACAATATCAGTTAGATTCAAAAAAAATAGTCGATTACCCTTACTCCGTCTACCCCCTCCTATACAATATGACACATTTTACCAACGTTGCTCTCTAGCTTGATATCGCTTTGAGCTAATACAAAATGTTGTCTTTTGACAATAAGCTGATTTTCTCGAAAAGTGCTATTAGTCTGAAATTTGGAATATAAAGCTTTGATGAAAATATCAGTCTCCGGAGAAAGAATTTAATTGGCTTTAACCAGGTTCAAATTCATCTAGAGTATTGCATGATTGGGGTTTACCCCAATCGTAGTTCTTTTATGTTTTTATTTAATTTAGCTATTAATCAGGATTTAAGTCATTCCAGGAAAGAGATTATGCGAACAGGACTCCAGTGTCTATTGTTCTAAACGTACAAATCCAGTTTCGTAGGCAGACTTCTTATAATGCAACGCGACGTTTGTGCATATCAAGTGAAGCAAACACCTGACTCAATTTTAGAAAACGTGGTCAATAGCCTGCGGCCTGACAAAAAATGCTGTAGGGTTGTCAGTACATTACCATAATCCCTAGGGTGGTGGAGGCGTGGGGGTAATGTTAAATAAAAATCGCAAATGTTAGTGTTATACAGTTTTTGATGTCTCTGAGATGAATACTCTTGATGGCTTATTTTCCATCATCTTCATGGGTGAGAGGGAGGGGAAAAATAGCAAAATCTTTAATTACAAAATCCAGTATGCTGGCAGCCTTAACAAGATCTTTAAAAGTTACACTTTTGTCGCGCGGAAATCTTAGCACGCATTTCATTTTTATACCCTAGACTTTTAGCATAGGGTATATTGGTTTTGTCACGACGGAAATATGTAACGCCTTAAAGGAGGCTCCGGAGGTATAGCAATGTTTAAATATAAATGATCAGGGTCACCTCCTGATTCGATTTAGCCATGTCTGTCTGTCTGTCTGTCTGTCTGTCCGTCTGTCTGTCTGTCCGTTCGCACGATAACTTTCGATAAAATGAAGCTAGAGCCTTGAAATTTTGGTCAAATGTCGGAAGTATGATCTAGTTGGTTGGTATTGAAAATGGGCATGATCAGGCCAAGAGAACGCCTACCTCCCCTACATATGTAAAATAATTAAATGTATCTATAACTCCCGATTAAATAAACATGAAAACCTCTAGCTTTGGTAGATTGCTCGTGATGGTAATCTGATACTCTCCTGGAAAAATAAAATCGATCAGTTGAAAACTGAAGGTAATTTTCTTACAAAGAGCCCCGTACTACCCTACTTTTCAGGTTTTTTTGTCCACAACTCTTGAACAAATTGAGGTAGACATCTGATTTTTGGCATGTAACCCTGAAGTAGGAAGCTGCTTAGGTTTTGGTAAGTTGGGCATAATCAGATTAAAGGAACGCCTACCTCCCCTACAAAATTCAAAAAATTAAATATTATTTTAATTACGATAACTTTCGATAGAATGACACTAGCGAATTGATAATTTGGTAGAATGTTGGAAGTAAGGTTTTTTTAGTTGGCATTGAAAATGGGCAAGATCCGACCCAAGGAACCCCTACCTCCCCTACAAATGAAACTTCAAATAAGCGATTACTTTTGATAGAATGAAGCTAGAAACTTGAAATTTTGGTCAAATGTTTGAAATGAGATTGAGTTAGTTGGCATTAAAGATGGGTTAGATCCGACCTAAGGAACCCCTACCTCCCCTAGAGATGACACTTAAAATAAGCGATAATTTACGTCAAAATAAAGCTAGCGACTTGAAATTTTGGCCAAATGTTTGTAGTAGGATCCAGTTGGCTAATATTGAAAATACGTAAAATCCAACCGACGAAACCCCTACTTCCACCAAAAATAAAACTTCAAATAAGCCAGAACTTTCGATAGAGTAAAGCTAGAGACTTGAAATTTTGTTTGTATGTTTGTAGGGTGATCTAATTGGTTGGTGGGCAAGATCCTACCCAAGGAACCCCTACCTCCCCTACAAGTGAGACTTCAAATAAGCAATAATTTTCGATGGAATGAAGCTAGCGACTTGAAAAATTCGACAAATATTTGTAGAATGGGTTAGTTAATTGATTTTGAGAATAGTCAAGATCTCCCCGAATGAGTGCCAACCTCCCCTATAAACTGGCTATAAAGGAAACTCACTTTTAATGTATATGGTCGTTGCCAATTATAACTTTTGGTGTCACCACTAGGTCTGTACAAGTCTAGGGTATTATACGCTTCGGCCTGGTTTCTTTTTTTTACATTAGTACACAACCTGTTGTGCCAAAAAATTAAGATTCGGCTGATTACTATCAATCGAAAGATCCGTCTTTAAGGGGGTTTGTGTTATTCCTTGAAAGATTGCAATTGTTTGGTTTGTCAACGTTTTTTTTCCAAATTGAACTAATGTAGAATTGTTAACTTAGTACAGCAGTGCCCATAAGTACTTGGCTCAGCCGCAGACTTCTTAATGATATTTTTAATCCAAAGATCGAGTTATGAGTTCTGTGAACGTATTTCTCGTCACGTAAAAATGTAAGTTTCATATTATAGTAGTATCCGTGAACGTCAATGCATGGAACCGTTCGTATGAGCACAAATTTCGATAGATAAATGGAAGTAAATAATAATAATTGCGTTCTTTTGCGTATGTATCGAGTTTACTGTAGGATGTTCGTTACCTTGCCCCACACTGGATAGACACGCGACGGAATGCGCCTAATAAAAAAAATGTAAAAAATAGGTTTATTGGTGTACTAATCAATAAATTGAACTTAGGCCCGTTTTCTCAATGTCTGATTAAACTCTTTGTTTACTAACAACGACATAAATAATTCGAATCTAAAACAGACTGATAAGCATTTTCGTTTTCTCATACGTCTCATTCAAATTACCAAGCCATAAAGCGTGGAACTTTTTTCAGACCGCAATTATAGCAAAATCAGCTGATTATCTTGGCGGTATTCTACCGTCCACGAAGCTACTTATTAGTACGGTCCCTCAGTGTTCCGTTTCATATGTCTGGATATATGTTACCTCTTCTAAGTACCACATATACACATATGTACGCGTCACAATAAATTTTGGATAGCCGTATTATGTGCACACGTTACAATATTGTATATCCACATTATAGAATGTACAATGTACACGCAGCATTTCATTTTTATACCCTAGACTTTTAGTATAGGGTATATTGTTTTTGTCACGACGGAAATATGTAACACCTTAAAGGAGGCTCCGGAGGTATAGCAATGTATATATATAAATGATCAGGATCACCTCCTGATTCGATTAAGCCATGTCTGTCTGTCTGCCCGTTCGCACGATAACTTTCGATAGAATGAAGCTAGAGACTTGAAATTTTGGTCAAATGTTTAAAGTATAATCTACTTGGTTGGTATTGAAAATAGGCATGATCAAGCCAAGAGAACGCCTACCTCCCTTATATATGTAAAGTAAATAAATGTATCTATAACTCCCGATTAAATAAACATGAAAAGCTCTAGCTTTGGTAGATTGCTCGTGAAGATAATCTTCTACTCCCCTGGAAAAATAAAATCGATCAGTTGAAAACGAACGGTAATTTTCTTACAAAGAGCCCCGTACTACCCTACTTTTTGGGTTTTTTGTCTATAACTCTTGAACTAATTGACGTAGACACCTGATTTTTGGCATGTAACCCTGGGGTAAGAAGATGCTTAAGTTCTAGTAAGTTGGGCATAATCGGATGAAAGGAACGCCTACCCCCCCTACAAATTTCAAAAAATTATATATTCTTTTAATTACGATAACTTTCGATAAAATTACACTAGCGGGTTGAAAATTTGACAAAATGTTGTTAGTAGGATCTACTTGGTTGGTATTGAAAATGGGTAAGATCCGACCCAAGCAACCCCTAACTCCCCTACAAATGCAACTTCAAATAAGCGATAACTTTTGACAGAATCAAGCCAGCGACTTGAAGTTTTGGTCAAATGTTTGAAGTGAGATCAGGTTAGTTGGTGTTTAAGATGGATTAGATTCGACCTAAGGAACCCCCACCTCCCCTAGAAATGAAACATAAAATAAGCGATAACTTACGACAAAATAATGCCAGCGACTTAAAATTTTGGTCAAATGTTTGTAATAGGATTCAGTTGGCTAATATTGAAAATACGTAAATTCCGACCAACGAAACCCCTACTTCCCCTACAAATGAAACTTCAAATAAGCGATAGCTTTCGATGGAATGAAGCTAGAGACTTGAAATTTTGCTTAAATATTTGTAGGGTGATCTTATTTGTTGGTGGCAATGATGGGCAAGATCCGACCCAAGGAACCCCTACCTCCCCTACAAGTGAAACTTCAGATAAGCGATAACTTTCGATAGAGTGAAGCTAGAGACTTTAAATTTTGTTTAAATGTTTGAAGCATGATTTTATTTGTTGGTGGCAATAATGAGCAAGATCCCACCCAAGGAACCTTTACCTCCCCTACAAGTGAAACTTCAATAGAATAATAGATAGAATGAAGCTAGCGACTTGAAAAATTCGACAAATATTTGTAGAATGGGTTAGTTAATTGATTTTGATAATAGTCAAGATCCTCCTGAATGATTGCCAACCTCCCCTATAAACTTGCCATATAGGAAACTCACTTTTAATGCATATGGTCGTTACCAATTGGTACTTTTGGTATCACCACTAGGTCTGTACAAGTCTAGGGTATATACGCTTCGGACTCCGGGCCGAAGCTTCGCTTCGGCCTGGTTTGTAGTTACTTCTTTCAAGTGACATAAGTACATATGTACATCCCAACTAACAATTCTGATCTCGCAACACACTAAGGGCCGGTTGCTCAATGTCCGATCACAATTTATCTTAAGAATAAACTGCCATTTAGCACAATTTGATTTTCTCAATACAAATCTGTTTAGCATTATTAATCGGATAAACGCATAGAGAATAACTATGGAGGAGCAATCCGCATATACTCAACACTAAATAAAATATTTTTATTTTATATTTTTATATTTTATATTTTAATATATATTTTTTATATTTTTTTTTTGATTTTATTTGACTGGAATGTTATTGTTCCAATTGGAAAAGTTGGAGAGGGGATGACATCTTACGTGCTTCCTGTGCTTTTATATATACTGCGCGGGTATTGCGCAGTGGAGGGCGTGTGTCTCTCTGTTTACTTTTTACGACTGGAATTGCTTCAAATAGTTTAGTGTTGAGTATATGCGGATTGCTCCTCCATAGGTATTCTCTATGATAAACGCTAACCGTCCCCTAGCCTTAGATTAATCTGTTATCCAAAACAAATCCCAACTCCTGGTTTCCGTTTGAAAATTTATCCTAAACAAAAACCCAACTCCTGATACTGGAGGATGACATTTGGACAGCTAGAACTGTTCACTTTTGCATATTCAAATGAAAGCAATAAAAGTGGCCATAAAGAACACAGTTTCTCGAAATTCATTCGATAGAAGAGAATTTCCATCAAACTCAGCTGCAAATGAATGTGCTGAGAGACCGTACTAATACAAAATATATTCGTGGACGGTAGAATTCCGCCAAGAAAATCAGCTGATTTTGCCATAATTGTGGTTTGAGATAAGTTCCACACCTATGGCATGGTAATTTATATGAGACCTATAAGAGAATGAAAATGCTTATCGTGCTGTTAATAGCTTCGAATAATTTGTGTCCCTGTTAGTTTACAAAGAGTTTAGTCGACAATTGAGAAAACGGGCCTAAGACTTATGAGAGTGAAGGCGGATTGCCTTTGAGAATCAGACTCCCACAATTTCATCCTTGTAGAGTACTTTAAGCAACTTACGAGACTCCTACAAGAATTAAATTGCGCACTTTATGATATCTATTGCTACCTTATAACAACACTGTTACTCTGCTCTTGGGAGTTACACAAGTTCCATAAGGAAACTAATAGTCTATTTATACGAGTACATTTTTACTCTAATAATAAAGTATAATATTTTTGTTAGTAGAGGTATAAACTCTTGTCATTAGAGCTAAATTTTCTTGATCATTGTTGTTAGAAAGAGAACGACATACAAAAACCGTAGTCCGAAGCGTATATACCCTAGACTTGTCCAGACCTAGTGGTGATACCAAAAGTACCAATTGGTAACGACCATATGCATTAAAAGTGAGTTTCCTATATGGCAAGTTTATAGGGGAGGTTGGCAATCATTCAGGAGGATCTTGACCATTATCAAACTCAATTAACTACAAATATTTGTCGAATTTTTCAAGTAGCTAGCTTCATTCTATCGAAAGTTATTGCTTATTTGAAGTTTCACTTGTAGGGGAGGTAAAGGTTCCTTGGGTGGGATCTTGCTCATTATTGCCACCAACAAATAAAATCATGCTTCAAACATTTAAACAAAATTTAAAGTCTCTAGCTTCACTCTATCGGAAGTTATCGCTTATCTGAAGTTTCACTTGTAGGGGAGGTAGGGGTTCCTTGGGTCGGATCTTGCCCATCATTGCCACCAACAAATAAGATCACCCTACAAATATTTAAGCAAAATTTCAAGTCTCTAGCTTCATTCCATCGAAAGCTATCGCTTATTTGAAGTTTCATTTGTAGGGGAAGTAGGGGTTTCGTTGGTCGGAATTTACGTATTTTCAATATTAGCCAACTGAATCCTATTACAAACATTTGACCAAAATTTTAAGTCGCTGGCATTATTTTGTCGTAAGTTATCGCTTATTTTATGTTTCATTTCTAGGGGAGGTGGGGGTTCCTTAGGTCGAATCTAATCCATCTTAAACACCAACTAACCTGATCTCACTTCAAACATTTGACCAAAACTTTAAGTCGCTGGCTTGATTCTGTCAAAAGTTATCGCTTATTTGAAGTTGCATTTGTAGGGGAGTTAGGGGTTGCTTGGGTCGGATCTTACCCATTTTCAATACCAACCAAGTAGATCCTACTAACAACATTTTTTCAAATGTTCAACCCGCTAGTGTAATTTTATCGAAAGTTATCGGAATTAAAAGAATATTTAATTTTTTGAAATTTGTAGGGGAGGTAGGCGTTCCTTTCATCCGATTATGCCCAACTTACTAGAACTTAAGCATCTTCTTACCCCAGGGTTACATGCCAAAAATCAGGTGTCTACGTCAATTAGTTCAAGAGTTATAGACAAAAAAACCAAAAAGTAGGGTAGTACGGGGCTCTTTGTAAGAAAATTACCGTTCGTTTTCAACTGATCGATTTTATTTTTCCAGGAGAGTAGAAGATTATCTTCACGAGCAATCTACCAAAGCTAGAGCTTTTCATGTTTATTTAATCGGGAGTTATAGATACATTTATTTATTTTACATATATAAGGGAGGTAGGCGTTCTCTTGGCCTGATCATGCCTATTTTCAATACCAACCAAGTAGATTATACTTTAAACATTTGACCGAAATTTCAAGTCTCTAGCTTCATTCTATCGAAAGTTATCGTGCGAACGGGCAGACAGACAGACAGACAGACAGACAGACATGGCTTAATCGAATCAGGAGGTGATCCTGATCATTTATATATATACATTGCTATACCTCCGGAGCCCCCTTTAAGGTGTTACATATTTCCGTCGTGACAAAAACAATATAATATATACTAAAAGTCTAGGGTATACAAAATTAATTTATGTTTCGAAGAGCAGAACAGGTACATTATAGGATATTTTCGATGGTACATGTATGTTACAAAGTTCGTAAAATAATATTATATTAAAAAACATTGCATTTTCTTCACAGTTCATGTGATTGAAATTTTATTGATAATGGCAAAGTTCATATCACACAACAGTTGGCATACTGTTGCCAATTTGTTTTATGAACTCTTTCCACTGAGTTTTTGATGGACGCAACATGCTGTGAAAAATGTCATTTTCTCCATCACAAAAATTTCTTCGCTGGCTAGGACCAGCATATGATGACAATCCTGAAATCTCACTCACGCTCTCATATTCATACGATTTTTCGATAGTAGTCAGTTTTGAACTGGAAATTTTACAATTGATGGATGACTAGATGCGAGTGCAGTTCAGAACACAACAACGTGTTGCAATGTTGCTTCGATACTGTTGCCACAGCATGTTGCGATTCCGCTGTGTGTTATGAACTTAGCCAATAATAGACATTTTGCTTCGATAAAATGCAAAGCGCTGTCAAAATAATCGCAATTTATAGAATTTTCTAAAAAATAATTTACTGTTTGGGCAATATATTAGTTGTGTTCCGCTCCAATAGTTGGCATAAAATTTGTGCAACGACATACCTATATTCATGATCTTATGCCGGGTTTCCACCAAAGAAACAATTTTAAAAAACAGTTTTGTCTTCAAAAACAAAAACAGAAACAAGTTTTGTTTTTTGAAAACAGTTGTGTTTTATGTAAACAGACTGTTTCAATTAAACAGACTGGTTTTGCCTCTACTTCTGTTTATCTGGTTAACATGTGTCCCAAAAAATGTCGGACAACGAAGATATCATAATAAGCTATGGCAATTTTTAATAAATGACATCTAAAACAGAAAAAACGGGGTCAATTCTCAATTAAAAACCAGTCCGGAGCGTATATACCCTAGACTTGTACAGACCTAGTGGTGATACTAAAAGTCCCAATTGGCAACTACCATATGTACTAGAAGTGGGTCTCCTATATGGCCAGTTCATAGGGGAGTTTGGCACTCATTCAGTGGGATCTTGACCATTCTCAAAATCAATTAACTGACCCATTCTACAAATATTTGTCGCAGTTTTCAAGTTGCTAGCTCCATTCTATCAAAAGTTATCTCTTATTTGAAGTTGCATTTGTAGGGGAGGTGGGGGCTCCTTGGGTCGGATCTTGCCCATTTTCAATACCAACAAAGTAGGTCTTACTAGCAATATTTTGTCAAATTTTCAACTTGCTAGTATAATTTTTTCGAAAGTTATCGTAATTAAGGGAATATTTAATTTTTTGAAATTTGTAGGGGAGGTAGGCGTTCCTTTGATCTGATTATGCCCAACTTACAAAACTTTAAGCAGCTTCCTACTTCAAGGTTGCATGCCAAAAATCAGGTGCCTACGTCAATTGGTTCAGGAGTTATATACAAAAAACCTGAAAATTAGGGTAGTACGGGGTTCTTTGTAAGAAAATTACCGTTAGTTTCCAACTGATCGATTTTATTTTCCCAGGAGAGTATAAGATTACCCTCATGAGTAATCTACCTAAGCTAGAGCTTTTCACGTTTATTTAATCGGGAGTTATAGATACATTTATGTATTTTACATATGTAGGGGAGGTAGGCGTTCTCTTGGCCTGATCATGCCCATTTTCAATACCATCCAACTAAATAGATTACACTACCAATATTTGACCAAAATTTCAAGGGTCTAGCTTCATTCTATCGAAAGTTATCGTGCGAACGGACAGACAGACGGACAGACAGACAGACAGACAGACAGACAGACAGACAGACGGACAGACAGACGGACAGACAGACAGACAGACATGGCTAAATCGAATCAGGAGGTGACCCTGACCATTTATATATATACATTGCAATACCTCCGGAGCCTCCTTTAAGGTGTTACATATTTCCGTCGTGACAAAACAATATACCCTGTACTAAAAGTCTAGGGTATAAAAAAAAATTAAAACTTATATAACTTGAACCTTTAAAATGACAGCTGATTGTATACTTGGATGCTGTCGCAGAAAATAAAAGTGCGTGTTTTAATCAATCAGACAAAAAACAAGAACAAATGTTTTCCTTTGATCTGTTCTAGAAAACAAGAACATTTACCCATTCGCGATGGGAACGTGTTTTGTTTCCTAAAACAGTTTTAAGAGACACAAATGTTTTCAAAACTGTTCAGTTTTTTCAAAACATTAGTGTTTTTGTTCAGAAAAACAGTTTTTGTTCGTGTTTTTCAAAACTGTCACTTTGGTGGAAACCCGGCATTAGAAATCACTAATCATTATTATCCATGCGGAATTACGCTTATTAATTATTAGTCAAAAGTCATATTTCAACTCAAAAAATTCCCATCAGAGACAAATATGTCCGTATGTTATCTTATATATAAAAGAAAGTCGTCTACGTATGTACAAGGTTGGCGTCGTTATCCTTTATCCGATTTGCTTCAAATATGTGGTGTGTACTAAAAATCATTGAACGGCTTAGCGACAACCGGTCTGTCAGTGCGAGATCCGGTTGTCTAATCTAGAGTAACCACGTAGTATAGATACCTCGAAAATGTAATCCCTTCGAATCAGCAGTGAATAAATATTATTCTAATATATAACTTAAAAGTGTATTAATTATGTCGATTGGATACTACAGAATAATATGTTGCAATCGGTTTATTTACGCTCCACTTGAAACCTTACAACTTACATCATTAAATATTGGAAATTTTCCCGGGAAATTGGGAAATTCGGGAAATTCCATTTTCCCTTACATTTTGTATGGAGACATGTTTTCCCTTCTATCTCCCTAGCCCTACATACGATTTGCCTGAATTTTTTTCCCTTTTGATCCTTAATGCTCAACTTACATGTTCACCGAGCCCATAGTCCAAAAAAAGACAACCTGCTGACTATACAGGACATTCTGGTGTTCTTCGAGGAAACATATCCAGTACGTTGCATGTACTTTACACATGTTCCCAATGCAATTAATTATTTTTTTTTTTGTTTCCCATGGTCTCTCCTAAAAAGGACGACCTCTTGCCTGAAATGGAAATTGCCGTATGTCCGATTTGCCTGTAATTTTTTTTTGTTCTGTCTCTTCACGCTCAACTTGGATCCATATACAGCTCAAACTCCAAAAAAAGGACGACCTGGTAAAAAAAAGGACGACTTTGTATGAAGAAATGTTTTTCCTTCCACTTCAATTATCTTACATCCGATTTGCTTCAAATTTTCTCTGTTGTGCTCCTTTCCGGTCAACCTGCATTCTTACTTAGGCCAACTTCCCCAAAAAAGGACGACCTGTTGGGAAAAAGAACGACCTGGTGGCCTTCGTGCAAATATACCCAGTCGTTGCATGTACTTTATACATCTCCTCAATGCAATGTGTTTTTTGTTGTTTCCGCTGGTCTCTCATAAAAAGAACGACCTTTTGCCTGAAATGAAAATGGTCGTTCCTTCGATTTGTCTCACATTTTTCTTTTTCATTTTCCTTCCGCTTCTTCACGCTCAATGTGCATATAATACTTATTCACCTCAAATTTCCTAAAAGAGACAACCTGCTTTAAAAAAGGACAACCTGTTGGCTGTTGTTCACCATGTCCACCATATCTTTTAAAATATAAAATGCTTCATATGAAATCTCCATATATGGTATACAATTTCCATACATTTCACGTCGCGCCAGTGTTTACTCGCTCGAAATGGACTCTTTATAAAATATAAAACACCGAATTGCTCCCTCTCACACTCCCGCAATTTTGCAATCTTCCGTCCCATTCATCTGGGTGTGCAAGGCATCCGTAAGCAAATTTTTTGGTGTGACGACAAACATTCAGTATGCCCCATATGAAATTCAATTCCCATACATTTGACTCGGCGGCAATATTTACTTGCTCGAAATCGATTCTTCCTATAAAACACCGAATTGCTCCCTCTCGCACTCGCGCAATATTGCAATCTTCCATCCCATACATCTGGATGTGTAAGGCATTGGGCTGGAAAATTTTTCATGTGTTGGTGAGTAGGTGGGTGGTGATGCACGTTGATAATTATGTTCTGAATTCACGACCGTACGAATGGATCGCCATGACCAAGGTTTATGTTGTTAGGATCGTCAGGACCAAGTTTCATGTGGTCATCTTATATATAAACGAGCCCGCGAGCGAAGCGAGCACTAGATGTGGAGGCGAGCGGAGCGAGCTAGTTATGTACGAGAATATTTGAAATAGAAAAGTTGCTCTAATGCAACTTTTTTTCAAATTGATATTTTGTTTTTGTAATTGTTCTAACGATTCTCTGCAACAAACGAGTTTTGTAAGATATTATTCGAATAGAAAAGAGTCGCCCACTGTGACTTTCTTCTATTCGAATAACCGGTTTGTTCTAATGATTCTATGCGGCAATATTCTCGTCCACTCTCATCTCAACCTGCAAGTGGTGCACATTAAATAATTTAAAGTAACTAATATCGCCTTCATCATTTCTAACCTTTTTGTAAATTGATTTTTGTATAAGTTTGATTACAAAAATAAATAATTTAAAATAACTTACAAACTTTAAATAACTTAAAGTAACTGGCACAGTCGTACGAATCGAAGTCAGGCTAAATCCGCGAAAGGAATAAGCCAAAGACTCCACGTGGCCGACAATTTTTGAAAAGAAAGTGTCGGCATTCGCATGGTAACACAATGAAATAACCATTGCCGTATAGCAAATAGCGGATAAAAACGAACTACTTTATCTATACTATTTAAAACTAAAAATCATCAAAAGAAAAAGTTGAAATTGTGAAATTGCAAAAAAAAAAATAGTGAAGTTCTGTGTAATTGAATTCGACTGAATGTCACAAAGGCGCTCCAAAAGAGCCCAAACATTTAACTCATCCAGAGGGATTTGGGAAATCGCCGAAACGACTATGGAAGATTTACAACAGCAACTTCGCGAACGTGAACGTGAAATTGCTCAATTAGCCGTATCTGTTCAGCAGTTGTTAGCAAATCGTCAGTAAATAATCTAATTCCAGATGTAAGAGAGAAGACGCTAAAAGAGGTACGGAGCATCAGCATTTTCTCAGGGTCCGGCAACGTTTCGATTAATGCCTTCATAACCAGTGCGGAGTACTTTCTCAATGGCATCACCAACCCCGAAATTAAAAAGGAGGCAACTCGGAAAATCTTCCACGAGAGGATCCAGGGCGAGGCTAAGGATTCAATCATAAGCCTGCGTGAAACATCCGATTGGAGTCAAGTTAAAACTATGCTAAAATATTGTTACAAGCCCGACATCCAACCAGCCGAAATATTGTATATAGGCGGATCAACGGATTACGTGTAAATACGGTAAGCGAATTGGCGACAGAGCTCCAAAAACTTAAGAATAAAACAGATGAGCTCATAATTTATTACGGCGATGATTTATATGTAGACTTAAGTAATGTAGATTCACTTCTAGTGAACACAGCCAAGGAGATTACTCAAGGCGTTCTCCTTGACAAAATTTATAAATCTAGAAACATTGTTGAAATTATTGGTGTGATACGTGAAAGGAGGTTCGAGGATGCGTGTATTAGACCTGAGCTCAAAAAATATAACCCAACGCGACTTAGAACTGAACTACAACTCACAACGGACAGAATAGACACACCGACGTAGGACATTTTCAAAACTTGCATTCGAGCGGAAACTATTTTAAAAACAGCAGGAATAGTAATTCTCACTCTTCTCATAGTAATAATTATCGTGCTGCTCATAGTAATAAATCTAATAATTGGAGACAGTTCAAACCGGATTCAACACAGAGACATCCAAAACAAAGTTCAGTGCCAGAAGAGCCAGTGGACGTGAATCATGTTGAGTCCGTGAACTGCAATTCAAGTAAAGCCATTTCTAATGCCCAAAATTATAAGGCAGAACCAGATTCGTACAATTCGGGGAGTAGTTAATCAAAGTTTCAGTCAAATCAAATCAATTCATCCGAAAGCGAAACATTTTTTATCAACTATCCTCGGATGAATTGCCACAAATTAAAATAACTATTGCTAATACTGGGTACATTGCTCTTATAGATACCGGCTCTTCGTTCAGTATAATTAAAGAAAGTATTACGCATTTCTGAAAAATTAAAATTAATCCCATAAAATGTTCTACAATTACCGGTAACGACTCGATTTGTTTCGAAGTCCACACACCAGCCCCCGTGGAGATTAAACTCCCACCAAGTTCACTGATTAGATGGAAGGTCAGTAGTCTGGCAAATAGAAAATATGATTTCATTATTGGAATTAGCTTACTAGATAAATTGTGCACTGTTATTAATATAGCAAACAAATCTATTATTACATTAAATGAGCAAGAATTACCTTTCTTGAATAATCCCTACCCAGGGCAGCAGATTTGTTCCCTTAAAACTGTAAATAGTGAATACATAAACCGTATCAAACTAAATCATTTAAATCCGGAAGAAGTCCGTGAAATAACAAAACTCATCAAAAAATATGCAGGCATATTTTTCAAAGAAGATAAATTATCGAGTACGCCTTGTGTTAAGCACGAAATAGTAACTACAACCGACAAGCAAATCAATGCACGTCTATATAGCTATCCGCCCAAATACGAAAGTGAGGTTAGGCGGCAAATATCTGAAATGGAGGAACAAGGGATTATCCGCAAAAGTAATTCGAAGTACTCCAGCTCCTTAATAGTAGTACCTAAGAAAAATAACAACTCCGAAGAGAAAAAATTTCGAATTGTCATTGATTATAGAAAATTGAATGAAGTAACGGTGAACGACAAGTTCCCGTTACCGAATACCGATTCTATATTGGATAAAATGGGAAGGGCCCAATCGATCTGGCAAAGGGCTATCACCAGATTTTAATTAAGGAGGAAGACAGGAAGAAGACAGCATTTGTCACTCCCCACGGGCCTTATGAGTTTAACAGGATGCCATTCGGCCTAAAAAAACGCACCAGCAACGTTTCAAAGGCTCATGAATGACGTCCTGCGAGACTTCATAAACAAGACCTGTGTCGTCTATCTTGACGATGTCCTTATTTTTAGTGCGTCCCTCAAGGAGCACATTCAAGCAATTTCGGATATATTCAATGTGCTGAGTAAGAACAGACTCAAGATACAAATTGATAAATGCAAATTTTTGGAAAAGGAGACACCATTTTTGGGCCACATAATCAACAAGGACGGTTTAAAGCCGAACCCAGAAAAAATCAGCGTTATTGAAAAACTTGCGTTACCTAAGACTGAAAAACAAGTCAAAAGTTTTTTGGGTCTCACCGGTTTCTACCGGAAGTTTATCAGGGACTATGCGAAGGTGGCGCAACCGATAACTAAATATTTAAAAAAGAACACTAAGATCAATGCAAATGACCCGAATTACATTAGTGCATTCGAGAAACTGAAGAGTCTATTTGTTTCTCCCCCTATACTTAGATTTCCTGATTTCTCGAATCAGTTTCAACTCACAACAGGTGCGTCGAATTATGCAATAGGCGCGGTCTTGTCGCAAGACGGCCACCCTATTTGCTTCACTTCGCGTACTTTAAATACCCATGAGCAGAATTACCCTGTGATTGACAAAGAATTTCTGGCCATCAAGTGGTCTATTAATTATTTTAGACCATACCTGTATGGCAGCAACAGATCACCAGCCTATCAAGTATCTCCATGCAAAATACAAAGAAGGGACTTAGCACCTAGACATCAAAAGTGGCCTTTGAGCCTGGGAGAATATCAATATGAGATCGAATATCTCAAAGGTCGAGAAAATAAGGTTGCCGACTTTTTGAGCCGCATTGAAACCAATATAACTGACAATAAAACCATAGAATGGAAAGTAAACCAAACCAACTCCAATTCGCTATCTAATTTTTGTATATTCGATAATAGCCATGATATAAATAATGATCAAACAATGGCAACTATACATTCCGCGGACGAAGAATTACTGGACTATATACCCATTAAGGAGGAAATAGTCAATAAGTATAAGACACAATTAATTATCACTAATAACAAAATAAAAGATTTCGACATAATACACGGAAAACGTAAAATATACATTTATAGCAGAGTACGATTTTGTCAATTTGACGGATATTCTCAGGAGATACGTAAAGAAGAGAAGAATTGGTATTTTTACGGAGTTAGAAGACCACAAGTACAATATATTTCAAGAAAAAATTAGGGAACTGTTCTCCAACGACAAGCAGGTCCAGTTCATACGGTGTTCCTTTAAAGCCAAAGATATCGAAACGGAAACAGAAGTCATAAAGCAAATCTCGCTGTATCATGTTCGAGAGAGCTTACACTTCGGAATCCAGGAAACATTCAACAAAATCAAGAACAAAATCTACTACCCGAAACTGATGGAGTTGATAGTTATAGTAATTAGTCAATGCGAGGTGTGCCAAGAGGTAAAAGATGACCGCCGTCCTATTAAACCTAAATATAAACACACCGAAACTGCAACAGATATTAACCAAATTTTATATATAGATATTTACACTATTCAGAAACATAGTTTCTTAACGTTTATCGATAAATTTTCGAAATTTGCAGCAATATACTATCTTACAGATAGAAACCACATTACCTTGGTCGAACAACTTGAGGACCACCTTGCGAAAATTGGTAAACCGCAAAAAATAATTGCGGGACATGAGTTCGATGGTGTGCGAGTTAAAGACTTTCTACGAAAAGAAGGAGTAATCCTTCACCTCACCAAAGCTCACAGTCACACAGGATTGCCCGATATCGAGAGGGTACATAGTACATTAGTTGAGAAATACAGAACAATAACTTTAATCGAATCAGGCCTTTCAGCAATGCAAATTCTGCAAAAGGCTGTCCGTAATTACAATGAAAGATTTCATTCCGCAATTAAATCTACTCCTGCAGAAGTACAATTTCGTAAGGTTGACTTTAAACGAATCCAGAAGAATCTGGAAGAAACTAAGAAAAAACTTCTACAAAATCATAATAAGACCAGAGAAGATTACGAGGAGACCAGAACAACTGCTTTCATTAAAAATTATAGAGCAGCAAGATTGAAGCATCTCCCGAAATACCGAAAAGCAAAACTAGACAATGTGCATCCCGCAAACATCAAGAGAAAATTAAAATTAGCAGATTTGAGCGAATCAAACACTAAATCTATAACTTAACGTGAAAAATTAATAATTGTAAAAGCAGTCAATGGAGGCTCACAGAACGAAGTCCTTATATCTAAATACGGCTTAAGTATAAATCGACAGGACATCAATACTTTGGTGGAAGTAAATTGGCTCAATGACAATATTAACAATTTCTATTTGAATCTTCTGATGGAACGTAGCGAACAACAAAGTTCAGACGGATTGCCAAAAATTTATGTAGTGAACATTTTTATACTCTAGATGAAATCTGAGAGTATTATAAGTTTGCCACAAAGTTTGTAACGCTAAGAAATAAGGCTCGCAGAAAAAAATGAATGATACAGAAGTTCATATTATCACTCGAATATCTCAAAACCGGATGTCCGTCTGTCCGTCTGTCCGTCTGTCCGTCTGTCCGTCTGTCCGTCTGTCCGTCTGTCCGTCTGTCCGTCTGTCCGTCTGTCCGTCTGTCCGTCTGTCCGTCTGTCCGTCCGTCCGTCCGTCCGTGACCTCTCTAGCTCGAGAACGCGTTGAGCTATGAAGTTCAAATTTTGCACACGTTATTTTTGACAAAAAATGAAGGCTAAGTTCGTGAACGGGCTAAATCGCTCCACCCCTTCTACCCCCTCCCATACAAAATGACACATTTTTGAAAATTTACAATAATCAGATTTTCTCAGAAACTATAAAACATATTGCTTTGAAATTTTTAATATATCACTTTTATGATAATTGTAACCTATGTTATAAAACTTATTGTAATCCTCACCCTCCTTCTACCCCCTCCCATACAAACTGCACTATTTCATGAAATACGTTAAGCCAATTTACTCAGTACGTATACAATTTATCGCGCTGAAATTTTGTACTTAACACTTAATTAACAATATCAGTTAGATTCAAAAAAAGAAATCGATTACCCTTACTCCGTCTACCCCCTCCCATACAAAATGACACATTTTTGATAATTTACAATAATCAGATTTTCTCAGAAACTATAAAACATCTTGCTTTGAAATTTTGAATATGTCACTTTTATGATAATTGTAACCTATGTTATAAAATTTATTGTAATCCTCACCCTCCTTCTACCCCCTCCCATACAAACTGCACTATTTCATGAAATACGTTAAGCCAATTTACTCATTACCTATACAATTTATCAGGCTGGAATTTTGTACTTAACACTTAATTAACAATATCAGTTAGATTCAAAAAAATTAATCGATTACCCTTACTCCGTCTACCCCCTCCCATACAAAATGACACATTTTTGATAATTTACAATAATCAGATTTTCTCAGAAACTATAAAACATATTGCTTTGAAATTTGGAATATATCATTTTTATGATAATTGTAACCTACATTATAAAATTTATTGTAATCCTCACCCTCCTTCTACCCCCTCCCATACAAACTGCACTATTTCATGAAATACGTTAAGCCAATTTACTCATTACCTATACAATTTATCGGGCTGAAATTTTGTACTTAACACTTAATTAACAATATCAGTTAGATTCAAAAAACGTAATCGATTACTCTTACTCCGTCTACCCCCTCCCATACAAAATGACACATTTTTGATAATTTACAATAATCAGATTTTCTCAGAAACTATAAAACATATTGCTTTGAAATTTTGAATATATCACTTTTATGATAATTGTAACCTACATTAAAAAATTTATTGTAATCCTCACCCTCCTTCTACCCCCTCCCATACAAACTGCACTATTTCATGAAATACGTCTTAACGTCTTAACGACTTACGTCTTACGTCTTAACGATGCATCCGAGATTGCAACCAAAATTATCTATTGGCTTTAACCAGGTTCAAATTCATCTAGAGTATTGCATGATTGGGGTTTACCCCAATCGTAGTTCTTTTATGTTTTTATACCAATTTTCTTACAATTCGGTTACAACTCGGTCCGCGATTGGACACGCGGAATAAATATTTTTCGAGTACAATATTCTATTGATTCCTATCCATGTAAATAAAACACATTGGTGTATGTCAGTTATCGATTTTAGAGAAAAGTCTATAAAATATTTCGACTCAATGCGAAATGCAAATAATATAGTCTTAGACGCTTTGGAAAAATATTTAAAAGAGGAATATAGGCATAAGCAAAACGGAGCAGTCGATATGGAATCATTTGTTAAGGAGAATGTAAGTGATGCTCCACAACAAACCAATTCAAACGATTGTGGCGTTTTTAGTTGTATGGTTGCGGAATATATTTCCAGGGATAACAAACCTACATTTACTCAAAATGACATACCATTCTTTAGAGAAAAAATGATCCTGGAGATATTACAAGCCGGATTAATGCCACCAAATAATTAGGTATTCGATTTAGTTTTATTGCTTAATGCGACATTATGACATTATTTGAGTCGTTTCAGTATATTTTACGAGTATATGTATATGTAAAATATGAACACAAAAACACAATTTGATATCAAGTACTAACAGACGGCAACGAGATTTCCCTAACATACATAGTCGAAAATTTCAGAACTGAGACAATGAAGACACAATCGTGACCAAAAACAACAACAATCAACGTTTTGACATCTTCATTTGAATTGATAACATACAATTTTATTAAATTTGGGAAGTCCTATTACTGCCTAAAACCAAAATTAAACTCATCCAATATAACGTCCTTTTTCGCAAAACACTGTTAAAAAAGGAAAGGACGAAAAGTAAAAAAAAAATATTTTCTTTATTTATGAGTATAAATTAAAATATTAAGATCGGGTTTGCCGATAATTATTATGTTCTATAAAAGTACTTAAACATTAATATATTACAATTAAAACTGATCTCAGTTTGTCAAGTAAAAGAAATTGAGGAAACAAAATAGTCTTCCAAATTACCGAATTTGTAAATAAAAACAAAAAGTATATTATAATAACAAATTAAAATATAATAATAAAAACAATAATACGAATATGTATTATTTAAAAATTAAAGTCTATAGAATATATATATCGTGATCACAGAGAATTCTTTTGTGAAGAAGTATTGTTATATATAATGTTTGTTCATATTGGATATTATATAATTGTAACTCATATTTAAAAAAAAAAATAATACAATATTATTCGGTTCCGTCGGAATTGAATAACAATGTCAATGGGAGATTCCCGATTGCTCAAATATCTTATGAACGTTTTAGCAGTGCTCTTCAGATTTCTAAAGATGACCTGCTATGTGCTATGACTGAGCTTGATATTAGTATTCAAGCCGGACCTGATTGCATTCCTAACATTTTTCTAAAGAATTGCATGCAGTCATTATGTCGTCCTTTAACGAAGATTTTTAATACATCATTGTCTACAGGTGTTTTCCTTGATGAAACGAAGGTCTCTTTTATTACTCCTGTTCATAAGAAGGGCCCGAAACATCATATAGACAATTATAGGCCTATTGCCAAATTATCGGCTATCCTGAAGCTTTTTGAATTGATTGTTAAAAAGAAAATAGATGTTTTGATCAGCGAATTGATATCGCCATGTCAACATGGCTTCCTTAAAGGTAGATCAACTACAACAAATTTAGCTTCCTTTACTAAATTTGTTGCTGATTCTATGGAAGAGGGAATGCAGGTTGATGTGGTGTATACCGATTTTTCGAAGGCTTTCGATAAAGTTGATCACAACATATTAACTTCGTAAATTAGAAAATTTGGGTATACAGTCGACTTTTCTTAGCTGGGTGAGGTCCTACGTAGCTGATAGGACTCAGTTTGTGAAGTTAAACGGCTGCGTATCGCGCTCTATGATAAGATGTACATCGGGAGTACCACAAGGAAGTCATTTAGGGCCGATATTCT
This sequence comes from Chloromyia formosa, assembly GCA_964017055.1. Taxonomy (NCBI): domain Eukaryota; kingdom Metazoa; phylum Arthropoda; class Insecta; order Diptera; family Stratiomyidae; genus Chloromyia; species Chloromyia formosa. The sequence goes on along the minus strand of OZ024813.1, from coordinate 74,882,267 downwards.
TTTTAGTTTTTGTAAATGATATCATCCAAAATTTTGAATACGTGCGGGTGTGGCAGTTCGCGGATGATATGAAAATTGCTATCAAAATTGGCAACGTAAGCGATTGTTTTAAAATGCAATGCGATTTAGAGAAATTGCAAGATTGGTGCCGCGATAATAATTTAGATTTAAATATTAATAAATGTAAAGTTTTGAGCGCGTTTAGATTAAAAAATCCTCTCTTTTATGATTACTCCATAGCAGGTAGTATTCTTGAAAGAGTCTCTGAGATATCCGACCTTGGTGTAATTTTTGATCAGAAGCTTTCATTTCGACCACATATTGATTACATTTTGTCAAAAGCGAATAGCATGTCAGGGTTTGTTAAACGTAACGCGCGTGAATTTAATGATCATTATACTTTGAAGATTCTATATTCTTCATTTGTTCGTTCGATTCTTGAGTATTGCTCAATTGTGTGGAATCCTTTCTATAATGTTCATGTCGAACGTATAGAGAGAATTCAACATAATTTTACTCGTTTCGCTATTTACCAAATTGGCTGGCGTTTCAAGCCTGAATATACTCAATTGCCCTAACCCCTTGTGGGGCATAGCGCGTCAACTGTTCCATGTGGCTAGTTGGCGTTTCGTTGGCATAAACTGGTTTCGGAGAATGCAGTTGCCAGCATGCACCTCCTGCACATCCATGGCCACGAACGCAGTCGTGGACGGGATTCGAACCCGAAACGCCGGTAGTCAAACTTGAGACTGATGCCTCAACACACTGCGCTACCGGTCGCCCCCGCCTGAATATGGTACTCGTTGTTCCTTATTGGGTTTACAAACGTTAGCTTATAGAAGGACTTTCCTGAACGCAATGTTTATAAGAGACATGCTTTTCTCTCACGTTTTGTGTGAAGATATTAAAAATTACTTTGTAGTTAGAGATATCTCATACGATTTGCGACGTAACATTTTTTTTTTTATTCAGCCTTATCATAGAGTGAATTGTGGCCTTAATGAACCGATTACGCGATCTATTATCCTATTTAATAGATATTATTGTATATAGTTGATTTTCACTCAATTAACAAACTTAGTTTTAAAAGAGAATATTTTGATAAATTTCCATTCTAATTTAACAATCTGCTTGGGTTCGCACTCGATGGATTGATTAGTCACTTACGTTGAGTAAGTAAAGTGATGCAGAGAAGCCCAGTCCCGGGATGAAAGCTTTTGTGATGCACAACAGCCTACATTTTCTTCATAAAACTAAATAGATAAACTGCGAAACGAAAAAAAACACCATTTTTCATATGACATGCAAATATTTCGAGGAAAAGATAATTAGAATACATAATGTAAATAACTTTAGAACTCGTGTATACACATAATTGTAAAATTTATACTGCACATTTAAATTACAGAAAGTCATTTATTTTCATTTAAAATTGTTACTTACTATAGGAGAAATAATGAAAAGTTGAAACTGTAATCTGAAATTCGGATTCAGGAGAATCCTGAAACTAAAGGAGAGAGGAGTTATGTACGAGAATATTTGAAATAGAAAAGTTGCTCTAATGCAACTTTTTTTCAAATTGATATTTATACCCTAGACTTTTAGTATAGGGTATATTGTTTTTGTCACGACGGAAATATGTAACACCTTAAAGGAGGCTCCGGAGGTATAGCAATGTGTATATATATAAATGATCAGGATCACCTCCTGATTCGATTAAGCCATGTCTGTCTGTCTGTCTGTCTGTCTGCCCGTTCGCACGATAACTTTCGATAGAATGAAGCTAGAGACTTGAAATTTTGGTCAAATGTTGAAAGTATAATCTACTTGGTTGGTATTGAAAATAGGCCTGATCATGCCAAGAGAACGCCTACCTCCCCTATATATGTAAAATAAATAAATGTATCTATAACTCCCGATTAAATAAACATGAAAAGCTCTAGCTTTGGTAGATTGCTCGTGAAGATAATCTTCTACTCCCCTGGAAAAATAAAATCGATCAGTTGAAAACGAACGGTAATTTTCTTACAAAGAGCCCCGTACTACCCTACTTTTTGGGTTTTTTGTCTATAACTCTTGAACTAATTGACGTAGACACCTGATTTTTGGCATGTAACCCTGGGGTAAGAAGATGCTTAAGTTCTAGTAAGTTGGCCATAATCGGATGAAAGGAACGCCTACCTCCCCTACAAATTTCAAAAAATTATATATTCTTTTAATTACGATAACTTTCGATAAAATTACACTAGCGGGTTGAAAATTTGACAAAATGTTGTTAGTAGGATCTACTTGGTTGGTATTGAAAATGGGTAAGATCCGACCCAAGCAACCCCTAACCCCCCTACAAATGCAACTTCAAATAAGCGATAACTTTTGACAGAATCAAGCCAGCGACTTGAAGTTTTGGTCAAATGTTTGAAGTGAGATCAGGTTAGTTGGTGTTTAAGATGGATTAGATTCGACCTAAGGAACCCCCACCTCCCCTAGAAATGAAACATAAAATAAGCGATAACTTACGACAAAATAATGCCAGCGACTTAAAATTTTGGTCAAATGTTTGTAATAGGATTCAGTTGGCTAATATTGAAAATACGTAAATTCCGACCAACGAAACCCATACTTCCCCTACAAATGAAACTTCAAATAAGCGATAGCTTTCGATGGAATGAAGCTAGAGACTTGAAATTTTGCTTAAATATTTGTAGGGTGATCTTATTTGTTGGTGGCAATGATGGGCAAGATCCGACCCAAGGAACCCCTACCTCCCCTACAAGTGAAATTTCAGATAAGCGATAACTTTCGATAGAGTGAAGCTAGAGACTTTAAATTTTGTTTAAATGTTTGAAGCATGATTTTATTTGTTGGTGGCAATAATGAGCAAGATCCCACCCAAGGAACCTTTACCTCCCCTACAAGTGAAACTTCAAATAAGCAATAACTTTCGATAGAATGAAGCTAGCGACTTGAAAAATTCGACAAATATTTGTAGAATGGGTTAGTTAATTGATTTTGATAATGGTCAAGATCCTCCTGAATGATTGCCAACCTCCCCTATAAACTTGCCATATAGGAAACTCACTTTTAATGCATATGGTCGTTACCAATTGGTACTTTTGGTATCACCACTAGGTCTGTACAAGTCTAGGGTATATACGCTCCGGACTCCTGGTTTATTTTTGTAATTGTTCTAACGATTCTCTGCAACAAACGAGTTTTGTAAGATATTATTCGAATAGAAAAGAGTCGCCCACTGTGACTTTCTTCTATTCGAATAACCGGTTTGTCCACTCTCATCTCAACCTGCAAGTGGTGCACATTAAATAATTTAAAGTAACTAATTTCGCCTTCATCATTTCTAACCTTTTTGTAAATTAATTATACCCTAGACTTTTAGTATAGGGTATATTGTTTTTGTCACGACGGAAATATGTAACACCTTAAAGGAGGCTCCGGAGGTATAGCAATGTGTATATATAAATGATCAGGATCACCTCCTGATTCGATTAAGCCATGTCTGTCTGTCTGTCTGTCTGTCTGTCTGTCTGTCTGTCTGTCCGTTCGCACGATAACTTTCGATAGAGTAAAGCTAGTTTTTGTATAAGTTTGATTACAAAAATTAATAATTTAAAATAACTTACAAACTTTAAATAACTTAAGTAACTAGCTGCCGCAGCTAGTTTCTTATAAAAATTAAAATCTCGCTATGAAGATACTCCTCTTTTTATGAAATCAAAAAATCCGTATAAGAGCTTAAATCTCTTTATCTGATTTGTACTCTGTTACAGCAATAGATCAATTCTTCTTATGTAAATATTATGAAACTAAAGATCAGATTATGAAAGTGCCAAAAGACGAAAGTCTCTTTGTAAGGAATAAGCTCTTTTTCTCAGAGTTCAGATTGCATAATGAGACTTTAGCTCTTGTTATCAAAACCGACACATGACATAGTAAATGATCACGCATAACAATCGTTTCTCATCATAAGACCACAGATACAAAACTTTCATACAATTTGGGATATTAAGACTATTGAAGCAAAAGATTGTTGGAAAACACTTTGTCATAAAACTCTTTTTGAAACATCGATGCAAGTGAGTTTTAAAAAGGGTTGTGTTGTATCTTTTTTCATTGTCATAACATAACGCAATAAGATAATGTTTCAAATTCAAAGAAGCAGATATTTTACAAAAAAGAAAAATTTCTCATTTTTTTGAGAAAGGACAAAGGACGCAAATATGAATGCGTTCTTTACTAAATATGTTCTCAACACTCATTAGAATGTAATGGCTGAAATACATGGAGATGTGGTCGGACGGACGTATTTATCTTTTGGGTATTACCACGGGGTCAGGGGCAGATGTGCATGATTTCACATGAACTCATTTGTTTTCAATTTCATTCAACGGCAATCAATAGTTTCTCCCTGCATCGCTGACGAAACTAATAGCCGTTTTCGATTCATTAGGCCGGCTTCACAGACTGAAAAGAACGCCACGACTCTGCGACGAGCGAACTTAAATAGCCACCATACTGATATCATACTTCGCCGTCGTGATGGCGAATTACGTACTCAGTATACATTTAAACGGCGCGAGAGAAGTTGATGTTCAACCAATTTGCTTCCAACTTTGCTCCGATGAGATCCCATGTGAGAGCTGAATTAAAACCGGTCTGTTGTTTTGTATGAAAATGATCCGAAAATTTGTTGAATCGAAAACGGCTAATGTTGCTCATGGCGAACTAAATATTCGGAGATCATCGACGTACATATCCAGAATAATTTATGCATACTATACCTATACATCGTGTTCGTCGACTTTTCGCGGAGAGCAATGTCACTTGTTTACATGCAGTAGCAGTTGTGGAATTTGCATAATTTGAGATATGTCATTATGACTATCTAAGAGTGTGCAGGGCGTTCGATAGTTACTATCACAGTTGTTTGGTCCAAAACAGTCCTGATTGCACCATTTTTAGGGTTTTGTAGTAAAACAAAACCCTTATGAAATCGGTCATGCGTCCGTCTGTCTGTCTGTCCATGGAATATCTCACGAACCGCTGAGGCTACATGTATGAAATTTAGTGAAAATATGTAGAAGTACTATAATTCTCTGGAGGAAGTGATGCATCGTAATAGGTCAACTTTGAGGGGGGGTCCCCATAGAGGGGAAATGAAGGACGATTTTTTTTTTCATTTGGTATAGGCAAGTGGGGTATGGTAAGAAAGGTATCATCGAGTACATTCCATTTCTGGAATTTTCTTCAAATTTGAAGAAAGGGGAAAAGAGGGAGAGGGGAAAATATGTGATTCGAGTTTGTCCCCCCCCCCCCCCCCCCTTGCATTTCGAAACCGTTATACTTAGAGATATGAAAATTTACAGAAAAGCGGCATTTTACTAACATAGAAAACTATAAATAATAAAATTCCAAAATCTCATTAAAAAAGGTTAATAATAGAACATTTCTATTTTTTCAGTTAGCCCACCCCTGCACCCCTTAAGCACACCCGAGGTCAAAAATATTGATGGCCAATGATAACCAACACCATAGGCAATAATGCCTCTACGTTTCATTACAACCATGTAATATTTAACAATAGTACATTCACTTAAAGTTAGGCATTTTTACACTATTTATACGAAAAATACACCTACCGGCTTCAAAGGTGCGAGTACTCGTACTACTTGCATGTTGTTTTTCGTAGTGCGAATCGCGGTTATTTTTACATATTATGGTTAATCACATTTATGAAAGGGTAAAGATTGGTAGGGGGCGATATGTGGGAATTGGCCAACTGTAACGGGCGGGGGAGGGGAAGGTGAGGGGCAAAATTAAGGTCAAATTTTGTTAATCGACTGGTATAGGCAAGTGGAGTGTTGTGAGAAAGGTAATATTGAGTTTACTTTACTTACTTTACTTTACATTTGTATTTGAAAAAAGGGGAACAATGAGAAAGGATAAATTATTAGACCGTAATTTGTCCCCCCCTTGCATTTCCAGACCGTTACACTTAGAAAAATGAAAACTTCCAGGAAGGTGAGTTCCGAGCAGTACATAAAACGGGAAATAATGGAATTTGTATATCTCCTCAAAATAGGTTAATACTCGTAATAGTTTGTTTCCATAGTTACAGTTAGCGCATCCCTGCATCCCTTAAACACGTCCGAGATCAAAAGTACCGATGGCCAAGGATAACCAACACCATAGACAATAATATGTTCTAAGTTTCATTACAATCACGTAATATGATTGGGCATATAAGATACTAGATTATGGGTCAGACATTTTTTTTTAACCATCTAAGTGGTACTAAGAAGAGCAAGGAGCCAATACCTACATACCGAAATAAGTACTTGCTACAAAACCCTCGGATTGCGGGCGTAGCCCTCTATATTCCGGTTTCATTTATATTTGGATACATTTTGTGAACTTTTCTGCGGAAACTAGTGGATATTTTAACTTTTTTCCACCCATGTTTTCCCATTTTAAATGATAAAGCTGTGCTCGTACCTCCCACCTTTGACGAAATGTCAGCTGCAATGACGGTTGTCGGTTACTCAATAATAATACTCTCTGCATGAGTGATCTATTATTTTGGGTTTCATAACGGCAAGCAATTTTACACTCAAGCTCCTTAAGCTCTTACAGTGGGCTACTTATGCGAGTCATTGGGTGCATTCGGGCGCCACGGAAAAAAGTATAATGCGCTGCATAGAAATAGCGAATTCCTAAGCAGCACATAACAATTTTTCTTGTGACGCCCGAATGGTATGCTGGCTCACCTGTTGTAAATTGACATGCCTGCATTCACAAATCGGTATCGCTACTTGAGCCCTCCTATTTCTGTCCCAATTTTGCACTGAATTACAGCAACAAAAATGGGAGCGCTCGTGTAGCGGTATGATTTGTGAATGCAGGCAGTTCGTTCGAACTGTAAAATCTCCGCTAAGCCAAGACAGCGAACAAATTTTGTGCTGCCTAAAAGTGTTGGCGCCTAGCTATTTGCGCTAAGTTTAGCAGTGGTTTAGCGCACCATTCGGAATACAAATCACGAGGCAGCACTTAAAGCTAGCTAGCAACCGTGACTCCCGAATGCGCCCAATAACAATTCTTGGGCTCATAAAACCCTCCTCATGAGTGATTTAGTATTTTGAGTTTCAAGAGCATTATGACAAGCAATTTTACATTCAAGCACTTATAAGGGGCCATCTATGCGAGTATAACTTTTCAAGAGATTAACTCTTTTAAAAAAGGCCCAATAAGATTGCAGCGATGATCCTATTAGAAGAGTGAAAGTTTTCCTAATTCTAGTGGAGTTAAACTCTCATCAGAATGGTGCTACGAGAGTTAATTTAAGTTTTGTCCCAAAAGTTACATTTTAAGAATGCCGGGGAGTTTTACTAAAATATTATGAGGGCTTTTTGTAAACAGTAAGACTTTAGTTCTTGAGAGTTTGTTAGTTAGGATATGCACATATGGAAGATAATTTGATACAATGTGATGTGTGCGCACTTTGCATTTTTTGGTGTGTTTACATCGTGCAACATTGTAGCATGCAGACACAGCATATTGTGCATGATTAAAAAGAACCTCATGATCAAATTCTTTTATTTTTATTTGTAGTATCAGCATTTTGTTAGTATTTAAGTCATATGTAATAAAATTTAAGCAGTTCAGTTGAATCAAGTCTTTCTTTCGAATCAAGTGGGTTTAGATCTCAACTTCGTTCATCATTTTGTGCTACGATACACTAGTTTCGGCACTAGGGTATCCACACTATAGTCGAGCTCTGTGAAGTTGGCACCGTCACATTCGATTTTTCAAATTTGAATTGTGCAGTTCGTTTGCCCATCGTAGGCCCACGTTTGCCCAGGAAAAATTTTCGTTTGCCCACCCTTACAAAAAAAGTAATTAACAAAATACTTTTTTTTCAAAATGCAAAAACCCACAAAATTTTTTTTTCAAAAATTGGGATTTTTTTCGCTATTTCGTTTGCCCAACGTTAGCCCAGGATTGCCCACCCAAAATTTTCGTTTGCCCACACCTCAAATTTTTTTTATTCAAAAAATTAAATTTTTGTCCCACATTGGGCGTCACATTATACACCCTCAAAACGATAATATTTAATTTAAATTGCCCACCCCATTAGCCCATTATAAGCCCTCGTTTGCCCAGTAAAAATTTTCGTATGTCCACCCTTGCAGAAAAAGTTATAAGAGAATCAAATTTTTTGGGCTGCGAATACTTATATCCTTAATTAAGCTCCTTAAAGGATAATTTTGTAGTGTTAACTCATCAGATCGATTGCCCATCGTGCACTATCGTTTGCCCAGGAAAAAGTTTCGTTTACCCATCCCTCCAACTCTTTTTATAAAAAAGTAAGTATTTTGATCCCACTTGGGCGCCACTTTCCATAGTTTGCCTCCTTAAAGTACATTTTGAGGCCGCAAGCTGGCCAGTTCGTTTGCTTATCGTGGATTATCGTTTGCCCAGGAAAAAGTTTCGTTTGCCCACCCTTGCGAAAAAAGTTATAAGCTAAACAATTTTTTTATGATGGTTATACTTATACTGTTATTTCGGCTCCTTAAAGGATCATTTTGAAGTGCAAGCTGGGCAATTCGTTTGGCCATCGCGGATTATCGTTTGCCCAGGAAAAAGTTTCGTTTGCCCACCCTTGCAAGAAAAGTTATTAGAGAATTAAATTTTTGGGGTTGCGAACACTTATATCCTTAATTTGGCTCCTTACAGGATAATTTTGTGGTTCGAACTCATCAGTTTGATTGCCCATCGTACATTATCGTTTGCCCAGGAAAAAGTTTCGTTTGCCC